>FTRY01000019.1:600000-1105114 GCA_900157415.1 Armillaria cepistipes
GTATGTCGGTGTTCCGATAGCTGTGATGGGCTCACTGGTGTAAGCTGAGGATGAGAGCGGTGTGCTCGCACAGTGGGACCAAATAAGAGACTGCAAAATTTGCATGATGCCAGGTGAATGGAGACACCATTTGTGGATGAGAAGTAGCGCGGACAACCGAGTGCTTTGTTTTTGCATGGAATTGTCCTTTGTTTCAGTGTTCTCAGCATGGCTGAGCAGATTGAGGAGGTTGCATGTCGGAGGATGAATCGCCAAGTCACGCTATTGGTTGGACTTTGTAAAAAAAAAAAGTCAACTTGACGTGACACGGTGGCCCAACACCGTTACCTACTCACCTTTCCATTGTCTACCTCTATGCCTCCTCACCATTCCAAAAAAACTCTTGACCTTCCTTCTACAATGGCACAAAAGCCTGTAGTTGAGAGGATGCAGCTACGCAATAGTAACAAAGAGCGCCATCCCGGAACCGTTGATGACTGGAAAGATCCTGACGATGTCGAAACTCTCGGTGAAAAGATCAAAAAACGGGCACAAAAAAAGTCGATAGCACTAAGCTACAGGTACAAAGGGACAAAGCCAAGGTAGATGTAGCTATTCTTGAGGATGTGCTTCATCGGGAGGATGTGGCTCGAGACTTGACAGCAAATCACCCTGCTGGCAACAAAAAATGTGTTCCTTCAGCTAGGAACAAAGCAGGTCAGTTCGACGTTGGCATAGTGGGATATTATACTCACTCTTGTGCTACAGGCAACGACATTGATCCTCAGCCTGATGTCATTGTTACCCTACTCTCATCGAACCAGACGTCGCAACCAGAGATTGCAGTGACTTCAACAGATAAGGAAATCCAAGAGCATACCAGTACTGCACAACAACATTAGTAAATTCAATACTGTGAGATTCTACTACTCACAGTGGCCAAAAAGAAATTTCCCATGAGCAAGACCTCATGGTGCATACTGGTGGTGAGGAATCAGAAGAAGAGTCAGCTGAGCACGTACCTCATGGCGAATCTGGAGATCATGTTGATGCTGCCAAGGTGGGGAAGCTGGTGACCAAATCGGGACCAAAGCCCAGGCTAGCAAAAGTCTCTGCACACACTGCTATCGCCAATAGTCGATTCACCAATGAGGGTGTGGCCACTCCCAAGCTTTCTTGGCTGACATCAGGACCTGACTCCAAAGCAGGAACTGCTACGGTGCCCAAGCATGTCCTGAAATGTAAAAATCAAGTCATTGCTAATGCAACAGAAGATGAAACTGCCATGTATCTCTTATATCTTGTTTTTGTTGCAGCTTACTGATAGCCCCAATTTTTTAGCCTGCACTCTGATGATGAACCTATTCCTCCTGAGATACAAGCACCACCTATGAAGAAGCAGAAAGTCAAGGCCAAGACTACAGATCAAGCCAAGACCTCAAAGCTTGCCAGTGAGTTAGCGAAAAACTGGGAGAAGAAGAAGAGTGGGGATGGGTCTCGCAATGCTGGAAAAAAAGGTACACATTCATGATGTCTTTAATCATTTACTGATATGCTAATGCTTCTATACTACAGATACCATGAACAAAGAAAATGACTCGCTTGTTCGAGCTGGTGGCATGGTCAAAGACAGCGAAGATATCAAGCCCAAATTTGTCAACATTGTCAAGACCAAGGGAAACTCAATGGACTGCAAACCAGTGAGTGTGGTGGTATATCAACAGCACTTGTACTCTTAACTATAGACTAACCATTACATTCTAGGATGTCATTAAGATAGTCAAGAAAGAAGATCCACTGATCATGACTGCATAGTGATGTCCAGGTCAGGCTTCAAGCCCATGACCCAGCCTGACCCAGCCTGACCCGACCCTAAAAAGCCCGGCCCTGGTGGAGGGCTTTGGCAGGCTCAGGGCTCGGGCTCAAGCTATGGAAAGCCCGAGCCCTGGTCAGTTGTGGTAGTATCCTAATATCAGCTTTATAGATGGTGAGTATGATTCTTTTGTCATGTCAAAGCCTCAATATGACAACTTACAGCAAAAATTAGCATAAGGATGTCACATATACCACATCTCATGCATATAGATGCCAAAAGCCCTGCCAAAAGCCCAAGCCTGACCCGACCCAGGCCCGACCCGGAGGAGGGCTTTGGCGGGCTCAGGGCTCGGGCTCACACTTTGTCAAAGCCTGACCCTCCAAAGCCTGGCCCAAGCCCAAAAAACCCGGCCTGACCCGACCCGGACATCACTATGACTGCAACACAGGCACGAGGCGGCAAGAAGAAATGGATGACAAACCATTTGCCAGATGGCACTCAGGATGCCTTCAGCAAGCGGATCGTTCCTTATCTTCGTGAGAAGGTGGGGCAATCGGTGACCCCTTGGGCCCCGCTATCTGTCGAGGATGTTCAGGAGGCACTTGACCTTGAATTTGGAAGGACTGAATACTGCGTGGCAGAGAAGGGTGCATGGATGGGCCTGGTATGTTGCTCTTATCTTCTGGCCATACATTAACACTTCATTTACTACCAGGCCAATTATCGTATCACCAATTTTTGGCACGACATTTGCATAGAGGCAGAAAAGGCAGTTGAGGCCTTTATTGCAGAACACACTGATCAGCTCTCGACACCCAAGCTCATTGGACAGTATATGGAATACCTCATCATGCCAACATCTCCAGGGGGAAATGTCGCTCTCAGCCCACCCTTTATGTGGAAAGTTTGGAAGAATGATGGAGCGAAGAGAAGGGTCAGTCCCCTTCTTCATGTGATTCATACTGACTCACCATGCAACTACTAGGGAATGTTTTTCCACGAGTTGATTATTTGTGTCATGGCTGAGGCTCATTTCATGGTGCTGGGACCCATGGACAATCTCTCAATGATTCCATACCCGAAAGGTGCGCTATTACTTACAGGGCAGGCGGTAAGAGAAATTTCTTTATTTGTGATCTATTAATGAACTGAATCAATGTCACCACAGGTTGAGCGTGCAATTTCTATGTGGACCACCGGCATGTTTGTTAATACAGCCACTCCCGCATTTTTGAGGCAAAATTTTGACGACATCACGGAGGAATTCACTCTCAACCCAGCGGAACATGCCAAGTATGGCAAGGATGTCTGGAAAAAGACTGTCAAGACGAAGCGTGTATCAGTCTATCAAGCGACATTGGATTCATGGAGCGACGCTAAGTGGATTGAGCTGCTAACCGACATTAAGCAGGCTGTCGAGACCAGTACATCAAAGAAAAGGCGCCGGATGTCCGCACGGTCTACCTCACCAGACATCATTGAACAAGAGGAAGACATCGTGTTCAGGTCTGATCCTCCTGATCCGGACTCAGATGAGGACTTGGGAGACTCTGGAGGGAGTATGGGCACTATGGATGAGTCGGCAGAGGAGGATAATGTGGCAGGGAGTGTAACTGTCACGACGACGACGACGATGCTGAGTGATGTTGATGGTACTGATGGACTGTCAGACTCCAAGTCTGTGATGGCTGTTGATTAGTGGGAGGCTATCGCCGATATTCGTGTATCCGGGTGGCATCGTTTCAGTGTAATTGCGGCATTTTATTTGTACTGGAACGTAGTAGGCTGTCAATTTATCCCAATTTTTACACGAAATTTCTAGTCTTGAGTCAATCATATTCTTCTTATTCAAGACAAACCGCTCTCTAGAAAGCTGAGACAGGTCTCGGAAAGAAAATGTACCTTACTTTGTAGAGACACTTGGTCTTTGGTCTTTCGTGTCTTTTTTGTCTTGCGCAAGACCCAAAAGACGGGAAAGATGTATTCTTGGTTTTCCTGATGAAGGGAATAGGTGGGTGGGTCAATGAAGAGTGACGAAAGGACAGAGCGACGAAAAGAGAAAGTACGAAGAGGGAACGAAGTGAAAATGATAGTGCGCAGAATAGCGCATGACGATCGCGTTGTTTGGCTGACTTCGCTGGGCCAAATATCTGGGGCAACGCGACCCCAAAACGATCTCTCTGTTTCGCTGCGCTTTACTTGGCCAATCACAGAGATTGAGCCGTTCGTACCTCACGTCAATCTTGTGTGGCAAAGTTCTTTATAACCGTGGCACCATCCATCTAGAATTGGGGGATCGAACCCCAAGAAATAGCGACGACATCATCCGTTACGCTATATCCGGCCCTCCCGGTGCGCTCTCGAGGTACAACGCGTTATAAGTTTAACGGAGGAAAATCAACTCCAAAAACTCGCGCCCGGACTAAATTTCTCCCTGGGAACTTGGAAGCTAAATGCTGTATAATCATGCCTGGCGCGCCGTGAATAGAATGTTGATGTTCCTCCTTTCGTTGTCAGATGAGGCTCGAGGGTCGTCGTGGTATGTAGGAGGGTAGTGTCATTCTGGTGGTAGAGGCTGAGTACAGCGCAGAGATGGACGACAGATGCTTACAGTCAGTTTACTGCCCTCGTTGAATAATAGCATCGACCTCCGCAACCTTTCCTTGACACCCCAGATTCCTGAGTTTGGATCCGCCAGCCGGATATTTTCCAAATCAACTAACGGCCCATCCATGTCAGCTTCTGAGGGTAGCGGCTGCTCACAAAACTCGATGCAACGTCCAGGGTTCCGCAAGGTGGTATTGTCGGGGAGTGAGAATGCGTCCAAGATTCGAGTCTACGATACCATTGACGCGTAGGATCTCCTTCTCCAAACATGGTAAGCGCGATAATGTCTTCGGTGCTCGAAGCTCCGAGCCTCGGTTGATTATAGCAGAAAGTGGCCAGGTCTCGGTGGTGTTGGACGATGGATGAGTATCGTGGGAACAATTCTAGTCTTCTCTCTTACCACGCTCGTCCTCGTCTGGCCCTAAATCCCAGTATTACCTGAAGACATCACTGTTGGGCAGGACTTTGATCTCACTGAGGGAGACACAGGATTCGAGGATTGCTGTCGACATAGCTGTAGGTATTATTTATTCTATACATCATCTTCGTGGAACCCAGTCTAGATCTCGCTACTCGCATACCTCCACGGCTCCGACCATACTTTTTCACTACTGTAATATTTTTTGCATCCCCAACAAAGAAAAAAAACGAACACACTCCTCTTGGCACCGGACGTATTGCATTTATCCTGTCGTTGTGCATACAAGGACTGCCCTAAATCATCCAGATACTATGGCGTAAGTTGAACGTAACAGATGATGTTGCTGACTCGTGGGGTTCGATTCCCCCATTCTGGATGATGGATAGTTATTAGTAATTTTGTGTACTCGTCGAGTCCCATCGCTCTACTTTCTTCCGCGCAAAATCTGAGGGTCTTGCTTCTCCAGAAACTTTACAACAGTCTAGCTCTACCGCCGCTCATCTTTTTGGTCAAGTGTCGTTCTTCATTTATTATTCACGCGCCTTCTTCGCGTCCATACATGCTATTCACGAGAAGATCTCACGTCTCTGCATGGAATTCGACAACCCCAGTCGTAGCCCCGGGCCACAATCTCAGGAAGGTTAAAGAGAAAGCTCAACACGTTCGCTGGAGCACTGCTAGGGCTTGCCTTTTGTGTTTCAGCCCAGTCGTCAACCATCCGGAGATAGCGTAACGGATAATGTCGCTGATTCGTAGGGCGACTCCCCAATTCTGGATAATGAGATGGTGTTCTATCGGCGCAACATTTTTCGTACTGTCAAATTCCATCGTTCTACTTTCTTCCGCGCACAAAACTGAGGGTCTTGAAGTCACATCTACTCGTTTGCCAGCTTCATCTTCTTGCTGTATCAATTCTCGTGTTCAGATCTGGGAGGCACTTTCGGCTGCTGTCAAAAAACCATCCTCGAGCCCACTAACGCTGGTCTGGTGAAATGGATGTTGTTTCCATGTACGGGTTTCGATTCCCCGTCCTTGGTTATAAGAAGCGATGGATATCTTTTTCCACTCGCCGATTCAATATTCAATATTCAATCCCCGAGTGCAAGATGAGCAGAGTTGTTGACTCGCAGTGAAGCAGGATCGAGTAATCGAACCCCAAGCAACATCTTGTCCGTCCTCGTGGCCCAAAAATATGTTTATCAAATGCAAGTCTCCCACTGCGAGCGTGCTACCGAAGGCTGACTCTAGAGCGGACACTACCCTCTCTGTATATAGATCTCACACACCTAAAGCAGGTGATCCGAATACGATGCAAGGCTGGTCGTTATTGTATAGACACTGCCGTGTAATCATTACCTACCTACCTAGCGTGACGTGTTGTTAGTACAAAATGTTGGGTCTACGAAAGGAGTGAGAGCAGCGAGGCAATGCAATTCGTATGGGCTTGTCAAAATGGCAGCCAGATACCTCGACTTCAACCGTGTCAAGCGTTCACTGCCCCAGTCTCGCATCTCTCTGGATTCACTGAGCGTCTACAAAACTCTCGTGTTTGAAGGATCCGACGGCACTGGTTGTGGATGCACCGCTCGGAGGCATATTGTCCTGTGTGAGTCCTTCGTGTCGTTTGTTATTCTGCACTGCCTGACTGTAGTTGGCTTATCTTTATCGCCATAACGCGGACACAACCTCCGCCGATTTTGGAACAGCTAGGACATGCTCGCCTAATCTGAACTTCCGCAAGCCAAGTCAGAGAGGGATTTAAAATCGTGATGGAGATGGATGTGTGGTCATTATGGCGAGATGGAGACTATCATGGGGTACACGGCCTTTCGAAGTATTCGTTTGCATTCTGACTGTCGGTGTCGGAGATTCCGATCCTTGCGCAGCCTGCCTCCGCGAGTTACCGAGATACAGTGCGTGTTCTTGCATAACACGCCTCACAGAGCCGTCGATGAAGCTGATGAGGAGGACGGGCTGACAAGGGTGTAGAGAGCAGGCTCTGCAAGGAAGCCCTTCAGCAGGAACGAGCAGCCCATCTACAGATAGAGGCTGAAATCAATGACCTTCGAGCGACGATAGCGAGACTTGAACTTGAGCAGCCTGCTGGTGATGTGTCCACCAATGCGTGAAGTCATTTTAATTCTCCCTCATTCATCATCTTCGACTGTACTATGCTTCATCAGATCACGGGCGCTGGAGTACTTCATCTCCCCTTCAATATCCGCTATATTGAATACCATCGCTGTCTAATACACCGACAGTGGCTGTATGTACGACTCTGGCCCGCCCACGCAGAGGCGATGCTCCTTCCATGTCGAAGCCCAATGAAGCGCCTCACAGCTGAGCAAGAAGTACGAGCGAACGTGATACTTATCCTCGGCGTGCTCAGTCACGAGCATTGCACGGATGTTGTTGCCCGTTGTCTCCGCAGGGAAGCCGTTGTAAAAGCCCAGCAAGACTGCAAAGGATCGAGGACGCTGAGTTTGGGTCGAGGCTATGTCGCTATCGTGCAAAGTGGCCAAGTCAGCAATAATGGTCCAAGTTGATCCATCGACCGCTCTGAGTTGTGCAGGATGTGCAGGATGATCATACAGCGAGTCTGCTGACAATGTAGTCTCTGTGTGGGCAGGAAGCACACGAACAGCCAGCGCATCAAATGTGTGGTACCCATTCTCCTCCATCGATCCCTTAGGGTGTGGACATAGTCCTACTTGATTAGGGTAGATGGCTTCTATAAACCTCACCGCCTCCTGTTCGCCGCCAGGAAGGTCAAAGAGTGCTTTACCAGCAACGGACGTCTTTGGGAACGCAGGAAATGTCGAGAGAGATGGGCACGGGGGTAGGTATACTGATATACCGAGCCAACTTGCACTACGACCCTGGCGAAGGATCTCCCGTGCGAGCGCGATGGTTGCACCGATACGATCATCTTCCGAAAAGTTTCTCAGATCTAATGACACTCCGAGTATGCCCATGATACTGAGAACCATATCAAGCGGGCGCGAGGAAGTACGCAAAAGGGCGCATTGCCAGATGGAGAAGTCACGCATCTCTTCTGTGTCGAGGTTTTCAATCGCAAAGCCGAGCGCTGAAATGTGTGGCAGGAGAATGTGGTCTGTGTTCCCGTGGTGCAACACACTTGGGTCAGATGGTTGCTTTCCGAACAATACTGCTTCCACGAGGAGACGCGATGCTGTTTCATCCGCGGTATTGTCAGGAGCGATCCATTGAAAGTGTCCGATCGTGCATGCGTAGAGCGCGAAGCTCAACGACGTCATGGCTGACCGTTGAACGTTGAGGAGTGACCACCTCCAGCATTCCGTGGGATGTACCGTCTGCGCCCTTTACGCGTAGCTCGCCGTGCCCATGTGACCAAGAAAAGAGGACGGCGACCGATGGAGGGGCGACTACCTCCTGCAGCGTCCAACCTCGGTGGATCCATTGCGTTTCTTCGCTGAATGAGACAAGGAAACGCAGTCCCCCGGGCACAACCACGCATACAGTGGCAAAGCAATACAGTCGGTACATCTCGCGAATCTGCCACCACTTATCTTGCTTATTCGTCTGCATAATGCATAGACGGTCCAGCCAGAGATGCGAGGCTCCACATGCGAGTGATGCTGCACACGCGTCATGGAGAACATCCAGGCCAATCGGATCTGCATCTTCTGCGCCTCGGACAGAGAACTCTTGGCTGGTATTTCTGTTCGCTAAGTTGTTACCGCGCCACACGTAGGAGAGTGCAGCATATATAACGCGCGGAAACTCGGTGAACTCCTCGATACGCAGCACACGATTGGAGACTACTTCTGTGCAATCCACAAGACGATATCTCTCGGGAGTAGCAGTAGAAGTGATGTCCAAAGGCGTATCTCGCTGTGATAACTCATCGAAGGAGACTTTGCAGATCTCTTTGTACGTCAGATCCTGTATGTAATCGAGTCGTCAACCGTAACATCCTTGTGAGAAAGGTATCTGACGTACTGATGTGGCAGTGGTATAACCATCCGCCTGAGGAGCTGATAGCAAGCCTTGAATGGCCTTAGTTTTACCGGATATAGTTTTCGGGTAACCGGGAAGATATGCGGGCAGCGAGTGGATTTCTTGCCGTCGAGCTTCGGTGTCTGCAGAATAAGGCATTCAGATCGGTTTGCAAGAGTCGTCGAGCCTGTGAGGGATTGGCGAGATATATTTATGTAATAATGCAGTTTTATCTGAAGGTGGAGGATTCGAGACAGCGGTAAGGAAGAAGGAAAACGAAGTTGGTTCCTCTTTTGGAGGGGTGCGGTCAAGGAAGTGATCACGACTTCCTCTTTTGCCAAAACCACCATGTCCAATCCTCTACGCCCAGTGCTCGCGACGTCGATTCTCTGGCGAAATAGTCGTCACATGTGAGAGATCAATGTCCTTGGTATCAACGATCTCGAGGTGCAGACGCGTTATCTCGCCTTGCTCCGATTCGCTCTGCTGAAATATCGTCTTGCAGTATCGGCTACAGAACGGGATGAACTCGTCATTCTTGGATCTTTTGGCGTCACCCGTCCAGCTAGTAGAGCCTCAATAACGTTCGGGGAATCATGACAGGAAGGGCTGAGTGGTTGAGGGGTTGATGGATATGAGAAGCTGGTGAACTTTGGCTGTCTGGTACGCGGTATTTTGCAATCGCGAATATTTAGAGTGCTGATTCGTCTTAAGACGCTGGTACTTCTGTATCGACATAGAAATCACTACGGATATGTCGCGCTGTGGCTTAGCCTTTCCACTACAAAAATGCAAACTCGGGAAGATCATACTCGAAGTCTCAAGGAATCGCAGCTCCATGGACAGAGAAAGGGTCTTCATGGCATGTGCGTTGGTTGAAAGTGATGGCTACCATATGATGTCGACAGCCGTAACCCTATACTATGCACACGACCTCGGAGCGTGCGTGACAGGAAACATCTTGACAATATTGGCGACTGGATGACGAATGAAACACACTGTCGGAACCGTCCCGTCTGAACATGGGTTAGTCGTCATCATAATGGAAGGAAGGATAATACACTAACTGTGACCATCAATTATAGTACTTGCCCACCCTCCAGACCGACATCCAAGCGGTCGGCTCGCGTTTTACACGTTTTCCAGTGCTAGGTTCACCTCTCCTTCGCGTCATGCTCCCTTGCGAATGTGCCTTTCGTTGATGTGATAGGAGGTTAGCGCCGGAAATGGTATGACTGGCAACGGTTACATGATGGTTTTTGCAGTTCCAAAACGAAATCCTGTTTAACTGGAGACATGGATCCAGCGCTGTTCGAGAGACGCGGGACTGGGTCAACGAAGGTATACGACGGTGCTCGAACGCTACGGTTGAGGTTGAGGCTGTATGGATATGTTAGGCAGACAAGTCAGCGACAAAAACTGCGATATACTCACCTGATTCGAAGCTCGACGGCAATTTCTCAGTGACGTGAAACCTGGCTGGTCCATATATTCAGCAGCAATATTGAGAGTCCTGCATAATGTGGCGATGTCTTGACGCGATACTGGTAAGACGAGGGTGGTAAGAGAAAAGGCCTGACTTGTTCCCACGATACCGGACCATTGTCCGATACTACCATGATCACCGTCCGCGTCACCCTCGAAACTATGCTACATCCACCAAGCATGTACGAAATCCTGATGCTCTAAAGGATTCGCGTCACTGGTTCATTTTGGCCGACTTTCGATGTACCGTTACATCGCGGTTATGCAGGACTCCTTGGGCAAGCAGGAATCGCGTTACCGAGGATTACCGCTGAGTATTCTTCGACTCAGCAGGTGAGTGTATCGCAACTTTTGTCACTATAAGTAGTCTGACTGTAGCGCTTAGTCCAGATATCGCCCTCATATGTATTTCACACCTCGACTTCAACCATGTCAAGCGCTGTCGTTTATCCTCACTGCCCCAGTCTCGCGTCTCTCTGAGTGTCTACAAAACTCTTGTGTTCGAATGATCCGTGGCAGCACTGGTTCTGGATACGCCGCTCGGAGGCACAGTGTCCTAGTGAGTCCATCGTATTGTTTGTAATCCTGCACTGTCTGACTGTAATTAGGTTATATTTGTCGTGTCCACAGGCTCGAGCGCCTGATCCCGTTCCCACTCCTAGCCTTCAAGCTTCCGGCTCTCTTTAGCTGCTCAAGTAGACGTGTTCGTCACATGCCAAGTGTCCAGACGTTGATATCCTGGCCACTGCAAGATCGTAGCCGAAAATGTCATCGCAAAGATTTTTCCCCTTCCAATCGTGCGTTATTCTCCTAGCACAGTCTTGCTTTATACTCATGTGCGAGGGTAGGTTGGAAGCACGGATCACTCCTTCAGCTTCAGCACCCAAACACCGTTGCTGGTGGAATAGTAGGACGGAGGAAGCCGACGATGTGGAGGAGGAGAACAACTGGATGTTGTTTTCTAGAGGGGTACGTTGCCTTTGCAGGTAGTGAAACAAAGCTCACCTAGTAGATGACAGGGAACCCCGTTTCTCGACAAGTGCCGGGATCTTTTATCGAGTTCGCATTCCGAAATGGCATATCGACTCACAATGGCATGAATTTGACGAGACGTAACTTCGAATTTATTATAAAATACTCATTCTACCATTCATGAATCGAATACGAGGAGTCGAACCACGCGTTGGGATGCTAGCCGTTACACCTATCCGAGCTGTAGTAGTCCTCGAAAATTGACGTACAGCCTCGCTTGTAACCTTTGTGCTATCAAACCTGAACCCACTCTAACAGAGACGCCGGCCTTACCACCGCATCGTACGGTAGGCACAGAATACTATCCGCTAGATTCGCATCACGGCTTATAATCGGGCAGTTGGACGTATTCATGAGGCGAACGAGAAGGCGGCCCTTGCCCTTGCAATTGACACCCGGGACGGCGAGAGCGACGAGCGGGAGAATAGTACACCTCACGAAGTATGTGTAAATCTATTGGAACGACGTTTGGAAATGCATGAACAGCAGACCGTGTTGATCATGTCTTCATCGTCACGGCATCTTCTGGCACTTCGGCTAGTGGTACCTCCTATGCAGCCATACTTACTTCAGCCTCTGTGCCCAACCTCTTCTGCTTCTATCCAAGCCTGATCGCCATTCTTGCACACCCTATCAAGACTTGGGAAAATGTTGATTCAATGCCAGAAAACGCCCCAGATGTGGCAGTTTTTGCGTCGAAACAGATTGTGACTGCGAGAATTTTAAAAAGTGATATGGCCAAACGAAGGAGAAGAATAGAAGAAATCAATATTTCCTCTGATTTAGACCTGGGGAATCGAAACCCGCAGAGCAACAGCATCGCCCGTTACTCTGTTACTCCCTGTGCACAGGAATTGTTTGTTTAAGATGCTGCACTAATTCAAAGCCCAAATTTTTCCTGAAAGATATTGCCGCAGAGAGAAATAAATCCCAGCAGAGAATAAAGGGACCAGGAGGAGAGGAAGAAATCATATCTGAACCCTATGAACAGCGAAACCATCCATTACGTCATTTCTAGGTCCTCCCCCTGCGAACATTAACCTTTCCGACTCGAAAAAGGCCGAACACGGCACGCGTACGGCACTCTCTGTAAACCTTACACAAGCGGTCCTTGCAGCAATGCAGGGCTGGTGATCACGCTCCTCGTTGCAAAGTGCGTCGTGGCGATTCAATTGATGAGCTAGATAATTCTACCTGCGAGAGCAGTACGAAGTTGCTGTCAATGAAGCATAGTCGCGAGTAGTCAGGACGTCGTCACAAGACTTCATGAGTGCCATGACAATGTTGTTCCTGTAGAGGATCGAGAGGAGCTCAGATGGTGACCTATTGAGCACTTCGGATTGTCGAGATAATGAGGCTCCCTGCGTCCGCTGAAGTGATACGCAGTCCACTTGCTGCATCTCCTCGTATATGACCAGCGTCGCCCTCTAAATCTTATCCTGAGCCCGCAAGAAGTGCGGACGACCAAACGCCACAGGAAGAAAATGCTAGAACGCCCGATTCTGAATGCTCTTCCCAACACCCAATTTCTGGAACGCTTCCTCACTTAGCTAGTCAAATCAGACGTCAAAGTATGCTGATGGGGATCGCAAGCAACACCGATGCCCAGAATGGAACTGGTGAGGGGTGTCCTCAAGAAGAAGCACTATAGCTCCCGTCGAAGGAGCTCGTGCACTGATTCTATGATAGTGTGAACCGAGTATAAGCTTTTGGAAAGACGAGGGCTATTTCAGAGGGGAGGAAAGTGGCGAGCGTGAAGAAAATATCGAGGGATGTTCTCGAGGATACATGTGGCCGGATGAACTAGCAACGGCGAAGACTCATCGACATCCCAGGTCATAGATCTCTGTGCAGGTGGCAGGCAGTGGGGAAAGGCTGTTGAACCGTATGGGCATTTCCGGCAGGTCCAGGTGGAAATCGCCCAGAGGATTTGGCGCAATTTGGGATTCTGATATTCTTTCGTGTGGATACACATGGGATTAGGATATCCTTCGCCTTTCGTTTGTGTGAAACCATTTGATCTTCAGTAGTATAGACACCCACGAAAACCAACCATACGCTTCACAGCAATTATTGCAATACCAGCAATTCTCAGGCGAAGCAAAGTCGGCGACGCGTCGAGCCACGTCCTTCTCCCGGTCGTACTTGGCAACAATGAAATCGACAATTTTGATGGCACCTCCGTAGTCTTGTTCGACCTTTGGTATTTGTTCAGATAGATTTTGAGTAGGGCATTGTATAACTTACCTTTGTACTGGAGAAAGAATGTCAGGAACTGGAGGAAAAGACCACGGAGCGTTAAAGCCGGGGAATAGCTATGGGACATAATTAGATGAATGTGAGGAAGAGAACATTATGAGGCACGAACCCTCCGGTATAACCATCGTACGAACCTTTCCTAAGAAGATCGCAGTAAATGAACAACGAGTAAAGACGTGGGTGTCGAATGCCGTTCACGCTGCTCTTGATGCTCAGAGAAGTGGACTGCAACAAAAACGTTGAGAAACTGCGGCCAGAGTCGAAGAACAGACTTACCCAGTCATGAGGCAGCTCACTCTATTGTGGCTTCAAGAGACAAGAGCGTCATGCTGCTTATCCTAGAAGAAGATGACACCCAGCGCTTGAGGCTCTTGAACAAAGAATCGGTTTCTATCCTCCCATGGGACCGGGACGATAGGTAGGGGACTGCGACTCGGACATGGGTGCATGAAGTAGTGAGGAGGGAGATCGATTTCGTGTGTGTGCTCCCGAGAAATGACACCAGAAACGGTATCAACGAGTACAGACAGACGACTGGCGCCGCAGTCCAAGACATGTCGATAGGGCGGGTTATCGTATTGCTTATCGTAGCAGATCATCGATCATGGATGAGAGTCTGCCGGATATCAAAGGCCGTAGCACCCGACATGGCTGAGGAAGACCGGTGTGCGCTCTATTTCGCATGAAGCACAGGGTAGAATTGGCCTGTCGCGCTGTTATACAAGAGCTGGGGTCATGGTGCACGTTGTCTAGTGCCGCAAGCCAAATTTGTGATGGAAGGGCGAGAGCTTGGATAGCGGCCATAATGGAGAAAAGAGCTATTTTGCGAGAAGGTCAATGTAAAGGAGTGAAACGAAGGAAAAGAAGGCGCACAAAGAGGTACTAGACGTCTAAATGATCTCAGATTCCCTTCATCCTATGCCTGTGTACGCTTGCAATAGACCCTGGGTGGCATTACCAGTGACTTTCCCACCTTCCTCGTGGCCTACGACTACAGTCAGATAGCGCAAAATGACGAAAAACGCGACACACTGACCAGGGGCGCGCGCTATGACCAAATCGAAAGTCGGTCGATGAGAGAGATTGCTGAACAGTGATGCGCACGTCACTGGCAGAAAATCGGGGTTTCGTGCATGGTTAGTGAGTCCAGCATTATTTCGACGGGATTCTGGAGGTGAGGGTAACGAGTACGGCGAGGATTATTCCCACGACCTCGGTCCTTCGTCCGATGGTGTCGAGGAGAGATGGTGCTGCAAGTGGAAAATTGTGATGGAAGGGCACAAGCTTGGACGGTAGGTTGGCGGAGAAAAGCGTTGGCGCTGCCTTGAGGGAAAGTCAATGCAAAGCAAAGAAACAAAAGAAAAGACGGCTCACAAAGGAGAAATTAGACGTCTAAATTATCTCAGAATCCCTTCATCCTTGGGCCCTAGCCAAAGATTTTTCTTCCTTGTCGTACAATCAGATGGCGTAAATTGACCAACCAAGGGACATACACACCACGGGCGTTCCCAACGTGGTACATTGGAAAGTTGGCCAGAATGAGAGACTACTGAACGAGTGATGCGAATCCTTCCTACATGCTTGGTGGATCCAGCATTGTTTCGACGTGATGGGTCTGGGGAGAATGGCGGCTGAGATTATTCCCACGATATCGGTCCTTCGTCCGATACCACCAAGACTCGCGCTCCATCACAAAAGCTTTCGATGCCGTCTACCTGACTGACGTTCACTGACCCTTTCGCTCTCAACATATCCGCGTCACAAGTCCACCACACCAACGTATACCATTTGCAAGGATTTTTGCATCCTCAAACCCGTGAACAAGGCCAAGGACGTAAAGCTACTCATCATCAACATGTCGACTTGAATTTGGACGCTCTCGCACGCGAGGTTTATTCCATGGACTTTCATGACCGAATGTCATTTTGCGGAGGATTTGATGTGGAGGCACTGGTTGGAGATCCTAGGCTGGGGAGACTTGACTGTGAGTGCGTCGTCGTCCACTTCCACGCCGAACCAGTATACATCCATACCGGTGCAACTTTGCCCATCCGGATTTGACATTTCGGGGATGGGATACGCTAGAATTAGGTTGAACGGTATAGGGAAACTAGGTACACCTATTGTATGATTTGCCTTCTAATGTTACGATTTAACATTTAGCATAGTGTACTCGCGCGTGAAAAACTGCGACGCCCACAGTCACCGGCCTCAAAGCACTCCATCCAATATGCAAGTCTAGCCAGACGGTCCTCCCCTCCTGTTCCATCCTGTAAGCATCCTTACCCCCCACACGTTGCCATAGCCACCATCTTTGTCGCCTGACGTTAACGCGACGTACGGCTGTCTCGTATTCCGCAAAAATCCCCGTGTCCTCGAAGCTAATCCACCGAGGCCAACATCAGTCAACAAGATCTTCAATTCTACGTATCGGGTGGCTCCATTGTGTTCGGCTGTTGCAGCTGAGAGCTGGCAACATATCCCTTACAAGGAGGGCCAAAGTTATCTGGATATGGCCGAACGGACAGAGTTGCTTCTTCCTGGTGGGGTTCGATTCCCCAGATCTGGCTGATACACCATCATACTGTGTGATTCATTTTCTTGCCGTCGGTTCGCTGTCTCATGCGATTTGCATCTTTCCATACCACAAGTTTTCCTCTATACCCATTTGAGAATATTGAATATTCTTTCTCGTTGATGCTACCTCCAATCTCAACGATTTTCAAACTCTGAAAGTAACGTTCATCGAAGAAGGGTTGATGCACCGGAGAGGAAGCGGGATGAGTGGGTGTGTCGCCTAGAGAAATGACCTCTCGCACAGAAACCAATGTATCCTTTGATGACAGCGGATAAAGTTACTTCCATCATCGTGCAGGGGATCGCCTCCCTTCTGGATC
This sequence comes from Armillaria cepistipes, assembly GCA_900157415.1. Taxonomy (NCBI): domain Eukaryota; kingdom Fungi; phylum Basidiomycota; class Agaricomycetes; order Agaricales; family Physalacriaceae; genus Armillaria; species Armillaria cepistipes. The sequence goes on from FTRY01000019.1 coordinate 616,478, forward strand.
ATAAGCTTTGAGCAGGGTCCGTTTTCCACTACGGGAGGGCTAGCCAAATCTCAGTTTGCCGTCCGAGTCGCTGCCAGGACTGGACTCTCGACATGAATGATGCGCAGATGACATTCTGCCTTCGAATGCCGGCCAACTCGTAGGAGACGAAGACTCGACATTCTGATCGCTAGTTAAAAGGGAGACGCGAATGCCGGCCTTGGGATCGACTATCTAACTGACATTAGTTACCATCCACTCTTATGGGCGAGGTAGGAAGTAGGAAGTAGGAAGCTCTTCTCTTCAGTACTAGGGGCAAAATACAGGAGCAGTAGCCTTCAGAGCTTAGAACCGGGACCAGGGAATCGAACCCTGGCGCTAGTAAATCCATATCTGTTGCTCCAAACCAGCATTACGATGACGACTGTAGAAGCTTCCAACTCTCCGGTTGTACGTGACTCGGAGTTCATTGACGTACCGTTCATCCCTCCCTGTACATGAGTCTTGTACGGTTTCACTGATAATACATCGTGCTTGAACACGTTAACTAGTACACGCTTGAGCTCGAGGATTACGATGCTCGTGTTCGCGATATATTGATCAGCGCGTCTTGGCTTGGTGAAAGAGAAAACAACAAGTTCAGCCTCGGGTTCGAATCCCTGTAGCCAAATGTGTGGTATAAAAGAAAGTCATTTTTCTTGAAAATTTCTTCTAATACTACGCTGGGTTACAAATTGTGCTGTCCTCCATACAATTCCTCTAAAATTAGCATTTTTCTCCATAACCGATGCCAGGAAATGTGGTATATGGTGGAGGAAGTCCATCTTCTCCGCCCTTTCATCGAGTACATCCTAAGAAAGATCGGTGCATACACTCTCCCTCCTCTCATGGGCTGCTGAGAGAACAACGCGCTCCGAGGGGATACAAGGAAGGAGTTGTTCGGCAGCATGTTTGGCGCATCGGCGGAAGGCCTTCCGGGGGGAGATACACGAGGCTGTGGCAGCTAAAAGATGCATGGTAGCGTAGGCCTGATAACTTAGGAAGCTCTGCACGCAATGAATGCTCGCACCTGTCAGCGTCGACGGCATTCCTCAGTGGCGCAAATCCTGTCTGTCTCATACTTTCAGCAGAGAATAGCCCTGCATAACTTGACGAGGTTCTGTGGTAATATGGGGATAACGTCGTAGTCAGAGAGAAGACTAGAATTGTTCCTATAGTAACAGTCCTTCGTCTGATACTGTACAGTGATTGAACAATGAAGAACTATGCATATGATATATTTCATCTCAACCTATGCAAATAACCCGCAGCCCCAGCTGCTGACTCTCCTGGAACCTTGTTAACGCGGAAAAAAATATAGACTCGAGGTACACCCATGGATTAAGGTCGACAAGGATAACATCTTGTCTCGATCCGGCCCCTTAGCGTGGTAGCACAAACGATCTCCTGCAGACGAAAGGTTCATACTTGCACTTCGTCCCTTTCTCGACGTCGAAGGTACCGAAGATAATGACATATACCACCCAAGAAGCGCCACACCATCGATTCGGGCGGGTGCATCTAGATCACCGGTTATATTAATTTCTCACTAGAAAGAATGGCAAGTCTGCTCACCGAGTAACGATCGTTCGTATTCTTTAAATCAGAGAAGAACCCATCAAGCTCGTCCAGGGCCAAACGGATATTACTCTTCGCTTCGTCGATGGCCTCGGGCTTAAGGACTTCGAACCCATGATTCGTCCATTTCTGCTGCTTGACGAAAAACTCCCCTCCATCATCTTGCAGTAGATCTCGCAATTTCCGACGACATTGATCCCAAGACGGATCTGATGGTCGAAGACTTGCCAGTGCTCGTATGTCTCTGCAGATCGCTCCCGATGGTCGAGCTGGTGTTATCTCTAACATACTGGGCGTTTTACCGAACGCGTTCCACCCGTTGGTGGTTAAAATGCAACACGCCAAAAAGAGATTCTCGGGCTCATGAAGATAGTCCAAATGCCGCTGGATATCGATCGATGCGTGCGGTGCTGCAAGCCCAGCAACATATCCGTTAATAACTCTGACTAGCGATGGACGGAGGGAGTGGTCTCCAAAAACATCCAGACATCGCGTCTCGAGGAAAACGTCATATACAGTTTCCACGCCGTGCCTGAGACCAAGTCCTAAAATATTGCACATGGCGTCGAAGGGTGATAGGAAAAACCAACTACGATCGCACGGTGCGTCGTACTGATTGATCAGAAATTCAACCAGTGGTCGTAGAGCGGGCCAAAAGTTGTGCCTTGGGCAGTGTTCAGGTAGAAATAACGGCGGAATACCGACCATCGCCGAATACACATCCACCAAATACATTTGAGTATCCGTCCATTCAGGCCCAAGCTTAAAAACAGGGCTATGAATGACGATGTGTTCCACGAGATTGGAAAGGGCGGCGACCTGATCGTCAGGGAGATTTTTTGACATGACGTAGGAGTAGAGGTCATGCAATGCTGCTACTACGGTATTTTGAGTGTCGGTATCGAAAGAAGACAGGGAGAGCCGATGAAGTGAATATCGAACGAGAGCGAGCACTAACGTAAAGGTAGGCGGAAATGATGTTTTATCGGTCAGTTCATCAAACACTGAAAACATGTTCAAAAGGTTGACTGTGAATTCTTCGCGGAAGTATTCTGAAGCTGCAGTTGCGAAGTAAACAAGCGGCGATGTGGCATTTAGCCCGTGTGTTTGCCAAGGAAGGAGGCTCTTGTACAGACGCATAGGAAAATCATCTAGTGAGTCGATGTCGATCGGGGCGAAAGCGCCGTCATCTCTAGCCATTTGCATGAGCTCAAGCCAAATGACTGGAGGTAGCATCACTGGATGTAAGCATGTTACCTGCCGGAAAAATGCGGTGGAAGTTAGTGGATCGGGTGGTTTGTATTGACTCTTCTGAAGCGTAATGTTCGATTGGACAGCGACAGTGAGCCCCTGGTCATCGTCGGCAGCATCAACGTAAGATCGTGTTTGAATTTTGTCATCCATGTCGTAATAGAGGTGTGGGATGAACAATTCGAAGCGAAGTAGACGTTCAAATTTGGATTCCATTCCCGGCCATGGCTTCGAGGCGTGCTGGCCTAGGTACTGCGTGGAACTCTGAAGCAGAGTGTAGTGGGCTGCACGGATGTGTTTGGCTTCTCCAAAAACCTTCTTCACTGCAGCCCTGGCTGACAGCGGTAAGCTGCCGATGGACTGGATCACAATCCCATGTACTGTAGGATTGGACGACGACGAGAATAGCCAATGTAACGCTTCCACTGATAGTGTTTCTGACTCTTCTTGCACCACTCGTCTTTCCAGATCATCCAATGAGCTGATCTTCGCTCTGGGCTCGTCGAGAGTGAAGTCAGGCCGTTGTACTCCTTTCACGAAGAGTGGACGGACATGTTTAGGGAATAAGTCCTGCGTAATGTAGTGATAGGGAAAGTATACGAGATCCGACAGCGGCGTACGGTAGGGGCATCGTGGGTATAGAATAGGTAGGAAGATGGTTATCAGATACGTCGCGTATGCCATCACAGTGCCTACACCGATAACCCAGGAAAGGCCGGGTCGAAGCGGTACAAGGAATACGGTCAATCCGACGAAGAAGATCCCAAGCGCGAGGTGCATGACAACGGGGAGAAGTCCAACGATGACGAGGACGTGCCACTTCTGGAATCCCCCGTAACGATACTGCCGAACATGGCTTCGCTCTTGAGGCGTTCCTGATGGGAGGGCGAGGTAATGGTGTAGCCACTGTTTCACTAGCACGGCGACCAGGGCAGTGGCCAAACTAAGGGAGAGGCTTGTGAACCATAGCCCATTCACCCAGACGTCTGTAGTCGCGGGAGTGAAGTTGGTATACAGATTCAGTGAGGATGCTGGGACGTTGTCGAGAGAGGAACCATTCGCGATGGCGCGCTGAATGAGGACCATTTCGAAGAGCAGGGATGCTGACACCTGAGCATAATCCGCCTGTAAGCTCTGTGATGTCTGTGATACGAAGGTTGTCACCACCGCTGAGAAAAGACCAGCCTGAAATGTCATCAGCGATAAAAATGGTGATAAGAGTTCGATGCTCACAAAAACAAGGAGCACGTCAACACTATCCCTCGATTCCCCGACCATCCTGACATCGTGATTCGTACTCTCGTCCAAGTATGTCCTCCATACTCTCGCATTCGGCGCTGTTTCTTCGTAGATATTATCTTCGGGGGACTTGTCCACGTAGTTGAACGGGTCATTGCCTATAGATAGCCTTCATCAGACACCATTATAATCGCAGGGAACCGAAGCAAGAGCAGTGATACCTGTCTTTAAACCAGCATCTGGCTTGGACTTCTTCACACCTCTATCACTCTCGACGCCAGCTTCTTCCTGTATTCCCGGGCTCAACAATGGTTCGGCCCCAATGCCATCTGAATTGACATTTTCCTTGCCAGTCTCCATTTCCTTTGGCTTCTCTTCGCTGTTTTGATGCAATTTCGAGCCATTGTTCTGCGACGACCCTTCTGGGTGGTTCTGTACATCGTAGGTGCCTTGAGAAGAGCGTCTGCTGGATCCTTCGTCGACTCGGTGCTGGTCAGGCATGACCAGTCCACGGCTTGCTCGCTGACAGAGACGTTACAGATGGAGATGAAAAAACCCTGGTGGGCGACCCTGATCCGAGCACCTCTTTCCTGTTTAGCGCTGTGGCTGAGACTGAATATGAATGTAAGCGCCGGGCGCTGTGATTCTCCTTTTTACAGGGAGCGGCCGGCTGAATAACATGGTGGATAGAGAGAAAGGACATTGCCTGCCGGTTGGGAAGGCTGTGTTTCTTGCAACGCGGTCACGTTCATCCTCGGGTTAAGACATCACGGTTAGAGAAGACTGGAATTGTTCCCACGGTAACGGTGCTTCGTCCGATACTACCGAGACAACACGGAGCGCCTCTTTCCATCGAGTGTCTCCCCTCCAGCATACGAAAATTGGCATACATGTGCACTATACGCGTCTCCACCATCGCCAAAATATTCGATCCTGTGTATCTGAGCGATGAATACAGCTCATTTACCGACCCTTTCTCTGTCCTCGTGTACATCTACCTACAAGGCACCGACGTACCACACCCCCATGGCCACTTATCGCACATGAAGAAACAGGCCTGCAGCGAGTATATCCCGAACATCCTTTTGCGGAGGCTCGCCGTTGCGAGGTGTTTTTCGAGAAGCAGGATTGCCTGGTACGGTTGGAGGTAGACCTGGACGATGTTCGTGGTTGAAGTAGAAGAGGTCAGACTAGCGGATCCTCAGAAAATCAGGTGTACCGAGCAATAAGCAGCAGCGGAGGTACCTCAAACGCTGATTGGATAACGAGACCCTATGTTAGGGGCAATGGCTATGGAAAATTGGTCGTAAGGACCTCGTTGTCGTCCACCTCCGTGCTATACTAAGGATCTACCGCCAGTATACATCGATCTACAACCAACCCTGGCCTTGCATCGTGCACTATCATTCCACAGCGATCTGCATCCTCGAACCTAATCTCCGCACTGTGAGGAGCGGTGCAGCAGCCCACCCTAAGGTTAATCAGCATGTATGCTGATGGTCCACATATCGGCGGGTCCACCGTGTTCGGCTGGTCGGAACCATGTAGTAAAGCGTCTTTCTTCTCTGGTGCAAAAGGAAGACCAAAATTATTCAGATATGGCCTAACGGACAAAGTCATTACTTCGCGGTGGGGTTCGATTCCCTAGATCGAGACTTGTGGTAAATTCAGGGTTATTCTTTTCTTCGCCATCGGTTCTAATTTACTCATCCTTCTTGTAGGAGTCCGCACCGCTCTCCCACATAACCTTCAACCAGCGATTCCGTCAATCACTTCCAGCCGAGGAACATGAGACCTTACCACTGCAAAAGAAGCAACTTGCCCGATGCATTTGGAGGTTGAATTGAGCGAGCGTTCACTGTTGGTTGATTTGGAAGAGGCCGCGCCGCCGGATTCTCAGAACAGAACTAAAACGGGCGTATCTAGCGAGAGTTGTCATTTAACAAGCGCCGGCGGATGTACCCTAAACACTGGTTGGAGAACGAGGTTCTACGCTGGGGGAAGTAGTTATGGAACTGGACTGTAAGTATACTATTATCAATCTCGCTATGCACTAACGCAACATGCAGCTCTGTTAATCCTGTAGACCATCATCGTGCACTAGGCCATATTGCTTCGTATCCTCGAACCTAGTGGCACGGCAGTCTACCTTCCGTTGTATTCAGTGTATGGTCTACATTTTGAGTGGCTCGGATCGGAATCATGTAGCGAAGAATTGGTGCTGCGTTTCTTCGGTTGTGTCATCCAGATATGGCCTAACCGACGAACCCGCCTTCGTCGTGGGGTTCGATTCCTCGTGGATCCTTACGAGAATTGATAATCGAGTCTTTTACTCGACGTTGTTTATAATTCATCCGTCATGCCTAGAAGAGTTAGGCCACTCTCCTTCAACCAATGATTTCGTCAACCACAATGCATAATGGGAGAGAGGGAAACGACCAAATCTGTATTTATAACCGTGACAAGGGGCATAACATCTTGGGAATTGTCGGCTCTATCTTGTTCGGCCAAGTTCTACGAGTCAGAAAGGTTGACGTTCAGGAGGTCCGGGGAGAGAGTATAACACGCTCGTGGTGAGGAGGATGATCGAGGCGTAAGTTCTATGCACTAGGAGGGTCCCAAGTCGTCCGGATACGGCGTAACAGATGATATCACTGAGTTGGGGTTCGATTCCCTAGGTCTGGACGTGACTGATAGAATCCAGATGTATTTTACTCTGTGCCGCCTCAACACATCCTTCAAAGCTCAGTCCAAACTCAGGAACGTCCAATGGCGGAAATAGCCGATGTCCCCTCTCCTTTGGTGTATCATGTCTCTGTTACAAACATTTCGGGACGAGGTGCTCTGGAAATTCATGGTGCTCGTCGTGAATATCACATCTCGGGAAAATTTTCTCCAGAGTGCTCTTATCCCGATGCGCATACTCGGGTGCTTTACGGAAATGATGCCCACCTCTCATTATACTGAGAGTCTACCACCGGTGTCGATACACCAGCATCTACGGCTAAGTACAACCTTCACCCACCATAATAATCCACCCTCGAGCCTAATTTTACAATGGCTAATGCGATGAAGGAAGCGTACGCAACCCTTCGATGTATCTACCTCGGCGCGAGGATAAGCGTGTGCTCGGCTGTCTTCGAGTCGGAACCATGCAGCGAAGAATTGGCTTCGTCTTTCTTCTGTTGTCATGCCCCAAATATAATCGGATATAAACTAGCAGATGACGCTCCTGTTTGTGGTGGGGTCCAGTTCCCTAGATCTGCGTCAATAGAATAATGAAAGATTCTTTTTGTACTCGATGCTGGGTGCTGCTACGAGTTGGAAAAATCGCACACACATTGTTCTCTTCAAGATTCCAGGCTTATTTTGTCGCCGAACGACCTTACTCGTTCGTCTGCATCGTCGCACCAGTCGAAGCTGTCTGGGTCTTTTCAAATTCAGACTTTGTGTTTACATTGGTGTGTATTACTATTAGATACAGAATACCTTTCGCGCTTTCATTATCTCAGCAAAGTCTTGGGTTTTTAGAACAATTAGATATGTTTCGCTCACTTTCAGTTTTGACAAGACACTCGGTCTGGTAAACAGGTCCGTTCTCTCGAAGCATTAGCGCAACATATTTGTCGGAATACGGTAGTGCTCGGTATAGGCAGAGAGATCTCTGCGGCAACAGTTGTTGATTAAAGCACGCCGCCGAAAAGACTTGGAAAAGACTTGAGCATATCGATGAACTAAAATTTAGAACGACACACACACAAGGAGAAAAGGCGAGTAAAAGAATGACAAACCATCGGAATATCCAGATGCGGAGAATCGAACCACCGCAGAGCACTTGTCATCCGTTATACCATATCTCCTCCTTCTGCACAGAACATCGTTTCTGTGGCCAGAACAATGCCACGTCTACTACTCCAAGGTGCCCTCTAGTCCAGTCAGCAGCAAACATTTCCAGGCAGCCAAAACTCAAACACCATACACCGCTCCTTGGCCAGTGTTATGCCTGACGCTGGGGTGAATGCACACCCAGCTCTCCTCCCCAATGTCCCCATATTATGCACGCTTGTTGTGTATCCAGCGCTTGATCCGATAATAGCGCACCTCATGAGGTACGCGTCGATTCTGTAAATCATATCAGAACAAGGTTTGGAAATGAACGAACTTGAACTGCACATTTCCTCGTCGTGGCAGGCGTCTTCTGACTTTGATGACGCGCCTCGTCTTCTCCTGTGCAGCGATACTTCAACTTTTGTGCCGAAATCTCTTCCTCTTCTACCGTTGCACACGTTTACATGCCGTATCCCGATTCCCGGCTTGTGTTCATTCAAAGCCGGGAAACATCCTAGATGTATAGCAGTTTTTACATCGAAGCAGATTGGAGCTGCGAGAATTTATAAAGAGTGACATGGTCAAAGGGATGTAAAGAATTAAAAATGTCGAGGTAACATCTGAATGTAGGCCTGGGGAATTGAACCCCGTAAAACAGCGACATCATCCGTTAAGCTATATCCGGTCTTCCTTATGCACAGGGCTCGTTTGCCTAAGGTATCTCAGTCAGAATTGAATGCTGAATTTATCTAAAGCATTTTTTTTCCTGAAAGATATTGTTGCAGAAAGCTTAATAAATCAAAGCAGAGAGTAAAAGAAACCAGTTGAATATCGCACAGCTTTTCTATCCAGATCTATGGAATCGAACCCCATGAAGTAGCGACATCGTCCATTACGCCATATCTGGGCCCTCCTTGTATGCAAGACTCGTTTATCCAAGGTGTCTCTCTTCCACTACGAACATCAACCCTTCTGACACAAGCACAGGGGAATGCACTCTCTATATGTAGATCTTACACGTATAGCGGTCCCGGCGGCGATATAGGGCTGGTCATTGTGTGCTCCTCTTAAGTCTCATAATGCGTCGTGGTAAGATTAGAATCGAGGAGCCAAAGACATCTGCCTGGGAGACCGTGTTGTGGCTTAGGTGGCAAGAGGGTGATGCCGCAAGTTATCGCAGATAGAGCCAATACCCGGCAGCAAGTAAAAGAAGGATCCAAGTCCCATAACATAGGTCATCCAGACCTGGGGAATTGAACCCCACCATGAAGCAGCCACTTGGTCCATTATGCCATGTACGGACAACTTCGAACGGAAAACAACGCCAATTCTTCACGACACAGTTCCAACTTGAAAATCGCTAAATGCGATAAAGCCGCCTGATACGTAGACCATACAGGCTGTTGATCCTCATGTCAGGGTAGGCCGCCGTGCTGATCCTCCCATTGCGAGCTGAGATTATCGTGGTGTGCAATGTAGGTCCAGGATCAATAAAGCTTGGTGTAGGTGATGTATACTGGTGGTATATTCAGTATAGGACGAAGGTGGATGATGAGTTGCTTACAGTCCGGTTCATTGCCCTTGGTTGACCAACTGGTGTTCGACGACCGTCCGCCACAGCTTCCTCGCCTGATACACCAGACGTTCACGGGGATCCGCCAGCGCAAGATTTTCCAACTCGACGAACACTCCACAAATGTGATCCAAGTCCGGCTCTGAGCACATTCTTCCGCCGCAAGACGCCAAGGTCGTTGCTTAGCGCTCAGCTGAAAGTCCATGAGATACCCTATGCGTACGAGAATACGAGAATCCTTGCCGTCAATGCGCTACAACCAGAGAAGGTGGGTTCATGCGTATGGGCGTCAAAAAATGACTGCAGAAGTACGCCGTGTTGGTGTCTTGAAGGAGACGATAGGCTTTGATCGTGATCTTGGGTCGGTGAACATGCTGTATTCAGAGTCGCTAAGGCCATGATCGTGGTCATAGAGAAGAGGCGGCGATCTTCAAGCGTAGTGCGCCATCTTGATACCGAGAATCTTTCTTTTGGTGGAAAGAGGAACCTGTAGATGTTCAGATATCCGTCGATTCGTTTTGGGACAATGCTAGCCAGCGACCCATAGAAAGCTCGACATTGTATTCAGTACTCGAAGCTTTCTTCACTGGAGGGCCTCGGTTCATTATCGATTATGGCAGAGAGTGGTTTGGTCTCGGTGGTGTCGGATGAAGGACCGGTATCGTGGGAACAATTCTAGTCTTCTCTCTTGCCACCACCACGTCTTGCCGTAAACCCCAGTATCGCCTCAAGACATTGCTGTTGGGCAGGGCTTTGATCTCATTGCCGAATATAAGGGAGACATAGGATTTGAGGATTGCTGTTGACGTAGATGTAAGTATTATTCTTCATTTATTTATTCTGCGCGTCTTCTTCGCCGCGTCCACAGGAGAACGCGCAGTCCAGATCTCACTCGCACGCGTATTCACATACCTCCATGACTCCTGTCATAGTTCTCAAGCCGTACTGCCGTATATCTTTTCCCTGTTCTAACGAAAAGGCCCAAGGAGAAAAATCAACACGCTCTTCTCGGCGCCAGACGTCACAGTGTTGCAAAGGACGACTTGGTGCGCACAAAAAATGCCTTCAATCATTCAGCGATGGTGTAGCTGATGATGTCGCTGCTTTGTGGGGTTCAAATCCTCAATTCTGGATAAAGACATATAATATGCACGTCATTTTCTGTACTCGCTGTCGAATTCCATCGCTCTATTTCTCCTGCACAAAATTCTGAGGGACTGCATTCCGCAGAAATTGCATCTGCTATCCTTTCAAGCACATCTTTTTTAGCCGCACCACTCTCGTGTTTCTTGGGAGACATAGGATGATCTGGGAGGTGGCAGAAAGCCTAGCTGCTGTCAATCTCGTAAGAAAAGCATCCTCGAGCTCACCAACTGGTTCACTCAGGCGAAGCCGTATCTTTATTTTATGCACGTGAAGGCATGAGTGCGTTTTCACATTCACCATACTACGGAAGGATGGAGATGACTAGTGACTCCCTAATGACAAGGACTAGATGGAGCCTTCCTTCGGTCATCCCAACGCTGGTCTGGAGCAACAGATGTTGCCTCCGTCTCTGGGGATTCGATTCCCTGCCCCAGTTATGAGTATATTGTGTAACACTGTAGGTCTTTTTCTCGCCGACTCTCAGGCAAGATCTGGCTTGAGTGAAACCATCTTGATAGTAACGAGACCTCCGTCTTCACTCAATAGTCAGTCCCATGACGCAGCGGCTGATGGTACGAGTGGGGTTCAATTCCCCAAGCCACATGTTTCGTCTTGTAAGCACATTTTTCTCCTGTAGAGGGCTCCCGGACTCAGCACTGCGGAGGGCTGACCGATTGTGTTTCTTATACAAATCCGGCGGGTCTAATGGCATATCTTCATTTATACGCCATGATGAGTTCTCTGCCCGATCTTTTTGACATGATAGAAAGAGACGTACTCAAGCCTTTCCGTAACGCACTTTTACCGTCATCCTAAAGCTGGTCTCGCGCAACGGTCTTTGCTTCGATGTCCTGGGGTTCGATTCCCCGCGCCGGCTATAACTGGCAGATCGTGTGCTAGCTTTTTCCTTTTGCCGACTAGTACTCAATTTCCAAGTGCAAATTCTTGCTTTGATTCGAAGAAAGCCAATTACTTATGAGAGGAGCAAAACCGTTGATAGTAACCAGCAAATGGGAATAGGGTCTGACTTAGTCTTTGCTTGATAGTCAATCTCATGGTGCAACGGCTGACGGTGCGACTGGGGTTCGATTCCCCAATCCAAATTACTGCAGAAAACCCTTTTCCTCCTGTAGAGCTTCCAGCCCGAATGCTAATGAAACCGCGCCCCGGGACTAAATGAAAGAAATCTCCTCAGTTACGCATTCGCAACAAGGGAAAGTCCGCTCAACCTTCGAGGTTGTCGCTGCGCTCAAGCCTTTCCGTGGCGAGTGTGTATTGTTGCAACTGCACTGATGAATGAAGGGAGCAAGGCCATATGGGCTAGCCAAATTGACAGCCACCAGTAGACAGAGAGCAGGTAAAAGTTAACTGGCATAAAATCGAAGGACTGGGAGCTATTTCCGCTGAAGCGCTGCACACCAAGGACACTCATTGAATGCCCCAGAGACGAGAGAGTGATCCTCAACTAATTGCGGATAAATGAGTACAAAAAGTAAAACTATCTTTTCACATCCAGAATTGGGGAATCGAACCCCAAACAGTAACAGCAGCATCATCTGTTACGCTATATCCAGATGATATAGGCCCTCCTCGTGCACAAAAACTATTTGTCTAAGGCAAGTCTTCCATGCCCTGCAAGGGTGTTGCTGGTGGTCAACCTTTCCGACCCGAAGAACGCCGAACACGATAGAGCTGGCACCACCCTCGATCTCACACACCTAGCACAGGTGATGGGATGAATACCACGAAGGGCTAGTCGTTGTGCTCCTCATCCTATTGGCAGATTACGCTCGAGGACGACAAAATCACTAGGTTTCAGTAAGATGAACAAATTATACCTGATGGCGAGTAAAAGAATTACCTCCACGTATTTGCTCCAGAATTCAGATCTGGGGAACTGAACCCCACGAAGCAGAGAAATGATCCGTTACGCCATATCCGGTCCTCCTTGTGCGCTCTCAAAGTACAACAGAGGAAATGCAATGACGTTTGATGGCAAGTGTGTTAGTTTCCATCCCTGGACCTTCCTTGAAGAAAGCCGAACACGCAGATAGAGCCGACATGCCCCTTGTAGATGCATGCATAGCGCACCGCACTGTATTCCTCCCTTAGTTGTCAGATTAGCCGTAACGGTAGCGGAGGGTGGTTATGCTGGTAAATGCTCAGTAAAGAGCAGAGGCGGACAACGAGGTACTTATAGTCGAGTTTAGATATCGTGGGAACAATTCGGCCCTTCCTCTCACGATGACGACGTCTTACCAGAAATCGCGTCAAGGCATCGCTACGTTACGCAGGACTCTTAGCATTGCAATCGAATATTCCCCGAATCAGGTCAGTGACTGGGTCGTGGATTTTGTCACTCTGAGCTGTCTGACTGTAGCGCCTAGTCCAGATCACATACAGCTTCAGAGGCGCCGGTCAATGGGGTTGGAGGTGGTCCGTTTTGGAGCGACGCCATGGCGATAGGCTCACGGCAAGCTCGAACTCGAGCGAGGACAAGTCTCGGTGGAGGGACCGTATCGTGGGCGTGTTACCCTCTCACTGCGTCTACGGTGCCACCCTCCTCTAGCCGCAGAACCCTAGCATCACATCGAAACAATGCCAGATTCACTAAGCATGTACGAAACCCCGGTTTTCTGGGAAGGATTCCCGTCACTGGTTCAGGGTTCTCTCATTTTGGCCGACTTTCGATGTACGACGTCGGGAAGTAAAGCGCGTGCCCTCGATGGGAGTTAGTCATTTTGGACTACCTGGCTGTAGTGAGGAAGGAAGACGATGCTATCTAAGGCCCATACACAGGTGTAGGGATGAAGGGATAATTATACGTTTTTGTGAGTCTTCTTTTCGTTTCGTTTCATTTCGTTTCATTTCTCTGATTTGCATTGACTTTCACGCAAGGCAGCTCTTTTCACCGTCATTGTGACCAAAATCTTTTGTTCAAGCTCGTGTCCTTCCATTGCAGTTTCCGCTTGCGGTGCCGTTTTTCCTCGATACCATGACCTTTCTCCGACATCAATGTTACATTCAACTCTTCAGAAACTGCGTGACAGGCCAGCTCTACGCACCACTTCATGCGACCGGGCAACACATGCACGCTGGCCCTCCGCAATCATGTCATGCGCAACAACCTTCGATACCCGCGTTGATTCTCAGCTATGACTGGGCATCTGAGTCGTCAACGCGACCTGTTATTAACAGCGATATGATAACCTGGCTAGAGGATGTACTTCAGAGATGCCTTGCCCTGGGTATCACTTGTCTGCATGTACCACCTTTATCACCCCGTCGATACTGGTGTTATTCGCCGGGAGTGCGCACACGGAAATCGACCCCTTTGGAGCGCCTCATTCACGCCGTCCCCCGCCCTCCTAGGTAAAATCGCCGACGTCCTAGTTCCATCCGATCCTTCGCTCCAGATCCCAAACGCGCAAATACGGGATCTGGGTGGAAGGACGAGACGGGGTCATTCTTTGATTTCACGTCTCGAGTCTAGAGGGGAAGTGGACACGCAGGCATGGAGAAGCGCGTGATCCAGGCATGCTGGGAGAGAAATATCCACATTGAGAGGGGACTCAGTACTCAGTGATGTATATCCAGAGTGTAACATTGATTCAATACGATACAAACCTGGGACACATGCCGAGACAGGGACGGAATGTATATGTATTAGCCTAAAAGGTTTATTCCAAAATAACATCCCAGTACTTGGTGAGTTCAGATACAGGGAATCGAACCCCGCTGCCTCGGGCCAATGCTAGCTGTTACACCTGTCCGACTCGAGGGTAGGAGAAAACTGATATTTTTCATCGACTGCTGCTTCGCGTCGAAATATGTCCAAGAGTGCTTATCCATATGGCGAACAGATCGTCATGCCGGGATGAAATCCGATGAATACAATGGCATGCTAGTCCGAGCGGCGCGGACTCTTCTAGGAAAGATGAACAAATCAAGCTTGAAACACAATGGGGGTGTACAATCTAGATCTGGGGAATCAAACCCCACCACGAAGTAACGACTTCGTCCCTTGGACCATATCTGGCTTACTTTGACTGTCGTTCTACACAAGAAAAGAAACACGATGACAATGCTTCACTACAAAGTTCCGACCAGCCGAACATGATAGAGCCGTCCGACCATTACCACGCATCCTCTTATTGAAGTGAATGCGATGAAGGATGGGCCGTGGTGGATTAGCTTCGAGGATAAACAGATCTTCGGCAGTGTACGTGGAACCATAGGTGTGGGCTGATAGATACTGGCGGTAGATCATCAATATAGCACGGAGGTGGATGATAATGTGCTTACGAACAGTTTTCCATAATCGCTGTAGGCCCCCAACCAGCGCCCGTCAGTGCGTTTGACAACCTTCGCTCGGTATGCCCGTTCCTTCTGAGGATCCCCTAGCCCAATTTCTTCTAAATCAGTCACAAACATCGACCACTTCTACCTCCGGCCATCCTGCTTCTCCCGGAATACCCCGCTGCGTCAAGACTGGAAAGGCTCGCGAGGGAATGCATCCGAATTCAAATCTAGCGCTATGTTATATAATGATGGCTAGTTTGCAGATGTTTTTGACGAACGAGGAGGAATGATGCTCGCCGTCGATGTGCTCCATCGATAGCCCATACTTAAAAGGAGCTAAACCGTGGATGGTAACCAGAAAGGGAGAATGAGTCAGGACAGTATTTGTTGCTCCGAAATAGTCAATCCTATGGCGCAACCGCTAACATTGCTGCTGGGGTTCGATTCCCCGCTTCAGATTATGATGTTGTGCATATAGTATATTTTGCGTCTGTAAAAAGCTTCTTGGCTTGTTACGGATGTCGCTTGTTTATATCTTCTCCTACTTGGCGAGATGTGTGGACCACCGTAGCGAAGGAAGTCGGAGCAGCGAGTCCGCATGGGCTAGTTGAAACGACTCCAGAACCACCAGTTGACGTTCTTGCCCAAACAGATAGATCTTGGCCGGCATGTCCGAAGAAATTGTACCACAAACATCGTTCACATCAAAAGTACCGTCGAGAGTCTACTACCAGGCAGTCGACTCAGACGGCCAACCGAGATTTGGCTGGCCCTCCTGCAGTGGAAAATAGATAACGCCGATCCCATCAATGATCCAGAGGGGAGGCGAACCCTGCAATGGATGCAACGTTATCCGCTATGTCATCAACGGATACATTAACTTTTGTGCATGAGGTCATCTCTCTACACAACGCCCCCTAGGCTCAGGGACGGGCAGCTCTTCACGCTTCCTCCCCGATGTATCAAAACCCCGCCTTCCTTCGATGCAGCAAATAGGCAGTAACCCCTAAAGAGGTCAGGGATGGCGCTTATAACCCGTCTCGGTAGCATCAACAAGAAAGAATATTCTCAGATGGTCATAAAGGGATGGAAAGGTGATTATGATTGTAAACCGCATGAGAGAGAGAGTACTGCGGACACTTCCAGGAAAGAGAACCCAGGACAAGAAAATGAATATCAAACAGTACAATCGATTCCTATTCGTCAGATCTGGGGGTTTGAACCCCACCGCGAAGCAGCGGCCTTGTCCGTTAAGGCATATCCAGATAACTTTGGCCGCCTTCTAAGAGACATGATGCCAATTCTTCGCTATGAGAAGCCGAACACGATGGAGCTGCCCGGTACGTGGGCTCATGATTCATTAGTTAGGATCAATGTGACGAAGGATGGATTAGCTTCGAGGATACGGAGATGTGATCCATCAAGACCGGACCTGTTTCCTATGTGCAAGTGGAAGTGTGGAACGCTGGTGTCTTGCGGGTGACGGTAGGCTTGCGACGCGGATATGTTGAGAGCGAAAGGGTCGGTAAACATCAGTGGATCTAAGGCTTTTGTGATGAGGGTGGGCGGGCAGCGGTTATGGATGTTAGAGCTGAGCTCAAGAGCGCGTCTCGGTGGTATCGGACGAAGGGCCGATGTCGTGGGAATAATCCTGGCCTTACTCCAACGTCACCTCGCTGCAAAACTTTAGCATCACGAGAGGATTCTCATCACTCGCTCAATAGTCTCTTGTTTTTGCCGACTTTCGATGGACCTCGTTGGAAACACCCTCGGTGAGTATGTCGCTTAGTTTGTCATTTTGCCCTACCTCAGAGGCGATGCCATCTATGAGGAATACGCAGGCGTGTAGGATGAAGGATTCTGGGATAATTTAGACGCATAGTTTCTCCTTGTGAGCCGTCTTTTCTTGTGTTTCTCTGTTTTGCATTGACCAGTGCCAAGTCTTTTCTCCGCCATCGTAACTGAAATTTCGGTGAAACCTCGTCCAAGCTCGTGCCCTTCCATCACAATTTTCCGCTTGCAGTGCCATCTCTCCTTGACACCAAGACTTCCCTCCTCCCTCAACTTTTGCGAAACGGCACGACTCGCCAGCTCTACACTCTGCTTCATGCAAAACAGAGCACGCGCTTCTTCTCCTCAGCCATGTCGGGTGATTTCTGTGCCATGGCGTCCGATACCCTATCCATGACCGGACCTTCCATCGCGTCCTGCTATGAAAAGCGACACGATGACCCGTACCAACATATACCTCAGAGATACTTTGGACTGCGGTGTCACTCGTCTGCCTTTACTGCAAGACCTTCCATCGATACTGGACCTCATGCTATTTGTTGGGAGCACCGATCCCCTTTGGAGTGCCTACCTCACTGTTTCATGTCCGAGTCATCGTTCCGCGTCGAGCAAGCGTAGAAATCGATTCTTTGCACAAGAACCCAATTGTGCAAGATACGGGATCTGGGTGGCGGACCGCTCTTTGATTCCACGTCTAGAGGGGAATAGACATGTTTCTTGGCGAATGGGGACAGGCACGCTGGGAGAGAGGCATCAACTGCATCATTAGTGAGAAAGGGACTCAGTACTCGGTGGTGTATACCCAGTATGTAATATTGGTGCGATACAACAAAAGTTCATCCAAACGTGCCGGGACAGAGAAGAAGGCAAAGGCAATCGGAAAAGTGTACCAGCCCCTACGTGGCTCAAAAAGTTTATTCCAAAAAGCACTTCGGAGGTACCGGTCATATCCGAGTTCGGGGAATCGAACCCCGTGGCTTCGAGCCATTACACCTATCCGACTCGTCATTGATGCTCATCATTGACTGCTTTTTCTCGTCATATATCCGAGCGCACGTCCCAATAGCACACTGCAATCCCTTGGGTGGCTTGGAAATTTCATTTCAAAAAATGCACTTCTTGGGGTTCACAGTTCGGCTACGGGGAATCGAACCCCGCAGGCGGCGGATGAGGCCTGTGAATAGCCGTTACACCTGTCCGTAGCAGGAACCTGATCATCGTTACGACTCATCTTTTGCATTCCGCAAGCAACGTCTTTGCTCCCAATGCACGAGAGAAGAGACTCGCCGCGTCTGCGATTTCGACAACGACTACCTGTGGATTTCGCTTACTCGGTCACTGCACACCAAGACGTGCATCGAAAGGCAAGAGAGTGATGTGTGTCCACTCATCGCAGAGGGAGGTAATACCCGGCGGCAAGTACAAGGATTGCTCTTCTTTTGCATGATCACATCCAGACCTAGTAAGTGCGAAGCAGATAGTATAAGTTACCTGACTAATTCACCTTCTTCCAGGCTTGTACATAAAGACCAGAGTCCCTCGATAGGCAGGTATCCAAGCACACACAGCAAAGATTGGCCGGGAAAACTGGTGAGGCTTCCAAAACTGCTCGTCCCGAAAATCGTTTTTCTCATGCTAGTATATGTTCTCTGGACGCAGCGAATGGGGACAGTGAAAAGCGTACAATACGAGAGATTGCTTGCTTGCCGTAAACTTTGCGCGAGTATTGCATCTCTTCTGTTGTACCTCGAGAGTGTTATGGATTTCACCTATCCGTTGACTCGGTGCATGAGTCAACACATGCACATACTCGGCCTTCTCGGTCTTAACGGTGACTCGCTGGTATTTTCTATTACTTTCTGTTACTCTCTCGATTCTTCATACTAATACTAGAATATTATGGAACATTGTAGAATAATAATGACTTGAACCTTCCATTAGTATATAAACTCGTTGATAAATTGTATTAGGAGCTCTCAATCTAATTTCACTACTCTTCGACGTCCACTTAACTGTGTGATCTAAGCATACCTGATCGGTTACGCCTAGCGCTTGCCGTTCCGTTTGCCTTCCGACTACGCCTACTAGCGCTTGTTGGAAACCCCATCAATTACGCCTAGCGCTTGCTGACAAACCCGTTAACTACGCCTAGCGCTTGTTAGCACCCATATCGGATCCCTCTTGGTGGTTGGAACTCGGCTATAGGACATCCTCGCTCACGACTTGGGTTTTACTCGAGTATTCATTGTCTCGTGTACTACTCTAAATACCCTGATTCTTAACAGAGAGACAACTTTGTGCGCGCAAGGATAGCTCTTTGAAATCATCTGGAGATGGCGTAATGGATGATGCCGCTACTTCGTGGGGTTCGATTCCCCATTTCTGGATGACAGCAGTGATAAAGATTATATTTTGCACTCGCTGTCGAATTCCGTCGCTCAAATTCTTACTGCAGCTACTTATCTGCTACCCTCAATCGAGTCTGTTCGCTGTTGGAAGAAACGGGATCTTCCTTGGATGCACACAAAGCATTTCGAGACTCGTAAAAAAGCATCCTTGGGCTCTTCACTCGAGCAAAGTCGGCGTGTGGCTCGCCCGCACGAGTGAGGGTGTCACATTCACCATAGTGTGGGGACTGGACGACTCCCTAATAATAGAGACTGAATTGGACCCTTACCACAGCCAGTACAAATCATTCTAAAGCTGGTCTGGCGCAACGGATGTTGCTTCCGCGTGTACTAGGGTTCGATTCCCTGCCCCGGTTATTAGAAATCCTCGTATCTCTTTTTTCACTCACCGACTCTCAATCCCCGGAGAACCCAAGTGCACGACGAGTAGAGTTCTTAAATCTTGCTTTTGACTCGGCAAGGAGTAAAACAGTTGGTGGTAACCAACAAAGAAGAATAATCCTAGTGTTTACCCAGTCTTCGTTCAATAGCCAATCCCATGGCTGATGGTGCAGCTGGGGTTCGATTCCCAAATCCAGATTGGCCTAACAAAATGCAGGCATCTTGTATATTTTTCTCTTGTAGAGGGCTCCCTTGTCGCGCGAACCCTGTTTCTTATGAAAACACGATAATCGAGTCCCGAGCAATGAACGTAATATCCTCAATTAATACGCAACAGATGGGAGGTCTGTTCGCCCTTTTTGGTTGTCGTTGTCCACAAGGGGCTGTTCTCATACTTTCCGTGACCCGTGTTTACTACACTGTACGGGGGCAAGGTGATTAAGTGCCGCATAGACTGGTAGGGAAAAGAATGGACGATGTAAAATGATTTCCAAGAAGCCACTCCGATTGCTGTATACCAAGGATGCTCACCCGGAGAGCAGACTCCGACCCGAAACGAAATACGACAAAAAATGACGCAATAGGATACCTTATGAATCCAGACTTGGAGAATCGAACTCCACGAAGCAGCTGCCAGCGACAATCATCCATTACACCATAACCGGATGATATAGGGCCGTTATAGCAGGAGAAATGTCGTCCCACAGAGCAGCAGAGACTAAAAGAAACGATTTTAGCAATCTGAAAACCCAACTTATCCAGATCTAGGGAATCGAACCCCACAAAGCAGCAGCATTATCCATTACGCCATATCTGGGTTCTCCTTGTACGCCAGACTTATTTATCCAAGCCATCTCCCGCTTCCACCGACTCAAAGAAGGCCGGACATGGCACCTATATAGATTTTACACAGACAGTCCTCGCGGCGAGGGTGGGCCGTACTCGAGGAGCCAAAGAAGGAGAGAGGGACGGGCCCTAGGAGACAAGAGAGTGATGACGCTTATCGAGGAGGGAGATGATACTCGGCAGTCAAAACAAGACTACGAAACAATGAATGTATCATCCAGACTGGGGGATCGAACCCCATCGCAAAACAGCGAAATCAACTGTTATACCATATGCCGATGATTTTCGACCGTAGAAAGCTTTGCCTGAGGAGCCTCTATTATCATTTCCATAGCAAATGCGTCAAATTTTTCCCAAGGGTTTTCCACACACCGGCAACGTCAATCTTTTCGACTCAAGAATGCGACACAGTTAGGACACGCCTCGTAGACACCTAGTGTACTGACGATAATCACGCCGAATGAAGGGACGGTCATTGAACACCTCCCGTTGCGCGACATAAGCATTCGTTGATGGGGGTCGAAGACACCGAAGAATCGACGAAGTTATTGGGTCGAAGGCCACATAGGAGAGCGCGCCAGGCAAGATGAACAAAGTCCACCCAATGGCAAATAAAAATACTTCTACTCCGAAGAAGTAGCAATCCAGGACTGGGGAATCGAACCCCACTGCGAAGAAACCACGTTGTCCATTAGGCCATATCTATTATCCAGACACCTTTGAGCCTTTCTTCTACGACACAAGGAAAGTAACGTCAACTCTTCGCTATAGTTCTGACTCGAGGACAGAACACAATAGCGTCGGCACACGAAGGTTGATGGTCCTCATGTCAGGATGGATGTAACGAAGAGTGGGCAGCCGCTCCTCCAATTGCGAGGTTCAAGGGAATACGCCCAGGATCAATAAAGCTGGATGCATAGTGCTCTCGAGCCGAAATCACCCAGTACATTCATCGAATGCCCTGGGTTTTTATCTCGGAGACGAATCACGATAGAGCAATCTCTAATTGCGGAAAAACGATTACAAAAAATTCCTCCAATACATGTTTATCTGGAACTGGGGAATCGAACCCCAAGAAATAGCGGCGGCATCATCCGTTACGCCATATCCAGCCTTCCTGGTGCGCTCTCGAGGTCCAACACGTTGTAATTCAACGGAAGAAAAACAACTCCTGAAACTCGCGCCTGGACCCGAGAGCGTTATGACAAAATTTCTCCCCAGGAAGCTGAACGCTGCGTCGTACATCCATGCCTGGCGTGCCGAGAATAGAATGACGGTGTTCCTCCTTTCGTTGTCAGATTAGACTCAAGGGTCGTCATGGTATGTGGGAGAGAGGGTGGTGTCAATTCTGGTTGGAGAGGCTGAGCACAACGCAGAGATGGACGACAGATGCTTACAGTCAGTTTACTGCCCTAGTTGAATAATAACATCGACCTCCGCCGCGACCTTTACTTGATACCCCAGATTCCTGAGTTTCTTCATCGGATCCGCTAGCCGGACATTTCTAAATCAACCAACGGCCCATCCATGTCAGTTTCTAAGAGTAGTGGCTGCTCGTAAAACTCGATGCAACGTCCAGGGTTCCGCAAGGTGGCATTACCTGGGATGCGAATGCTTCCAGATTCGAGGAGTCTAGGGCCATGTTGATGATAGCGAGTTTGTGTGCATGGCAGACATCCTTGGCCTTCTGTGAGTGCGAAAGTCCTTGCCGTCAACAGGAGACGTGCACGGTCCTGTTTCCTTGTGAAGGTAGGGGCATCCCGTGGAAGCGAGGCACGGATATGAAAGAGAAAGGGTCGGTAAACGTGCTGTAGTCGTCGCTTATGTACGCGAGATCATATATTTTTGCGACGAGTGTGACGTTGAAGAACGTCCGTCAGGTAAACGGGATCAAAGACTTTGTGACGAGGGTGGATCATGGAGCTGAAGTTCAACAACGTCAGTCACCAGTGACTTGGCGACCCATAGCAAGCCAGTGCCTGAGAATGTTCACACATGCAGACCTCCCTCGCCCCAAACCAAGTCTTCTGCGGGTGTTCTAAGTTTCCTTTCAGCAGCAAGGTTAGTCTCGACACGCATATAGAAGATGACACTACCCTAAGGCCTTACGACCGGTCCTTCTCCCACTAGCGTACTCGACGACAGAGGTCCGGCAGTCCCGTCGATGAGAGGTGGACGAAGCGGTCAATAGCGAGCGATCCTCGAGCGTAGTGCGCCAACCTGAGACTGTTCATCTTTTCTTTTCGGTTGAAGGACGTGCCTGTATCAGTGCTCGAAGCTGGCCTCAGTTGTTGATGGCAGAAGTCGGTAGCGCCGTACGATCGTGGGAACAATTCTAGTCTTCTCTCTTATCACGGCCGTCCTCGTCTTGCTGTCGACTATCCTGTGCATCTTCTTCACGTCCATAGGTGAACGCACAGTCCAGATCTCGCTACTCGCATACCTCCACGACTCCGGTCGTACTTTTCATTCAAGCTACGCTACTGTATATCTTTTTGCTATCCTGACAAAGGAGAAAAATGGACACGCTCCTCTCGGCGCTGGACGTATTGCCTGTTGTACCTCGAGAGACGACTTTATGCGCCCTAAATCAGTCAGATACTATGGAGTAACGGATGATGTTGGTGATTCCTGGGGTTCGATTCCCCAATTCTGGATCGGTGATTGCAGATTTGTTTTGTACTTGCTGTCAACTTCCATCGCGCTCTATTTCTTCCGCATAAAAATCTGAGGGAACTTACTTCCGCAGAAAGTTACATCTACTCGTCTGCTTCATCTTTTTGTTGTACCAGTTCTCGTATATAGATCTGGGAGGCGATTCTGGCTACTGTCAAAAAAGTATCCTCGAACTCACTGTTTGTTCATCCTAATGCTGCTCTGGTGCAAGGGATGTTGCTTCCCGCACGGGGTTCGATTCCCCGCATAGTGTGAGACGCAACCCGAAATTCACGTAAAGGAATTTGTGTAAACTATGTTCCGAAATACTTGGGGTATGCTCCTCTTCCAACATCTAGTAGGTGCCTTCCTCCACTGCGATCCTGAGCTTTTCCAAACGCTCGTTTGACCTTGGCTCAAAATGGCATTCAAATTCCCCTGGTTTCCTACAATGACAGTCAAGACTCCATTTCGACGCAACTCGCGAGGGATCACTCACAGTAGAGCTAGGTTCCAAATGAATTTGGGGTCCTGCTTCTGTTCTAGACCATTCACGTCGACGGGATATCTTATATTATACACGGACAACAAA
The DNA here is from genome assembly GCA_900157415.1 of Armillaria cepistipes. NCBI lineage: Eukaryota > Fungi > Basidiomycota > Agaricomycetes > Agaricales > Physalacriaceae > Armillaria > Armillaria cepistipes. The sequence goes on from FTRY01000019.1 coordinate 640,086, forward strand.
GTGGCGATATTCATCCACAAGTTGCTCTCCGCGAAGTGCCGACCGGGGCATATCCTGTCAAATGGTAAGTACTGGCTTGACTGGCTTGGTCCCTCGCAACATTACCTTCTTCCGTACCCGAATGCAAAATTGCTCGGATCAGGTATGTCTTTGAACAGCTTATGTCCATCGGTAAATCTCTCAGGTCTGAACTCGTTGGGCTCAGGAAAGTCGTTTTCATCGTGCAAACATAGCCTGTAAATGCCATGACCAGATTAGCTTGAAACAGTTGAAATATAATAGTGTGACTTACCATGAGTTTGGAATGATGGTGGAGCCCTTAGGGATGAACATCCCATTATAGACGTCATCTCGCATATTCTTATGTGCGAAGGCTAGCCAGGATTCGGGAATCAGAGCTGAGAGGAAGTCATGTCCACATCGGACACAAGAGACTTACCCATGGGTGCCACCGGCCTCCATCTGGTCCTCTGTTAGTATTCGTGAAATATTTCGGTGTCAGTCGCTTACCTTGATGTTTCCTTCGCAATAGCGTCTATATAGGGAATGGCTTCGCGGTCACTCAGAGTGGGCAGTCGCTCATTTCCAACTACCCCATCAATATATGCTTGTGCTTTCTTCTGGACTTCAGGGTATCGCATCATTGCCAGCAGGAAGACTTGAAGTGTAATTACAGACTACGGTACAACGTTAGCTTGTTAAAGACGCGGTAATAAATCACTTACCGTCACAGTACCACCTGAAAAAACGCGGTTATAATGGTAAACATAAAGAATTGTCTTGAACGGACCTGAAAAAGCGATGGCAACAGATGCCTGAATCGATCGTTCATTGAAAATTGTTCCGTCCTGATCCTGATGAGTCTCAATTAAGTGCTTCATCATGGATGGGCCAACTGCGCTCGTTTCCTGTTAATTGCGTTGAGATCTGTCATCGAATCCAGTTTTCGTGCTACAGGAATTTACTTACCATAGTGTCTTTGGTGAGCTGATACGGGATTTCAAGCATGTCGGTAACGCAATGGTTCAAACGTTTTACGCCATCAGCTAGTTTCTTTCCGAACACGAATAGAGGAAGCTTCGCCACTTTGATACGTTAATAGCTTTTTGTTATAGATATAGAGTAGACATACGTGCGGGTATGAGGTCGACAATGTGGGTACCGACAGCCTCATTCATAGATATAGACTCGTCTAAGTCATAAGCCAACTTGAGTAGCATCTCCTTTTTTTCGGGCTCTGCGAGATAAATTGAGTTACGTAGTTAGATATTGGAAGAAGAAGATAGTTACCGTGGTTTCCAAGGGTAAACCCTAAAATGCTCGATCCAACCGATCTGTTTTATCAGATAAGGCCGCGTTCAATACAACGACGAAGGGGCACACCTGTTAAGAAGGGCAACCATATTTTTTGGATCTTTCCCGACGCTGAGGGTAAATACCCGAGCCTCATTTACCAGAAGCTTCTGAAATTGGTGGAAAAAACTTGTGTTGATGCATTGGTTGAACATCCGACGCTGACGATGCATCTCAGGACCGTAGGTCAGGAGAGGTAGCATCCAATCTACACGTGCTCTATTGCGAAAGTTGAATCAAGTACCACAGATACTAAGGACAGCACAGCTTACAATTCGGTCACGAATGGGACACTAGGTCTGTCGGAGTATATCACACTGCGCTCGTCGAGTAAGTCATGAATTGCAGTACGAGAATTCAGAACAATGATAGATTGTCCGAGAACCTTGAGACCGATGACATCTCCTGAAAGGCAAAATGATTCTGGTAAAGGCTTAAAAGGAACTTGGGGTGCAACGGACCGTACACAGGTCGCCAGGATGCGAAGCGCATGTGAAGCATAGACGGATCCACTGACAAGTCCTTGATATTCCCAAGGATCGACCACAACCAACCGCGTGGACCGGGTGGAAAGTGGGTATTGATAGGTTCATTGGACTTATTCAGGCGATATAAGAAAAAAGCAAAGGCGCAACCACATATTGTAGCGAGAGCAGGAACAATAGTCATTGTCGGAGCGGTTTAGAGAGTAGACGTGTTGTGTTGACAAGAGCGTTGAATTTGAGTGAGGACTGCGAAGTGCCTGAAATGAAGTGGATCACAGACGCTACGTACCTTTTCGCCAGGAATAGGTCGTTTCTAAGCAAGTGACAAAACACGTCGCCGTTAATGCCGTCGCGAAAGGTTGGTGAAATATGTCCAATCCCTTGGTGCCATATCTCATCTCATCTCATCTCATCTCATCATTACATGGCACGGTATCTTCAGGCACGCCGGACGCAAGGATATCAAGGAGCTAGGCCCATGCTGGAACGCAAGTTCTGCTCGGTGGCGGTGCCTTTTGATTAAGTACGTGTACGTCGGCCCGCCAGTCCGTACCATGACGTCGCTGTTCGGTTGTCACCGGCTCCTGGGCCTGAGCCTCGTTGCTCTTCCTTGTCCGGTCTATCTATCTTATTTTTTCCGTTGATGTCTGTTTGCAGGCGTACTTCTCTCCGCAGCACCTCATGTTCATGCTTTGATGTACATCCAGTATCTTGTTTTGCGCTTCCAATGTCCGTTAACCTGTGTTTCGAAATTCGCTCTCCTTGATATGATCTCTCTGCTCCCTGCCAAGACGCCATCGACAGCCCTCATCTGGCGCTCGAAGCTGCTTTCTCTATCCTTGCCTTAACTCACTCACATCATTTGTCCTGCACGGTGCACCTCATCCGAAATGCTGTATGGATTGGACAGTCTGGTCCAGCCCCTGACACCGGTACCCCAAGGCGTTGATGACGATGGTTTTCTTTGATGCACAAGCTACGCTTATATAATATGGACTGTGGGAGTACCCACATTTTGCGAGCGCAGGCAAGCACATAGTTCACACAGTGACCGGACAGGTGGTGCCTCCGGTAAATCCCGATGAACGAGCCAAGAGCGGACAATACCGGCGCCAGCAAGGAAACAGAAAGACGACGACGTACTCATTTTCACCCGTTGAAAACCCATATAAACATTCTTTATACACGCAAAAACAACATTGCCAAGTCTCAAAGTGATACGATAAGAAATGAACGAGATACGACTCAACGAAGCGACGAGGATGATGGCAAAAAAAGTTATCGGGGACTCTAACTAGTCTCTCGTAGACAGACAACGATACAGACCTATTGATGGAAGGGAGGGACGGTCTGTATGTAGTCTGTTGCTTAATCGGGCCATCTGCCTTGCAACCCGGTTATTACTAATTTGATGGAAAGCCGGCAGCGCGTAGCTGATTTATTCACGGTCTTGGGACGCGTTTGAAGGCTATATAATGCTATAAATTCATGATATAGAGTCTCTTATCGCATAAAATGAATTTATTATGGAGGGAAAGGCTGTACATGCATTATTTTCTGTCCAGACGCGCTGACCGGCTTGAAATCGGCACTCTAAACTTGCCGCCGGTATCCTCAAATGCGGTTCGGTTTGGCGCAGTGCCGATAGACGGCAATCAAATTATGTCATGCTTTGTAATAACACGGTTGCAAGTAACCCCCCCCGCGTTAAACAATAGACTAGACTCTAACATTTGCACTTGTTTGGCACCCCGCACCGGACTGGTCTCTCACACGTTGGACAATTCTACTCGCTGCGCTCGCAATCATCTCTTGCCGATGAAACGAACGTTCCTTCTAATGATACATAGATACTAATAGCGATCCTTGAATCCGGTTAGTATTGCGCTAGGTATACCCTTGTGTACTTCTTGTTACGTTTATGCTGACTCGCTTCTCCAGGACTTCCTGCCGCCCTTATCATGCTGATGTTGTTGGTTCTCTTACTTACTGCTGTTTGCATACAGCTTGACAGTCAGGGGTTTTTTCATGGATGATGAAAAGAAGCTCGGACTTCGTCATAAACCGTGTTTTGGGGACTTCATGCGCGCGAAATGGCCTCCGAGATCACCGAAATGGCCATAAACCATTCACAAACGCGTCATCAAGCCTTAAACCACGGTTTATGACGAAGTCCAGATCACTCTTTTCTCGCGCAAAACGCCCGCTACTGTCAAGCTGTGTGCAAACAGCTGTAACATACCGTGGAATGCGGCAATCACCTTCCCGGGATAGATGTGCGAAGACACCTTCATCCCGTTGTTGCTATATGGAAAGTTGAAACCCAGAGAATCACCTACCGATACAACCCAGTTGTCGGTTTCCTTTTCGATGCTACCATGCTACAATCAGAATCCTCAATAGGGATGTTCGACCTTTGCCACGTTACCTGTCCTCTACTGACGTCGAGACTGCATCGTTGATTTTGAGAGCGTTACGCAAAAGAAGGGATGTGGCCGCGAGTCAGGAGAATGCCTCTCAGCCGTCTATGTATTGAGCATCACTGCATTTGCTTCGTAATATAGACCTTCCCCCTTCACACAGGTCTCGGACCTGCCACGCGGCCCACGCCCCGCGATAGCCCACCACTTCATACAGAGATAGCACACTAGCAAAGCCAACTTAGTACTTACGTTCAGTTTAGTAAACAGATATGTGTATCATTTTCCCGCATTCACAAGAAATGATGTACTACTACTAGCATGTGGATAGTTGACAGGTTCCGAACTCCAAACGGCTAAAAAGCGAGTTATATCAATCAACTCGATCTGTGGACCTTGAAACGCGGAGAATTCATTTGTGCGCATCCTATCATCGGGAGGGAGGATGTTTATTCTGATTTTCATGTCCCTGAGAAGGAAGCTAACCAGAGTCCGTACTACACATGCTTGTGCTACGGCACCGAACACGAGTCCTGCAGGAGTCACTAGTAGTACATCTTTACTCGCGGTGACCCTAGCCTTATTGGCAAGGCCTGTCTTGGCCTCGTCATCAACGGCATGATGCGGGACCATTAATTATAGGTTCATTACTGTTGTCCCGATTTCATTCGAATTTTTTATCGGAAGGATATTTATTCACAATATACACCTATGTCGGTAAACTGCCCGTCTACTCATTTATCAGCCAAGAGCTGATTCAGACGATCTTCAGAGCGAGGCACGAACAAACATTCGAACGGCTCCGGTTTCCTGTGGAAACAATCAGATCCCGCTCCACCATTATGTTGATAGACTTACATCACACCCATGTGTGAGAGAATCCTGGGTTCCTTTTGTCCGTCCGGCCTTCGAATGTCAAACACACTAAGAAGGGTAGCAATATTCACCCAGAGTATGTTTTCAGCAAAATTTCTCCCGGGGCAGACCCTGAGAATGCGATGTGAGACAAAGTTATAACAACAGAAGCCTTACCGTCTTCCGTATCCAAACGCGAACTGCCTTGGTTCGGGCGCATCGTTGAGAAGAATTGATCCTGTAGAGTCGCAGAAACGCTCTGGCAAGAAGTTCTCAGGGTCTGGATAATCGCCTGCGTCTTGAAGACATTGCCTGCAGGTGGCAATTTTATCAGTCGAAGCCTTCAACGAGGATATGTGCATTACCAAGAATTGGGCAAGACTGTCGAACCTTTGGGAATGAAATAGCCTTTGTAAACGTCGTCTACTGTAGTCCTGTGCGGAAAGGCTAACTCATACGTTTCGTTAACACGGGTAATCTTGGTACTAAAATACGCAACTTACCCAATGGTATCACAGGTTTCCATCTACAGCCTTGTAGTCAGCGAGACAATGGAAGAGCTGTGTATCGAGGTTCCTACCTAAGAGTCTCCTTCAATATAGCTTCAATATATGGCAACGACGATCTGTCGTCTAAGGTCGGGAGGCCTTTACTGCCAATCACTGCGTCTATCAAGGCTTGCGCTTTTTGTTGTACGTCGGGATAGCGCATCATGGCGAGAACAAATACTTTGAGGGTTTCCGTCCCCTATAATTATAGTGAGTGGCTTCGTCAGTCAGGTCATTAAATGCAAGTTACGCTAATGACTCCCGCTGAACGAAACAAAGCACATCAATAAGAGAAAGATTGTTTTTGAAGTAGGCAAAAAAAACATACCTGAGTAGGAAGCAGTAACCACAGCTTTGATAGATTTTTCGTCCTTGATTGAACCGTCTATTTGTTTATTTTGTTCGACAAGAAGGTGGAACATGGAGGGATCCGAGGACACATTGTTCTCCTGTGTTGGATGTGAACAGACTCTTCTCCATCGCAAGAAAATGACTTGCCATATCCTGTTGCTTCATCTCGTACGGGTTATTGAGTAGATTGTGAGCGCACTCCCTCAAGTGGAGCACAGCACTCTTTGTCTTGGACCCGAAAAGCGCCAGAGGTAGCGATGCCACTAAGAAGAATAAGCTCCTGAACGGATTCAAGGCACTGTGAAATATTACGAGAAGGCATTAAATCGACTAGGTGGGTACCAGCGACGCTAGTGCCAAGCGATATTGCTTCTTCGAATGCTTCCGCCATCTCCATTATCTTTTCTCGATCCTGGTCAGCTGCGGAGAATCATGAACATAACGCAGACTAGTATTACGGACAGACTGACTTTGATTTCCTAAGGTGAATCTCAGAAGAGTTCGGCCAGTCATTCTACAGCGAGGAGTCAGAAAAGTCTTCCAAAGAGGTCATATCCAGGTGTAACCTTAGAAAAAACTTGTCGAATTCTTGGGAATTAGCCACAAGACGCGAAGCTAAGATACGAGCTTCTTGTGCGATCATTCCATGGAAATGTCGGGAGAATTCCGTATTGATTGCACGATCAATCATTCGTCGTTGTAAGTGCATTTCTTGGCCAGAAGGCTGAAGGGGCAGGACCCAATCCAATCCGACTCTGTGGACACAGATAAGACGGCGAATACAGGAGCAGGGGGAATACCGACAGCTCTCTAAGAAAGGGAAGACGGGGACGATCTGAGTAGACAGCACTCTTTCCACCGAGAAGCTCCAGAACTGCACCACGCGAGTTCAACACGATGATTGACTGTCCCGCCACTTTCAGTCCAACAATGTCACCTGGATACCGTAAGTTTACTTGCTTGCACTGCTGTGTTAACGTACCGTAGGTTGATTTCCATTCAGAAAATTGAAGATGGAGCCGTGATGGGTCAATGTTAAAGTCAAGAATGTTACCTAGAATCGGCCAAGTCCACCCTCGCGGTCCTGGGGGAAAGGAAGCTCGCGCCTTAGAGGCTCGCTGGTAAAAGAAATAGGAAGTAATGAGGGCAAGAGCAATGATGTATCCGTTCCAATTCTCGGTCGAGAGGCCGAGAAACTGCGCCATTGCTAGTCAAAGTTTACAGTGCAGTCAAGATGGAGGCGCAAATATAAGCTTTGCTAGATTTCGCTGGAACCTGATGCAGCTAATAATGTTTCGGACGCTCTCGAAACGCATGCAAGGTCTGGGCGGCAGTCGAGAATGTCAGGAATCCCTGCTCGTTCGAGTGCCTACAGTTGACAATATATATTCGGAAGCATACCCTTTCGTTGTCAGCATTTAGCAGTCAGGGCGAACTGTCTGACTATTTCCGATTGTCGTTCGGTGAACAACTGAGTACGAAGGGAGTTCCGCGCATATTCCGTATAGCGGCCGTTTAGACGCTGAGCCACTTGTGCGTGGAACAATAACTTATAAATTCGTGTGCACTTACCTATACTCCACAACAGCCATACTATCTTCATAGTCTTTTCGTCTGTATCTCAGATTCAACCTAGCCTAGAATAGATGTGCACACCGCTGCTCCGTCTTTTCCGCAGGCTCAAGAATATGCCGGAGATTTACGTGCTGCATCAGATGGGTATCAATTCATCATTGAAGATCACTAGTGACGCGCGCAAGACGTGTTTCCTTGCCGTACCCCGGATTGAAAGGGAAATACTCAACTACGTGGCAGCATGCTTTTGGATGATACTGATTGGCAGAGCGATACATTATACAAAATGTTCGGAGAACGCGGCGACCGTAAAATGGCCCTTGCTGTTCTGATTCATCTTGCTATTCTGATTCATGGAAGTATAGTAGGACTGTAGCCTATGATGAGCGCAATTTGTGAAAGAGCGACGGCAAATTCCGATCCCGGCTATCCGTAGACCGGACAGGGCAGGGCAAGAGGGCAGGGCGGCAGGGCAGGACAGGGCAGCGTAGACCTGTGACCGGTCCCTACATGAGCAAGCGTCAATGGCCCGGATTGGTGGCCTACAGCCATTCCTGCCTCTTTGGGACGAGCTTCCATCAGCCGGCAACTCTTCGGCAATGCTGTCAAAGGCACGTCGGCATGTCGGAACTGTATACCACTGTCATTCATACAACATCACTGCGTATATCGAAGTACAAATTCTGCTATTGACGTGTCTATGCGACCGCGACCAAACTCTCTGTCTGGTTAAGGTTCGACGGGTGAGTTACGACTTCAATCTCTGCTCCATTGTGTTTTTCCGTCTTGGGCAACAGCGTTACCCGTCGGTCTTTGCGGAAAGACTCCAGCGAAACGTTTCCTCTGTATCTCGAACTTTCGAGGTGCCAATTGTTCGTCCTAGGATGATTTCAACGAAATGACTCGGGTCTTGGGAATGGTACTTACCCGATAACGAATTTCGCCAAGCTAGAGATGTACGCCTTAATTTGAGAATCGATATTGGGGTCGTCGGTGCTGGGTGCTTGATTCATCAGCTCCATAAAGGACTCTTCATGCTGGCGGCTATACCCGCCGATGTGGTCCAACGCTTCCTGAGCATCAAAGGAGTACTGCTTCATGGAGATAATCACCATGTTGCCTCCATGACCTCTGGACTGCTCAATGTTAAACGAGTACACATCCTATACAATGTAGTAAGTCCTCTGTAGGGTAATCTGGACAAACTAAGTCTTACATTTGCGATAGCAGCCAACAGAGCAGCCTCGTATCTCATCTTCGCGATGACTGGGTGATCCAGAAGGTTCTCGGGAAACTTGCATTGCAGTAGTACTGCACCGACGGCCCATTCTCCAGCAGCTGTTCGAAGTCGATGCTCAATGAACTCGTCAAAGGTGACATCAAACTGCTTCTTGGCGGCGTGGAATAATGCTTCCTCGCAGATACCCCGCATCCAAGTCTCCCAGGTTACGGCTAAGGTAGGAAATGCTTCGGGAGCCCTTTTCCTCATTGCTATGGCCAAACTAGGATGCGGGTCAGCCATAGGTAATCAACAGATCCCTCATTTTACTCACTCCTGCGTCACCTTCAGAAGAGGATTCGCCGGGTCGAGTAGCGAACTGTCTGGATCACTGAAAACCTGGGTCAGTATCATAAGTTTCGACTGACATCGGTCTCTTACCTGTAAGCGCGACCGAAGGCTTTCGTCTGCTCTAGTACGTCTTCCGCTTTGCTACGCTCAAAGTGATCGTCGAAGAGGAAGCTAACAGCAAATAGGTCACTGAGCAATCTCAGCATAACCTCATCACAGTCTGGGTACAACATCGAGCAGAGGAGGGTAGCATCGAGCTTGAGCAATGCATATGTCTGCTTCGGGGAGAAGAACCCGCTGTCTTTGACCCAGGCGTTGTGGGCTTCTGATACAGCCTTGTAGTGAGAGCAGAGTGTGCCTTCAACAGACCAATCTTTCAAGAGGTGGGGCAGCGTAACAAGCATATTCCAGTTTCCATTGGTGCTGAGTAATGGGTCACTAGTTATGTTGCATTCGTATGCGCGTTTCCGGCTTCTGCGTGATGTCTCTCCAGCTGATGACAAGCTATCTAGATGCATCACAACGACCATATACCTCGGTACCAATGATCTCCGCTGCGCAAGAACGCAATGAGATTCATATTTTTCGCTGCATATTCGCTACATACGGGGGAAAACATCGTTACTAAGATGATCAGGTAGCCCTATCATCGGAAGCATTTCATATACTTTTTTCTACTTTCTACCTCCACACTAGACCCGACTTCTTCGACTGTTCCTGAGGCGGTGGAACTTGTCCGAAATGCGCGCTCTACGCTACGCCGTCTTCCATGATAACACTATGGCCACGGGTCAAACATAATACGCACACTATATTCGCAGTGTTGCTAACTCCTTATGAGCTCAGTGAGCCGTTTGGAGATCTTCATCAGCCTTGAGTGCTTCAATATGATCCATATTACAGCATCTTCAGCATATGGGATACTGAAGAGTTAATATACCTCACCTCATCTTCCTTCGACTGCTCAATTGTTTCCACCCACAAGTCGCGATATGGCTACTGCTATTACCACAGTCACAGTCACGTCGTCGCCCCCGACTGCCCCACCGACAGTCATTCTACAAGTCAGCCAATCTCCAGATGCCATGATCGAGAACGTACACAAGTTCCTATTGGCTTCTATCAGTTCTCCCAATGTCGCTTTGGAAGAACTGGCTTCATATTACGCCCTCAAGCCGTCCAAAAGAATGCGGCCGCGTCTGATTCTTCTAATTGCAATGGCGTCGGGCGCAAAACACAATGGTAAGTCTATAATGTGTTCCGTTTAAGCGCTTAATTTTAATTTATTTGAGTAGACCCGCTTAGCGATACGTCTTGTCATATCCTGGATACTCATATCCAGTTTGCCTCTGCCATAGAGCTGGTACATATGGCATCCGTGAGTATTAATTCCCCCGCTACACAGACGAGCTAACGAAGTATTTAAATCAAGCTCCTTCACGACGATGTCTTGGACCAATCTGATCTCCGACGAGGACAAGAGTCTGCTCCAAAGAGATTTGGAATGAAACAGTCAATCCTCGCCGGGGATTATATTCTTGGTAAGATTATGAGAGTTTCCCTTGACATCGGAAATTCGGACGTGGCTGGGGAGATTGCAGCCATTATTAGCGAACTTGTGGAGGGAGAGATCAACCAACTGAGTGATATCCATAGACTTGGTCCTTCCGCGACCAAGGATATGAGTCTCGCATCTTCTTGGAGCTCGTATCTGCGTACCATTCATTTGAAGACCGCAGTGCTCCTCGCTCGAGCGGCTCGATGCTCAGTCAAGCTTCATCCTTCAGCCTTAGATTCATACAAGCAAGATGCTTATGAATTTGGTCGAAATCTGGGAATCGCGTTTCAGGTATACCTTTTTCTAAGATAAATTGCGGAGATGGCTAAAATTTCCATTGAACAGCTAGTCGATGACCTACTCGACTTTACTGGTGACAAGTCACTAGGGAAGCCTGCAAACGGAAACGATCTCAAAGAGGGTATCATTACCGCCCCAATCCTATTTGGAGTAGAAGAAAATGAGGAAATTAGGTCACTTTTTCTTCGTCGGTTTCTCCATCCTCAAGACACAGAACGCGTAAGCAAATAACCAGTATTCTCCTACGTTTTGCTAACCCTTTATGAAGGCCCTCGCTCTACTTCCCTCAACATCGGCTTTTGGGAGGACTGAGAGTTTGGCTAGGGACTATGCAAAGAAGGCTCGTCTGAGTATATCTGGCTGGCCTCATTCCCCGGCGAAGACGGCGCTCGAGGCTTTGACTAATGAAATTGTCAAGCGAAAGAACTGACGCCCTTTTCTGATTTAACTGTCTGTATCAATATCTAATTATGTAGCTATTTTGTTTGACGTAACATATCAATGAAGCTATCGTTTCCTAATATATCCGTTAGGTAGGGGTACACCGCGCTGTCGTCTAGTTTGTAAAGAGTTTAGAGTTTAAAAAGAAGTGCTTCAATTTCAAGGAAACTTTCTCTCCGCCGGGATTCACGGTCCGATGCTCTGACGCTGCTCCTCGATCCCCTTTAGAGCACATAGCCCAGTGTTTCATGTCCGAACAGGATCTGGGTGGCGAACCGTTCTTTAATTTCACGTCTGGAGGGAAATGGGCACATTCCTTGGCGGATCGGGACAGGCATGCTGGCGGGAGGGAGGCATTGACTGCATCGTTAGTGAGAAAGGGACTCAGTACTTGGTAGCGTATACCTAGTGTGTAATATTGGTGCGATAGTACAACCAAGTTCACCAAAACGTGCCGGGACAGAGAAGAAAGCAAAGGCAAGAAAATTGTACGTCATGAATCAGCCGTCGATCCGAGTTCGGGGAATCGAACCCCGTGGCTTCGGGGTAGCCATTCCGCCTATCCGACTCGACTGTTTTTTCTCGTCACATATCCAAGCGTGCGGCCCAATAGCACACTGCACGGTGCAATCCCCTGGTGGCCCTGGAAAGTTCATTCCCTTCTTTGAATTCAAAGTTCGGATACACCTGTCTTTAGTATTAAACTGATCCTCGAGTTACAACTTCGGAGTTACGAGAGCAGTCACGACTGATTTTTTGCATTCCGCAAGCAACGTCTTTGCTCCCAAGCGCGAGACAAGAAATTCGCCGCGCTGGCCATTTCGACAACGGGATGTTGCTTACTTGGTCACTGCACACCAAGACGCGTATTGAAAGCCCGGATCGCGAGTAATGCATGTCCACTCATGGCAGAGGCTCTGAGGGAGATAATACCCGGCGGCAAGTAAAAGGATTGCTCTTCTTTTGCATGATCACATACAGACCTAGTAAATACGGGAGCAAGTGGCCTGACTAATTCACCTTCTTCCTAGCTTGTACATAAAGACCAAAATTCCTCGATAAGCAGGTATCCAAGCATACATAGTCAAGATTAGCCAGGAAAGCCGGTGAGGCATCCAAAACTACTCTTCCCGAAAAGCGTTTTTCTCATGCTAGTATATGTTCTCTCTTGGTTCATTGACGCAGCGAATGGCTACAGCGAAATGTGTACAATACTACAATACTACAAGACTTGGTCGGATCGATTGCTTGCCGTAAACTTTGCGCGAGTATTACATCTCTGCTGTTGTACCTCGAGAGACAACTTTGTGAGCACAAGGATAGCCCATGAAATCATCCGGAGATGGCGTAATGGACGATGTCGCTGCTTCGTGGGGTTCGATTCCCCATTTCTGGATGACAGCGAATCCGATGACAACATGTAGATTATATTTTGTACTCGCTGCCGAATTCCATCGCTATGTTGTCTCCTGCGCAAAAGTCGGAGGCTCTCGCTTTTGCATCTACTTATGCAGAACAACCTATCCTAGCATTACACTCAAGCTCATCCTTTTGCTGCACCAACCTCATGTTTCTCGGGAGAAGTAGGATGTTCCGATGCAGATCTTGGAGACGCACAAAGCATTTCCTGCTGCTGTCAAACTCAAAGCTCACTAACTGTTTCACTAGCACCAAACCGTGCTCGGCTCCCCCGTATTTTATGCTCGAGTGCTACTGTGCGGAACCTCGGAGCATGAGAATAGCATGAGTGCTTAAATCAATTATTCGCATTCAATGTAAGTATGCGTCCAGACTGTAGAAGGGACGAAAGGGTTGAAAACCTGCGAAATAAGAATTAACTACTGCACCGAAGCTGCGAGAAGATGACTCCCTAATGACAGGGAAGTTTACTACGATCAGTACAAATCATCCTAACGTTGGTCTGACACAACGAGATGTTGCTTCGATGTACTGAGGTTCGCTTCCCCGTCCCGGTTATGCAGTTCACTGGCACCGAACATCACTATGTTCCACTCGCCAAGTCCCGACTCTCAATCCCAAAGTGCACAAAGAAGAACAGCATCTACCCAGTCTTTAAATGAATCCCATGGCGCAATAGCTGATGCATATGGTGCAACTGGGGTTCGATTCCCTAATCCATATTTTCCCAAGATAATGCATGCATCTATCTTGTATTTTTTCTTCTCCTGTAGACGGCTTCCCGCTCGACATTACAACAAAGTTTCCCCCTGAAAGCTCGAAGAAAGCTGAACACGATGAAGCCAATATATCCCTCGTAGATTCATGCCTAGCGCATCGTGGATATTAGGATGTAGGGTCGTCGTAGAACTGTGACGGTAGCAGAGTGTGGCGTCAATGTATGCTGGTGATAGACCAGAAGTAGACGACAAATACTTATAGTCAGGTTTGTTCCTCCTAGCAGGGGACCTCGTTCTCCAGCCAGCATTTGCAGTACCTCCGCTAATGCTTATTAAACAAGCTTTGCTCGGTACGCCAATTTTCTGAGTTTATTGTGCTTCCATGGTCCATCTCTAACGTCACGGCGAAGCGTATTCACAGGTGCGAGTGTCCGTATTGGATGCTGCATTCGTTTGGGACCTGGTCCCCGAGTTTGGCCTGAAAGATGGCATTGGGTAGAGCAATAAATCCCAGCAGGAAGTAAAAGGCATCGGAAAATCCGTATCCAGATCTAGGGAATCGAACCCCATGAAGCACCGACGTTATCCGTTACACCATATCTGGGTTCTCCTTGTACGCCAGGCTTATTTATTCAAGGCGTCTCTTCCGCTGTGAACATCGACATTTCCGAGGTCGAACATGGCATCGCACTCTTTATGTGTAGACCTTACACAGACAGTCCTCGCGGCGAAGACTTGGTCATGGCGTGCCGCACCCGAGGAGCCAAAGAAAATTGCCTGGGAGAGCGAGGCGGCCTAGGAGACAAGAGAGTGAAGCTTTTATCGCGGAAGGAGATGATACTCGGCGGTCAAAAAAATGTGTAGTAACCCAGGGTCACATCCAGACAGGGGAATCGAACCCCACTACGAAACAGCAACATCAGCTGTTATACCATATGCGGATGGTTTAGGGATCTGCTTGTTCGTTTGCCTGGGGCAGAGTCTCTACCATCACTTCCACAACAGTGCGTCAGATTCCCCCCGAGGGTCTTCTGTACACCGGCAACGCTCAATAATGCAACAGAATTAGGACGCGCCCCGTAGACACATAGCGTGATGATGATAATCGCGCCCGGATGGAGGGACGGTCATCTAACGCCTCCCGTTGTGCGTCATGGTACATTATGCTCGAGGATATCGAAAATTCGTGGAGTTGCAAGACCACGTAGCAAGCACTGCCAGGCAAGATGAACAAAGTCTACGCAATAGCAAGTTAAAATATTCTCATTCAGAAGCAAAGGCAATGCAGGACTGGGGAATCGAACCCCACTGCGAAGATACCACTTTGTCCATTAGGCCATATCCGAGCCTTCCTTCTACAACACAAGGAAAGCAACGCCAATTCTTCGCTACGAGCTTCTGACTCGAGGACAGGACACAATAGCGTCGCGAAGGTTGATAGTTTTCATGTCAGGATGGATGTAACGAAGGGTGAGCAGCCACTCCTCCCATTCCGGGCCGAGGTAGATTAAGTTCGAGGGAATAGGCCCAGGATCAATAAAGCTGGATGTAGGTCGATGTAAACTGGTCTTGAGCTGAAATCATCCTGGAGTTTTGTCTCGAAGACGATAGAGCAATCTCTAAGTAATTGCAGAGAAACGATTACAAAAAAGAAAATTCACGTTCATCTAGAATTGGGGAATCGAACCCCAAGAATTAGCGGCGACATTATCCGCTACGCCATATCCAGCCTTCCTGGTGCGCTCTCGAGGTCCAACATGTTGTGATTCAATGGAAGAAGAACAACTCCCGAGACTCGCGCCTGGACCCAAGAGCACTACCACAGAGTTTTTCCCTGGGAAGCTGAACGCTGTATAATCCTCGTACATCCATGCCTGGCGCGCCGCGAATAGAATGACGGTGTTCCTGCTTTCGTTGTCTCGAGAGTTGTCGTGGTATGTGGGAGGGTGGTATCAATTCTGGTGGTAGAGGCTGAATACAGCGCAGAGATGGACGACAAATACTTACAGTCAGTTTATTGCCCTCATTGGAGAATCAGCCAGCGTTTGAGGTACCTCCGCCGAGACCTTTCCTCAATACCCCAGATTCCTGAGTTTCTTCATCGGATCCGCCAGCCGGATATTTTCCAAATCAACCAACGGCTCATCCATGTCAGCCTCTGAGGGTAGCTGCTGATAGCAAAACTCAATGCAACATCCAGGATTCCGCAAGGTGGCATTACCTGGGGTGCGAATGCGTCCAGATTCGAGAAGTCTAGGGCCATGTCGACGATAGCGAGTTTGTGCATATCACAGACGCCCTTGGCCTTCTGTACAAGGATGAGAGTGCGAAAGTCCTTGCCGCCAACAAAAGGACGTGCATGTCCTGTTTCTTTGTGAAGGTAGGGGCATCCCGTGGAAGTGAGGCACATTGGTGTCTTGAAAGCTACGACTTGGTGCGACACGGATATGAAAGAGAAAGGGTCGGTAAATGTGCTGTAGTTGTCGCTCATGTATGCGAGATCGAATATTTTTGTGACTTGGCGGCGCATAGCAAGCCGGACGCCATCGATGCCTGAGGATGTTCACAGTCGTGTGCGGGTCTTCTAAGTCTGCTTGTCGACTTCCTTTGAGCAGTAAGGTTAGTCTCGACACGCATGTGGAAGATGACATTACTTACGACCTGTCCTTCTCCCACTAGCGTGCTCGACAATTGCAAAGGTCCGGCAGTCCCTCGCTATCATCGTCCACCTTCAAAGCTTGACATATGGCGCCGACTCGCCTCCGGTTGCTTGAAGATCAAAGCCGTGGTGTGCTGGCAGCGGTGACCGTCGTCAGTGACAGCAGCGACTATAAAGAAAGTGTAGTACGCACCTTGATACACGTCGTATTGATAGCATTGCGAGTTTTCGCTATAGACGCTCGTCGATATCGATGAGAGGCGGAGGAGGCGGTCAATAGTGGGCGATCCTCGAGCATAGTACACCATTTTTAGATCTTTTCTTTTCGGTGGAAAGATGTGTCTGTATATGTTCAAAGATCCGTCGAGCGACCCATAGCAAGCTCGACGTTGTCTTCAGTGCTCGAAGCTGGCCTCAGTTGATTATGGCAGAAACTCGGTAGCGTCGGACGATCGTGGGAACAATTCTAGTCTTCTCTCTTACGCCACGACCGTCCTCGTCTTGCTGTCGATGTAGCCGTAAGTATTATTCTTTCTTTATCTATTCTGCGCATCTTCTTCGTGTCCACAGGAAAACAAAGCGGCACTGTCTAGATTTCGCTACTCGCATACCTCCACGACTCCGGCCATACTTTTCATTCAAGCCACGCTACTGTATATATTTTTGCTGTCCCGATATTGAAGGAGAAAAATGGACACGCTCCTCTCTGCGCTGGACGTATTGCCCGTTGTACCTCGAGAGACAACTTTGTGCGTGCAAGGAAGGCCCTCAATCAATCAGATACTATGGAGTAACGGATGATGTTGTTGATTCGTGGGGTTCGATTCCCCCATTCTGAATGATGGTAGATGGTAACATTTTGTGTACTCGCTGTCGAGTCTCATCGCTCTACTTTCTTCCGCGCAAAGATCTGAAGGTCTTGCTTCCGCAGAAACTTTACAACAGTCTAGCTCTCACCGCCGCTCATCTTTTTGGTCAAGCGCCATTCTTCATTTATCTATTCTACGCGCCTTCTTCGCGTCCATACATGCTATTCACGAGAAGATCTCGCACCTCCGCATGGAATTCGACAACCCCAGTCATAGCCCCGGGCCTCAATCTCAGGAAGGTTAAAGAGAAAGCTCAACACGTTCGCTGGAGCCCTGTCAGGGCTTGCCTTTTGTGTTTCAGCCCGGTCCTCAACCATCTGGAGATGACGTAACGGATGATGTCGCTGCTTCGTGGGGTTTGATTCCCCAATTTTGGATCGCGAAATGTACTAGTTGTATGGGCACGACATCTTTTGTGTACTTGCTGTCAAATTCCATCGCTCTACTTTCTTCCGCGCAAAAATCCGAGGGTCTTGAATTTACATCTACTCGTCTGCTTCATCTTTTTGCTGCATCAGTTCTCCTGTTTATTGGGATATAGATCTGGGAGGCACTTCCGGCTGCTGTCAAAGTCGCAAGAACAGCGTCCTCCATTTCATCCTAATGCTGGTCTGGTGAAATGGATGTTGATTCCATGCACGGGGTTCGATTCCTGCCCCCCGGTTATATGAAATCCGTGCGTATATTTTTCCGCTCGCCGCCGGACCCCAATCCCTAAGAGCAGTGTTCTTGCTTTTTTCATGCGGAATGCAAACCATTGATAGTAACTCCCGACTTCGCTCGCACAATCCCATGGCTGATAGTGCGGCTGGGGTTCGATTGCCTCAATAAACCTGCGCAGCGAAGGTAGCAAAGTAATGCAATCTGTATGGGCTAGTCACAACGTTAGAAGACAGAGAGCAGGTATAATATACAAAAGTTGAAGGATTGGGAGGGTTGTCGGAGGGATTAAAGATGTCGGCGATGCGCGTTGTTCAGTCGAATGCCCCGGAGACGACGGAGAAATCTTCAACTGGCTGCAGAGAAATGATAAATGAGTACCAAAAATGTACAAAGGTCTGTACAAACCGTACTAACTCTACGTTCGGGGAATTGAACCCCAAGCAGTAGCACTCATCCGTTACGCCAGATCCGGGCCCTCCTCGTAGCACAACACTGTTTGTCTAAGGCAGGCAAGCGTGTTAACCTTTCCGGTTCTAGAGCCGGCACCGCCATCTGTATATAGATCTCACATGCGCAAGTAGAGCAGGTGATCCGAATGCTAGTCGTCGTGGTGCAGACACTGTCATGTAATACTACCTACCTACGTACGAAATGTTGGGCCAACCACCGTAGTGAAAGAAGTGAAAGCAGCGAGGCAATGTAATCCATCAAAATGACAGCCACCTTGAACGTTGGTGGCTGCGTGGGCTCGGACAGGGCTGGCCAAGTCGACTGGCATACTTGGGACATGCCGTCGATATTATAAAAGGGCTTTATCGTCGCAGAGAGGAATAAGATTGGCAGCGAGTATGAGAGGGAAAAAAACGCGCTCAAGAACGTTGGAATTTAGATTTGGGGAATCGAACCCCACGAAGCAGCAACATGATCCGTTACGCCATATTTGTCCCTCCTTGAGGGTACGATACGTTGCGGCAGAGGCAACGACCCTAGAAAACGTGTTAGTTGTTCTCCCTGAAGTGCGAATCTAATCATCATTCAAAATTAAATAAAACGACAATAGCCCTAATCGTTCTTAAGCCCAACTTCCGAATCCGCACTTTCTCTTTCATGTCAGCGATAACCTCAGCCGGAGTCCTTGTCGACTTTTCGATGACCACCCTGATCAATGGGCTGCGTCCCATTGAGCGTTATCTTCTCGTCTATCAACAGATCCACTGGATTTCACCAGGGTCGACACCACCATCCTTAACCAGCCACTAGCACTCCTTGTCCGATCCTTCTCGCTCGGAGTCGCTTTCTTGCAGGTCCGCGGAATCCGGCATGCGATACGCGAAATACTAGATTATATGTTATAAAATATGATATGATAATAGCAAACTGAAAAATGCGCACCTTGAAGCTGGACGCGAGTATCATACCAGGGTTGTTGTCCTACCGGAGGTACGCAGCCAAGACGTCCGTCTTCTTCTGGTCACAAAGTCAAAAGCTGATGGCGAACTCGAGCATTTCATCCTTGTAGCTGTAGGGATTAGGTATGCTCAGGGCTTCCATAACTTTGCGGGCTGTGGAGAAGGACATAAAGTAACCGCCGATTCTGTAAGGCATGCTGTTGCTGGAATGAGCATTCATTTCCTATTGTGAGAGGAGAAGATATTCCCACCGCTAATAAAGGCAACGTTGTAAGAGTGTCAAAGTAGAATGGAGGTCGGCGGCCTTGAACATGAGCGTTTAATACGACTGGCAACGGTTTATATAATTGTTTTTCGCAGTTCAAAACGAATTCCTATTTAACCAGAGACGCGAGACAGCGATAGCAAAGGTATACGATGGTGCTCGAACGCTACGGTTGAGGTTGAGGCTGTATTAGAGATGTAAGGCAGACAAGTCAGCGACAAAAACTGCGATATACTCACCTGATTCCGAGCTCGACGGCAATGTCTCAGTAACGCGAATCCTGGCCATAAAAAAGAAAGCATGACCTTTTCCAGTATGTTCATGTACATGGTGAACAAAAGGCAACGTAACTTGAAGGGCTTACACATACGTAGTACCACCGTCCAATAGCCATGATTTCAAGAATTAATACCAGCAGGATCGACCTTGTTGGTGTACATTAGCGGTTTTTAGGGTTTAGTGGACTCTCTGAGCTCTCCACGGGGCGCCCAAAATCCGTTCAGAGTTCGGCCATTGATTCCCATTGGTTACCCATCGGCGGTTGGGGTTCGGTGCCAACATGGTGGAAATACGCCGACCATAAGAAAGAAACAGGGTCTGTACTTTTATAAGTCAAAAATCAATTACAGCACAAGGAAATGCATGGATAAGCTTTAGCATGGCGAGTTGCTTGTTAGCTGAGAACTATCTGCTCTTCTCAGCACTCATTGTCAACGACTCCAGAGTTCCAGGAACCATAGTCGACGTGGAAAGCATACTCTCTTGGTCCATTTTCCGTGGCATCTCTTCTAACGTATACTCGTTCTGACAACCTGCCATCGATACCGGATCCTCACCAAACTCATCAATCATTGACAAAGCGCGGAATTCCATGGTGTGCGTCTGCTGCGATGCGATCCTGCGATTTCCGCTGACCACGATGGAGCGTTGATCCTCCCATGCGCGGAGGCGCAGGAGGTATCGGGCGGTTAGTAGACTCGAAAGTCTAGGTGTGTTCTGTGAGTTTGAGTAGCCTTGAGAATTTGACGAACTCACGGAAGCGTCAATGCGTTGAGTAGGCGCTGGAAAAATCCCACCTGGAAAGCGACGAATCAATCAACGTCATTGCTCTAGGATAGCTTGATTTACCGGTGCGACCTGTGTACTCCGTCAGTAAGACAAACACTCAAAGGTGAAGATACGTCAAAGACAAACTAACCGAGTTCAAAATGACGGCTGCTGTCGTGAATAACGAAACGACACTGGGTTTGTCGCTGTCAGTCTTAACTGCAGTGCACAGCTAATAATTATGGTTCACCTGAAATAGAAAATTCCTGCAATAAACTACGCGTAAGAATCGAATTGCCAGGCGAATAACGATAGAGCTGACCTTGTTCGAAAATTAGATATATGAAACCCCGCCGCTGTGCCTTCCAGGGCCCATTAACCCTAAACGCTTGAATGATTCGGATCGTCCTTAGTATCGCAGATGAATACTCAAATACGACCATCAGTACCGAGAGGAGTAAATCCGCTGGGGAGAAAACTTTAGTAGCATTCATTAAGAGCAAAGGACGTCGATACCACTGAAGACAAGCACCGCCGTCAGTGAACGGAAATTAAGAAGATGTAGGTATAGAACGTACAGGGGATTGCTCGAAGAACCAACACATCTGAGTCCTGGAACGTGCATCTATTACTTTCACTGTTAGCACACGGGATGTCGGGAGTACATCTGACTGACGATGTCTAGTATAATGCATGCCAGGCCAATGGCGACGAGGTAAATTAAGATAACTTTGCTCCTAGCAAAGATGGCATATGTGTGCCCGGTGAAAGTCACTGCAGCAAACTTAAACTAAACAGTTCACTGGCAGTCGCCAAAATTGCATCACACACCAATAACGGCAGCTCGTCCAACGACGCTAAGCGCCCCAATGATTTTGTACCATGTGTCGCAACTGTGTCCTCACGAATCAGCAGATTGTTGTTTCCTCTCCCAAAGTAGATCTTACTAAAAGATCGAAAGTGAGAAGAGTGAATCGGAAACGCGACAAAAAAGGCAATACCCTAGCGCCTAATTTCTTGGCTATAGCCAGTAGATAGAGGACGTTCGCGATGAGGGCATAGCGACAGCAGATATATAGTACAGTCGACAACTTGAACTTTGAGCCCCACATGTACTTAACTTCCATTGGAAAGGTCAAAGCATAGTCATAGTAGAGAAGGGCTGCGGTGCTGATCAATTCGAGGTAAGAAAAGCATGAAAGCGATCGTACCAATGCTGGAATACTGGATTCGGAACTGAAGGAAACTGAGGCGATGGTTAATCCAATAGGAAGAATCCGAAGTCAGCGACGTACTGTGTAGCAGCAGCTTTTGTCGCCATGATGTGGAGAAAGGAAGATGAGGAGCCACTTTTATACAGTCGAACTAGAATGGAACCGGCGTTAGTTCAGGGTGAGTAAGGATATATATACGGCTGTAAAGAAACCAAAGACCTGTGGCAATGATGAACTCCCGCTTCTTTGATCAAACTCCACAAGGTACGGTCACGCCTGATAACAGAGATACGAACATGCTTGTGCAGGTAGTAGGGAGGAGGGAAAGACATCACGGGTGAGAGTATGTTCGGTGTCGACATAGAAAAATGGAAATGAAGAACCTGTCATTGCGAACCCTGGATGAAATTTAACGGCCCAAGGGAAGTCGTTTCCATCCACTTGTGTCCTCCGGCAAGGTACAAGGCGCTTTGTAGTAGGTAGTTTCATCAATATAAATATAGAACCCGCCTTCGCACGTAAAGCATCCGTCGAATCAAGCGCAGCTCCCAGCCCCCTCAGACCGAAACCGAAGATTCTCATTCTGACGGTCAAATCGACCATCGGGCGTCGAACTCATCGACCATCGGGCGTCGAACTCGTCGACAGGATCGACAGGTATGGGTTTTACGGGGTAAGATGCGTGTTATCGATCGCGCGCGTAAACCAGCGGGTAGACAGTATGAGTTAGAGAAGATCAAACTCGACCATCGCGTAAGTATTCAAATCCCCATTTGTGTTAGACGCAACCAACCAAGGGGGACATATCAATGAAACATGGGCCAGCCTCTGTCAGAGTTTCAGCGTGTTTAGAATGTTGAAAGGGATACTCGCACGATCCTCTATTGTATGTTTCCGGCGATGCTGATTGTAGACTTGAGCCGAGGAAAGAATCAGAGTCGGACCCGAGACATCACATCACGATAGTCGTACAAAGATTTCCAGAGGCAGGTTGCAGTTGGGAATCCAGTCTCACAGGGCAGCGAACGAATCCCGACACGGACTGTCCCTGGGCGGCAATCAGGTCCAGCATCTCAAGAGTAGAAAGCTACTGTGTTCCGTAAACAATATCATAAGCTGTGAAATCCGATTTGATCATGATGAAACCAAATTATGCCGTCCAACCACAGAACGTGCGCGCCGAATTGGAGCCAGTACATTTTGATGATAGATGTCTGACACCATTCTACCAGATTCCCCAAGAGTGCTGGAATGATTATGGCGATGATGAAGTTTACTCAATGGAGGAAGGAAGGAAGGTGATTGTATTAGTCGTCGGTGCTCCTGAACAGAAACGTAACGACGTCCGTACTACAGTCAGTCTGAGTCAGAAATAATTAAGATCTACGAAGGTTGGTAACTGCTACGGGACCGAACCTCTGCCATGCTCTGCCGCTTTGGTAAAGCCCCACCAAGAGTACTCCCTCACGGCCTCGGCAATGGTAAGGTGAAAAGTGTGATCAGAAAGGCATGAAAGCCTTGTGACAGAATATGAACAGGATAACACGTGAGGGAGCCATAGCGCAACAGCTTTGTGGCCACCCTCCTTCGTCATAGCATAGTAGCCTTAACGACGGAATAATATGAATCAAAGCAGGGAAAGAGGAGTCGGGACGTCCATAGCAAGAAGCGTCGCAACCCCTGTTTTCTGCTCCAAGATAATTTGGGCACCGTCCCTCGAAATATGTGCGTCCAGAGCAACCGGCGACATCGCGAGATACACTCAGAGGCCATTCGAGGAAGGGTGGGCAAAATATCGGAAGGGTCCCAGTGAGAACCGTTGCGCTGGGCGTCGTCCGGCTGTTTCAGACATCGTCCATTAGAAAATATGTTCCCCGAGCAATGTGCGAGTCTGCGCAGTACTCCAGAGTCCAGCCATTCAAGCATGGCGGTACGAGGTGCGCGGTCAGGCAGCGCAATTGACTGCAGGTCCAAGTGGAGAATCGCTAGAGGGACTGGTATGAGGAGGCGTAATTGAGCATGAATCCATGATTCCACATATCTGCAGGATTGAAGCAATGATACATCGGTGATATCGCCATTCTGATGGTAGGCTATACAATATACTGGCAAGAGGCCGTTCACGCGACATAAAGATTTGTCCGAGCATACTGTCTTCTCGCCGTTGTCGTCGTCCTGTTGTTATTCTCCCCGGTTGTGCTGTATCTGGCTATTTTTCTGTTCCTTGCCTTCGCAGTCGTATTGCTTCGTGCTCGCAAGGAATACGTGGTCCATTTGCCCTTGTCTGAAAGTATATCTACCAGGCCGATCCAGGAGAAAGACGGAGAATTCGAGGGCCCTCTCACCTTTCCCATCAGCAAACAACGCTAAAGGTCCATGTTACATCTGAACACCGCAACGGTGTAGGAATGAGCTGCCGGGAGTCGAAGTCCAACGAGTCTCCTCATCGTCGCCTGCATTGGTTGTCCTGTAATCATAGGTATCGGTTACAAAGGTAGGTCGGAGTTGCAGGTAAAGAGCGATGGACCCGTTTTTAGTCCAAGTAACTGGAGAGTGCCACCCAACTCTAGACGATGATTGATGTCAGAGGCTGAGATCCACGAGACTGACCCCGTTTGGACTCACCGACTGGCTTGCACCTTTAGGCCGTGGACACACGACCTAATATGAGGACAAAATGGAGCCCCTCGACGTTGACGTCCTCCTCTTCAGCAAATGATTATGCATAGAATGTTAGACGCCAGTCAAAAGACCCTGAAGAGCTTGTGTGCCGAAGGTCTCAATCCATGTGAGCATATCCCCGGCGAGTCGCGACTGAAAACACACACCTTTTTGCAGACACGCCCTCCAGCACCAATGCTGTCGTCAATGTTGACGCTTTTGTTCATGAAGACATGGAGATCCTTGATAGTGATCTCTATCTGGTCGATGTCGATTATTCCGTTCAGATTCAGTGTCCAAGAGAAGCGCGTCACGCGGCGACCTGAGCTTCTTTTGGCGGGTGTTCGATAAGGTTGTGGGCCATTGGAAGATAGACTCGAGCCAGTGCATACTTCGGTTGATGACAGTCGATCAACTAGAGCCTGCTGAAGGCCTGACTCGTTCCCACGATACCGGTCCATTGTCCGATACTACCATGATCACCGTCCGCGTCACCCTCGAAACAATGCTACATCCGCTAAGCATGTACGAAATCCCGGTACTCTAAAGGATTCGCGTCACTGGTTCATTTTGGCTGACTTTCAATGTACCGTTACATCGCTGTTATGCGGGGAAGCAGGAATCGCGTTACCGAGGATTACCATCGAGCATTCTTCAACTCAGCAGGTGAGTATATCGCAATTTTTGTCACTATGCGTAGTCTGACTGTAGCGCTTAGTCCAGATATCGCCCTCATACGTATTTCATACCTCAACTTCAACCATGTCAAGCGCTGCCGTTTATCCTCACTGCCCCAGTCTCGCGTCCCTCTGAGCGTCCACAAAACTCTCGTGTTCGAAGGATCCGCGGCAACACTGGTTGTGGATGCACCGCTCGGAGGCACATTGTCCTGTGTGAGTGCGTCGTTTGTCATTCTGCACTGTCTGAGCGTAGTTAGATTATCCTTGTCGCGTCCGCAAGCTCGAGCGCCTGACCCTGTTCCCTCGTCTATAACCCACATGCCCACTCCTGGATCCTAGCCTTCAAGCTTCCGGCTCGTTCTTTTGCTGCTCAAATAGAGATGTCCGCGTATGCATGCCAGATGTCCTGGCGTCGATATTGCCGGCTACCATTAAACTCGTGCCGGAAACCTCGTCGCCAGGGTTATCCCCTCCCAATCGTGCGTTATTCTCCTAGCACACTCTAGCTTTATGCTCATGTGTGAGAATAGGTTGAACTCGAAAGCTTGAACCGATCGCTAAGCACCAAACGCCGTTGCTGGTGGAACGATAGGACGAGGGACGCAGACGATGTGGAGAGCAACTAGGTGTTGTTTTCTAAAGCGACTGCATGGGGTGTTGCGGCGCTCGAACGGCGATGATTGTAATACAGCACCCGCAAATATTGAAACAAAGCTCACCTAGCAGACAACAAGCCCGAGAAAAGACATTGGTAGTCGTTCTATCCAGGCCATCTATTCTGAGTATGCATAACGACTCGCAAAGGCATAACTTTAACAAGACATATGACTTCGAATTTATTATAATGCGGAGAAAAATGAACATTCTACCAATCATGAATCGGATACGAGGAATCGAACCTCGCCTTGTGACGTTAGCCGTTACACACATCGAGCCGTAGTAAGCCTCGAACTTTGACGTGTTACCACAATTTGGCTCTCAAACCTCAAATCCACTCGAACAGAGTCTGCCGGCCTTACCAACACGTTGTATGTAGGCATAAACATTCGAATCCTATCTGGTAAATTCGCGTCACAGCCTATAATGGGGGAATTGGACATTCACGAGGCAAACTGGAAGCTTGTTTGCCGTTCTGAAGTACTCTCCACCATACTTACATGATCTGCTTTAATTCCTTTTCTGTACCAGCGCGATTGACAACTATTAGTATCTCCACATATCAGCATGGAGAAAGGCACTCGGAGGGCTCAATTCAGCAACTGAGATATCAAAACAATTCAAAGGAGTCTAGGTTGTACATAAAATGCACGTTTGTTTGTAATATAACTTCAAGATGTCGTGCAAATGCCGGCCCTGTGCGAAGAGAAGAGAGGCCAACCCGAGATGTATAGACTCTTGCGTCCGTTTCAGCGTAGAACTAGCGGGAAAAATTCAGCATAATAGGCATGCTTCAACAACTGATCATTGAAATCTAGTAACCTACGTAGTACGAACTTCGAAGACATCAGATTGTCGGCCCCGGGCCAAGTCAAAAAAGAAAAGTTGGAGTAATTTGTCTCAGTTCGGATACGGGGAATCGAACCCCGAGCTGCCGCGAATCGCTTCAGATCACTGTGAGAGGCGGCAATGTTAGCCGTTACACCATATCCGAATACATAAAATCGTGCCAGCTTATCTTGTCGGAAACTTCCGAAATGGATTATAAGATACACGGCCAAATAATGACCATATAAGAGATGCCTCGGCAAGGCTCGCTACTGATGCATGATGCTTGTGGGTCGGTCTGGAGAAAAATTAAAAATAAAAGAAAAAGAAAAAGAAAAAAGAGGGAAAAAGAAAAGGGAAAAGAGGGAAGATTCAAAAGACCTACCTGCAAATTCTAAAATGAGTTTTGAGCGTCAGGGACACAAAATCAGAGAGGGTGATGAAAGACGGCGCTCTCTGCGCCTTTCCGATGCTCGAGGCTCAGCCACATCAAGCGGCAGACCTGCCGTGCAGTAGCGGATTCATTTAATACATGAGATTTATTCCTTCTCTCGCTCTGAAAAATTTAATTCGAACTCCGTTCCATGAACACAAAATGCTCCAAAATGTTTGGGCCCTCCGGGTATGGTATGAAGTTCCCAGTCTTTTGTGAATCGTAGCGATCCAGTCGCTACTGACCGGAGTTTGAGTTTCCAGCCCAATGCGGTCCACTGCCGCGGTGTTTTATCGGTGTTCACCATCGATACTCAGAGCATTCGACGTCGACTTGCTGTCGGCATCCCTGATATTGATTTTTCTGGGGCGGTGACAGTCGGTTCAGTTCTAACAATAGCAAATTTTCTCCTCCTGAGTCTGAGAGTAGCGATCCGAGTCCTTAAAAGCTACCATTTCATTAAGTACATGAATCTCTATACTACAGCTTCAAAATGCGGCAGATTTACGAGATATGAATACTTGGCATAATACGGTCTTTACAAAGTAAATTTCCGCCGCGATAGACACCAAGAGCAACCGAGAGCAAGCGCATCGCACCTCCAAATGGCAAATGCCGACTTGATTGAAACTCAGTTCAAAGTCCGGTCGCTAGCAACTGCTATCGGTAGCGACCCCCAAGCATGAGTATCGAGCCCTCGGCAATTATGGCCGCATCTCACTAAACTTTCAGGTCCGGTCTTGATGATAATGACCTAATACGTGGATTATCGGTGATTTTTTCCCTTATACGAAACAAGGTTGACATTATAATGGAACTTGTTCCTTATCTGGCATGATAACCTATTTGGGACATTTCCGACATCTTTTATCTATAAAGGTCACCAAGTACCACTTTTCATGCAAACCGTGACCAACCTATTTCACGCGACGTACTACGCTACGACTGTCTTTGATTTGAGAGTCTGCTAGGGAAGGCTAGTCTGGGTGACACTTTCTCTATGGGAGAAAATCGCATGGTGTATGCTGCGACGGTGGTTTGATTTCTATGTAGGACACCGCTCCAACAAACTCGCCTACTTGAGCCACCAAGGGAGCCCCACAAATTATCGAACTCACAGTGCTAACTCTGACTGGGGGCTAAAGGTCGCGGAGTTTCCCGGATAAATGGGACGTCTTTGTCTTTTGGGAGCTTTCTTTCTCATCGCTTTCCTGTCTATAACGATGACTTTCTCCAAAGGAGAAATTTTTACCCCACAAATATAGCGATGCCTGTTACCAAGATTAGCCGATGAAGAGCACGCTGGAACAGATTTCTATGCAAATTCTCCACCCTAAAAACTGCTACTGTGACTTCCATGTCCTCCCTCGGGCCTCAATCCAAGTGTCGACGTCACTCGTACCCTACATCCACTCAGCGGCGCAAACTGTTCTGTTGGTTCAACCTCTACCACCCATGTTGGATGACTCCCGGGATACGACCAAAATTCCAACAGTACCCTTTTTATACCAAGCGCTCTCTCGATTTTGTCGAATCTCGTTCATGCCTGCCATGAACAGACGGCATGGCCTTTGCCCAACACGTCTGTCGTCATTTCGTTCTCTACTCTCCAAACTATGGGACAGGCCTCAGCAATACCTGGAACTGCGGTGTTACTCATCTGACCGCCTTTCTCTTGGGACCTTGTTTAAGGTGCTGATTCTCGAGAAAAGTGCAGATTAACTTCTACACTGTTCCATGTCACTACTCCGATACACGAAATCTGCATGCATGGCATCTCACGGCCCCAATAATAGTCTTCGAGCCCTGACCTCTACTGGGCATAAATCCCCTCGACTAATGGCGGAAAACATGATCGGAACGATTGACGAGTCGTTCCAACTTTCAAGCAGAAGTACCAAAGGGACACCGGGGCCATTCGAGTAGCTTTTGTTGGTGGGTCTGAACTATGCAGATAATTGTCGTGTGCTGAATGTATACTGTACATGCAGGACGGTATGCCTAGTGGTGCCATCCCAGCTCCATGACCGTCTACTCTCTGGTACGTCACCTCACTCTACCCTTTTGCTGACTCCCGTCTCTAAGTGAAAGCAACTCCGTTTATTGATTTTCCATCGGTCCCTCGAATATGACGGATGAGCAACGCGTCGTCAGGGGTGCAGTTTATTGCATGGGCGGATTACATCCTGACTAGTATTCGGGAATGATGCTGTGACGACGAACCATCTGGCTGGTAGCGGCGCGTGATGCACCTTGTGCGTCGTCGACCTCGATTTATAACTCAAGAGAGCAGTGGGAGTGAGGATCGTCGATGTGTCTGTTTTGGTGAGTGGTTTTGTTTTCTGGTTTCTCGTCACGGCCATTTTTACTTGTGGGGCATACACACGTGCGGTTGCGGAGCGCTCACCGAGCGTGTTTGCTAATGTAGCCGTTTACAATATGTACTACTAATAGAACGAGATTGTACTGCGAGAAAACGAATATTTCCACCTCATTATGGTAGGCTAGGGAATTGAACCCCAACTTCGGATCTGGATCTGAACTTTGAAGTAATATTGGCAGCTCCGCCATACTAGTTGCACTGCAGTAATTTTGGAGCCTAGAAACCTGGGGTTCAAGGCGGAACGTCATGCCAGAAATATAAGCAACAGCAAGTATGAAATGAGATATAGTACATAGCTAATGCTTAAGCTGGCAATCATGGTGCAGGCCTTGCTTTATCGAGCGGTAGCGTTGCAGATATATAACGCCCGTTGCTCATTAGATGCACTGTAAAGTGTTTTGATCATTGATGTACCTGCAGGAGGTAGTGACATACTTGTTCTTGTTCACCGCGTCATTTTCTGCTACTTCAACTCCGGGGAGTAAAAGATACCACATGCAGATTGCATTGGAGATATACAGTATTATACATACAGAGTATTACAAATGTCCATTGTCACCCCGTCTTCGGAAAAGAGAAGCCTAGTAATTGTAGTGGGCATTCCAGCATGAAGTGTCGTAGTACTTGTGGTCATCCCTGTCGCCCTTGTCGTCTTTCTTTCCACCTTGCGGCCCTTTCTATCTTTGCGGTCCTTGTCATCATCACAGTCTTCCTCCCACGTCTCGATGTCGATAATCTCCACGAACAGCTCACATACGAACTTGTCATCGGATTTATCTTTCGAGTAGACTATAAAGATACTGTAAGATAAAGGCCGAGTGAGTAGGAGAAAAATCAGACGTACCCTGGCAGGAGTTGCACTTGTCATCCTTCTCGCAGAAGGACTTGCGTTCTGAAGACAAGACGTCGGTGACATGGACAAAATGGAAGAGATGCGCTTACCAATCTCGAAGGTGACCTTGTCGACCTCCTTGTGCTCGTAGGGAGTGTACTTGCCCTTGTTCCACCCCTTGAAGTCCTTCTTGTGCTCAAAGACTGGCACCCAGGTGCAGTCCTTGCGCTCGTAGTCCTTGTTGCCGTAGTTGTAGTCCTTGCTACTACCATCATTGTGGCGGTCCTTGCCCTTGTAATCGACGTCGCCATACGAGTCGTCTCTAAATTGAACGGAACCAGAGAGGGCGGGGACAGCGAGAGCGGCGAGAGGGATGAGAGCGGCAACTGAGAAACGCATAGTGAATGAGCGAGCTTAAGTAGGTAGACGAAGATGATTTGTCTGGATACTGTGGGCGATTTTGTAGTCCTTTTACATCCTTTCAGCTACCCGAAATTCCCTGCGGCCGCGTAAGTGGCTGTCTCAACCAACAGGCATACTTGGTGAGTGTCGTATTGAAACAGCACCGAACATAAGATGGTGGATACTTGTAGCCAAGAGTAATTTTCGTCAAGATCAGCAAAGTGGCCATTTCCAAATACATGGCAGACTTCAACGTCAGTCTCAGAAGAAAAGTGGAAATTTGGTGAGTAACAGAAGAGGATGTAAGTTTGCCGACTTGCCGGCTTCACCTCCTGCGGACTTATTCTCACGCTCCTGATCCGTCTTCCACGATCGTGTCGACGCGTCTTCATGAGTCTTCGCCCAATGCTTGCGTAGCAAGTTGCAACCAGCGTGACGGCATTCTTCTTCTTTCAAGTTCCTAAGCCTGTCTCCAAGTTCTCAAAATACGTTTGACTGGCTCGCGATCCGATTTTACATATGTAAAAGCTACTTCGCTTCGCGCCTTTCATCACTCAATGTTGACATCGTGTCTTAACAGAAAGACTTTATATCCGCATTGGCAGTACTAGGTCTATTCCCTCCACCAAAGATCACAAACTCGAATGGAGAAACTCATCGCGAGTACAGTTTCGCATCTCGACAGGACTTCTCATACTGATCCATTTGTTCAGAAATCGGCCAAGGGTGGATCATATGAAGCAATGATGGCGCTGGCGTTACAAGCTAGCAAAGGCCAGCGGGCACATAGAGCTTTCTTTCGTGTCATGGAAGAGAATCTCAAGTTCAACACCGCCTCTATCCAGGATATGAAGCGAGGAAGGCTTCCAGTGGTGCCTTCGCTGGATCCCAAAGACGTAGTCAATCTAAGCTGCAACTCGATGCTTGTACTGGCCACAGGCCTCAGCAGTCAACTCCTCCAGCCTGTGTGTTACGCAGACACCACTTCCTCCATGGAAGCCCTTATACCCGCCATATCATTCTGGCTATGCCTCTTATGCGAGCACATCATCTTACCATCCCGAACATCCGAATTCACATTCATTAATTTCCACCATGCGGTGGTATTCATCCTAGCTTGGACCACGTCTCAGAACAAGATTACGATGGAATCGAAGCTCTTCACAGATTATATTCCTTTTCTTTGGTTTCACCCTCCCCCTGGCTGTACAAAATACAATTTCGATGATGCCCGGTCATTATTCACTGCTCTATATCACGCAGTGATCGCATGTGAATCAACACCATTGAGAAACATTCTTGTTCGACGACTGGAGGAAAACAGTACACTCAGTGCTAACTTCATCATCCAATTCATTGTTGACGAACTTTCTCATATCCCGGAGGAATCGGACACAACACTTCTCTACAAAACATTTTTGACCGTAACTTCTATCTTCGAACTCTCCGTCTATTCCCCACCGATCCACACCGCTCTACTGAAGAATAACAGTATCCAATGGGTTTCTCTTATTTTGCGATCCGTTACTCGGCGTACGCGATTCACCTATGTGGCGCTGTGCATAGCCATGGATTGTGTGTCCCGGTGTTTGATTTATATCCTGAGAGTCATGCGGGATGGGCACTCGTTCATCCACCAACTCCTGGGATACGACATTCTCCTCTATCTGCTCAAGGCATCCCACAACCTACATGCTCATCCTGAACTCATTTACCGGAAGGCCAAAGGACTCAAGACGTCCGTGGAGAATCATATCGTGAAGATCTTACACATGGTCATATCCCATTTTGCCTACGCGTCGATTCTGAAGCGGTCCAAAAAAGCCATCTCTAAAATTCGGCGACAGCACGTCGACGAATTCCTCAAATCCAAAGACCCAGGTTTGATGCGGGTTTGCGCACCGTGGACCGAGTTTGTAAACATTGCTTTCTATCGATCCGATATCACCAGGTCTATTGGTTTGTCTTGTGGTAACAGAGAGGTGCGTAGCCCCGCGTCGATGCCCTCAGTCATTTAATCCTCTCCTATAGTGCCCTGGTGGGACTACGGCTGTAAAGTTCATGGCTTGTTCTAGGTGCCAGTTCACGCTGTATTGCTCGCGGACATGCCAAAAGGATGACTGGTCTCGGTCATCCACTGGCCACCGTTCCGTCTGCACAAAGATCAAACAGCTTAGAACAGGTCCGTCAAATTGGTTTCGAACTCCCGTGCATTCCCTCACTGGTTTCCTAGATGCCAACCCGTTGCCCATGTCTTTCAGCGATTACATGGCTCTCAAAATCCTAAATAGTCAATACGTGGATTGCCACAAACAACAGCCTTCAGAATGGAAAGAGCTGTTGGATGAGTATATTGCGGAGAATGGGGAACCTGATCCTTTGTGGCCCTTGGTTTTGAAATTGGATTACCGCGCACTCAACGTCGAGCCTGATGTTTACATCGACTCTTCGGAACGGTGTGTCGAAGATCTGGAGATCTTAGCCGAGGCGCGGGAAGGGGCTGGGACCCTCGTATATTGTATTATCCCAGATGGGCAGCGTACTGTGGAGAAGGTGGAATTGGTTGCTTCATAGTATTTGGATTTCCAGCTTGCCCAATACACTGAATACATTCACATCATGAGCATTCACTAATGCAGGCGGTAACATCGGTCTGAAAGGGAGCTGGTAATCTGGAGAGCGGCAAGAGTTAGCCACGAGAGAGTTGATACTCAAAAGGAAAAACATTTCAGATATGCCAAGGACGTCAAGCGGGAAAGTTGTCACGTAGACTGATTTTGGAAGTGATTACGCGAAGTTCGTGGTTCAGCGAGAAATGTGAATCTTTCCCAGCGGAACCAGTGATCATTTCCCTGCCTCGGCAGTCACGGTGACACCAGATAAGCGAAATATATGAAGTCAAGGGGAATCGGCTGGTTAGCGGTGGTACTGTGATGCAAGTCCTACAAAGAAAATTCCCCTAAAGGCCCTGAACGTTGAAATAACCACCGGTGAATTGGTAAATACAGCTAGTACGAGGACGACTAGCCGTCGCTCAGTGCTGTACATATGGGATCGTCATTCGTTCGAACCAGCCCAGAGAAGTAGCAACAGTTATATCTGAGCAGTAAATTCTCTAACAATACATATTACGTCTATGAATACAATGTCTACTACTGCTGTCCAATCACCCACTCTAACCCTTCGCGACTCAACAAACCCCTCCAACAGTCTTCTAATCCGTCCGTATCATGCAGCTCCATGTATGTTTTTATGACGTCTCTCCGGCTCCCCCGACAGAGAATCCCTAGCGCTACAGCAAATGCGTTCACTCTTCTCCCAGACCCTACAATCAGGATCTTCCCTGAGGCGGTCGTCATCGACTTGAGGAAATCCGAGCGTGACAGAGTCGGTACACCTCGATCGTTCTCCTCCACGTCCTCGATGTGTATCACAGCCCCGCTCCAGTCCTCTACGTCCCTCCAAGAGACATACACGTCCGTTCCCTCTCCCAATGCTTGTACGCACACTGCTGAATGTTGAGGCTCCGCTCCAGCTCTAGAGGAATGTGCGGATCGTGTTTTGCAGCTTCCCTTGTTGCTACTCTCGCTCTCCTCCACGATGGCCCTCCTCTTCACCAACGTTCGCCGCGGTAGGTTGCTCACATGCGGTTCGAGGTGGCCCTTGGGCTTGATGGCGATGTTAAGATTAATCTTTTCGTAATGATATGACTCGGGGCTGACAAGGGTAGCTGAAGATGCGGGGGAAGGAATCATTGTGGTGGCAGCGTATAGTTACAGTAGGCGTCCACTGCGGTGTTGTTGAAACAAACACGTCGAGGCCTACGCTGCGTATAGAATGGTTGGTGGTAGTGTGAGATGATAGACGACGCAAGGATGTTGATGAATGCCCAAGTCAAAGATACTAATAAGATAAATGTCAGCACGCGGACGAAAGGTTACGAGAAAAATAGCCGCACTGACAGGTAGAACGTACCGGAGGCAGCGAATTCGTCGAGGCTTTTTTAGAACATCAGGTCCTTCAACGGTACCGTGAGGTGTCTTATCTACGACCAATTGAGCACTGCAAGAGCGCGAATAAGATGGACGAGACACACGGTGAATAAATTCTTCCTTCAGCGCCGCTGACGTTACGTGCAGGCCGTCCAGTGTCAACGTCAACGCCCAATTCTCGTGTCCAAGTATCGTACTTTCGCTAATATTTGTCGCCGGAGAGCCAGTGTCGCGTCGTAGGTGGCCGTAAGGATGAGTAATGGAGCGGAAACAATGAAATGAAATGATAACCGCCCTAATATAAGTAGTCAGGGACAAACGATATCCCGCTTCCGCTGCCGACTCGGATAGAACCGGGCACCGGGTGGCACCTCCCCCGCGGGGTGATTGCGGAGAGGAGATCTAAGGTTTGGAGTGTTGGATCGTTGATGTTCAATACATAATTTAGTCTGGTAGTGTTCAACGTCCAAGAATCATTAATTAACGCCCTAATCGTTCGAGACTTCAAAGCAATGAACAAATCAAAAACAAAGCATACTTAGCTCAAACTTAGCAGTCTTTCATGCGAGAATGCGAATCGCACCCGGATCTTCGGCGGAGATATGGTCCCATCAATAATGATTCATTTCCTTTTCATACATACGTCATACACGTTCGTTCGCCTGGGTTCATAGCGGGCTGCGTCTTAACTAGTTAACCCCATCGAACCACGGATCGGAAAGCAACTCGGCGGCGCTGGCGCGTTGTGCAGGATCTAGACGCAAACACCTACGCATGAGAGCCGCTATGGGGAGAACATCCGCCTCCTCTACAACTTTGAGCCTCTTGATGGATACGTCGAAAGGGTAATCAAGTATTGGTGGGCCTTGAGATTACCTGTGGAGATGGTAGAAGATGAGCAACGACATTGGGATTCAGGAACGCACGCGTACAGGTTGAATCGAAGAATTTGCCAGCCAATGGGCTCACTGAGAGCTATTGTGATCCAAAGTCTTCGCCAGTATAGCATATCATCTGATAGAGCATGAAGTTTGGCTCGTCTAGGCCAAATTTTGGGCACGGTACATACTTGAACAGAGCACCGCCGGTGATGAGTTCAAAGATCTTTGGATATGGGTTTGTCGACAAGGAGATGGTGGATGGAAGAGAATAACACGTACTAAACATCCGAACGTCCATATGTCCACCTTTTCGTCCCACAATCCGCTGATAATAATTTCGAGAGGACGAAGCGATAAAGGGGTGATTTCTTCGTGGCTGCAGGTGTCGATGAGCTGCGCTGTAAGTATACGTGAGCAATGAAGCAGCACACGCGACATGCTTGAAGTTACCGCTGCATGGCCTCTTGCAGAGTCGGGATCGGAAGTGGCTGCGAAACTGCGGCATTTACCAACCCATCGTGAGAGTTTTCAAGGGGATGTCGATGAGACGGGTCGGACGCGAGAAGCTTGTCAATGTCTTCGGTGGACATAGTAGTGTCGAAGAAAATGTTGTCGTGCTTCAGATCGGTGTGCACGACACCGCGACTGTGTGCATGGGCAATTCCTCGAAGTAGGTGTATTTGTCGGTAAATGTGAAGTGCGACTTAAGCTGAAGACAGTGTAGGGGGCGACGACACCTTTTCGAGAGCTCCAAGCTCCCAAACGCGACCCCGTTCGACAAAGTCGGTATAATAGCCGCTAAGGATCTTGAGGGCAACATAGGAGTCATCCCTAGATAGCATTGTTAGTTTCGTCAGAGGAAACGAGTGTCGAGCAGCACATACATTGTATCACGAGCGAGCCATGTGCTCGATGACATGCCCCAGCCGAGTTTTCTGCAGATAATGTAACAGTTTTCTGGGCCGATGACTTCATTGAAGTCGAGCTGAGGCCAGCCATATCCTTCCTCAGTTGACATGCCAAGGATTTCTTCTTCAAAAGTCAAGGTACGATGGACTACTCCGTCGAGACCAACCGAAATACGTTCATTAGCCGCTTGAGCGTTGGTAGCAATAGAGGACATCCTAGTACTGCAAGGGACGAGCACAGACGGCAGCCAGCTTTCATATTTGTACTGGGATCGATGATCAGAGACTGACTCTTGTTTCTAATCACAAGCCACGTGAATTCCCCAATTCTTTCCGAAGAATTCTGGAAACGACAGAGGGCTTACCGGATATATGAAGTAAACAAAATGAAACCCAATGGCCGGCGAAGCACGATGAGCAAAAAATGTAACATGGCGGGAAGAAAGTGAGATTGGCAAATGCCGATGCCGCTACAACCGAATTGGTAAGGTAGACGTCACCCATACTAAATGAAGGTCAGGTGACCTAATGTAATACGGCCAAATCGGGCGACGATTTCACGAAAATATTGCTCATGCCTTCCCTGCAATAGATATGGAGTAAAAGAGAAATAGATATTGTGTACAATACATATCTGTGATACATTGTCTATACTACGCTTATTCTCAACACCTTCCAAGCACAGATTTAAAAGTTATCATGGTATGTCTCTACGTACATACACAACACTCAATCCATATGCAAAAGAACTACTATACAAATTGCGATAGACATGATATAGATATAAAGATAGTCCCAAGTTATGGACGAGTCTTTCTAAAAAAAGACGTGATGGGAAAGCAGGATAGCGACCGATATAGTGTACGTGGGATGGACAGAGACGTGATTAGCAGGTGAAGGACATGCTGGATGAGAGATCGATGATATATCAGTGCCAGCATACCAACAGGATGAAATGACAAACCAATGAGCACAACAGATACAAGACAAATCAAGTAAATCAAAATTAAAGAAAGGGATCTCCGTTATGCTTCGAGTCCTTGAGGGCATTCCGTAATACCGTCTCCTTCACTGCGGCTGACACCAAGTGTACGTTCGTCGTATCGGTAAATTTTGTCAGGCTGATGGTAGAACGGATCAGAGACTGTTACATGATGGTTGCAAATTGATCACGCACTGGGGGTACACGGTGAGTCTCGCTCGGTTCGCTTGCATAAACCGCCAGAGAATGTATTTGGCTGCCTTGTTGACATCATTCTCGCCTGTATACTCGGGGAAGTATCGCTCAAGGGGTACCTTGATAGAGATGAGGATACAGCATGAAGAACAAAACGTTGAACGTACTCTGGACAATTTCATCTTGAAAACATCGATCTTGTTCAAAAGGAGAATGATAGATGCCCGAAGGAACCAGCGTGAGTTGACAACCGACTCGAATAGGACTAGGGATTCGGTCATCCGGTTCTAGATAAGAATCTAAGAAGGTGCATTGAACGAGAAAGTGGTAGCCACGCTCACCTGATTTCGCTCCTCCAGCAACACCTGATCATACTCGCTCAGCGCTGTGCAGAAAATTATGGACGTCACGCCCTCGAAGTAATGTATCCATTTTCTTCGTTCCGAACGTTGATCACCGACATCGACTATGCGTATTCTAGCCGCACGTTGGTATGATAAATAGCACAGGGGCCAAAGAACGTACTGGAGCTGGCCCATGTTGAATCGCGTTTCTGTGATGCCTGTCGTCTTCACCTGTGCATGCAGGACATCAGTCTCGGTAGGCCTGTATGCAGGCGCGCCGATGCGAAGGACTTCGGTGAAGAAGCTGAGTGATATGAATGAGTAACCGGGGTGAACCGTGATGAAAATATGAATGCACTCACTATGAGGCGCTGTCCATAATGTAAAACTCGCTTGAATGTTCTTCCATCATGAGAGAAATGATGGGATCTTGCCATAGTTGATGAATGGCATCAGCCATTTCGGGTGAGAGGGTGAATGCAGTGGTTTCGTCAAGCCGGTAGTCGAGGACTTTCTCTGCAAATACCTGAGTGGCCATAAGTTAATAGCCCAAAAGGTGCGTTGGAAAGGGCAGAATGAATGTGGAATTGCAGAAGGAGGGGGATGTAGATGAGAACATGGGGATAAAACGGGTAATACATGTGGCGCGAGTAAGGGCAGATGCAAGAATGAAAGCAGGGAATGAACTGGGGGTAATAACGAAGGAAAATGTTTTGAACGAAGAGACAAGGACGCACTCGATTTGAATAATTCTCGCAGTCGACCCCGATCTTCCTCATAGCCTGAACGGTGGCCTGCGCCGACTCGAGCACATTTTTGTACACCGTCCCCCGATACGAATCCAATTCCTGAGGGGTAAACCCGCCTTGATGGAGGACCTTCATTTGCCTAACAATCGTCGACTTGCCCGACTCTTCAGTTCCTGGATCGAACAATATCAAAGAAAGGCGCGACTTGAAAGAAACAGAGTACGGACCCAACAACAGTATCTTACGCTCCTGTTTAAATTTCCGGCCGTCATCCTCCAGCTGCTTGTCTATCAGATCCGACCGTGCCTTCTTTTCTTTGTCTGACTGAGACGCGGAGTTGCCCATCTCGCGCTATGGTCCACGGGGAGTGGCGAAATGGAAAGAAAGTAGAAACGAAGGGGTATCGCAGTAGAGAACAGATGCTGGAGAAGAAAGAATCGAATCGAATCGAAAAATGACAACGGGGGAGTGATGGCCAAACGTGGGTGTACAATCACTAGGACGGGAGACGGTCAGGGACGTGTGTTGATATATTATCTACTAATATATGTCAGTTAATGTTTATCGACGCCGTCGTCATGAATACAATGAGAATGAAGCACGCACCATACAAGTGCCGGACTTAAGTCTGTTTGCGACTCCTTTGAAATCGTTCCTGGCATGCACATTCATTGTACCCAAAGGTCTGGCTGCTCGTAATGCTATTGCCATGATGCCAGAGATGCATAATGCCGCTGCGCATAGATCATGAGCAAGTCGAAGTCAGAATTCCCACGCCCATCCTTTCCCTCTTACCACCACCATCACCACTACTTCGGTTCACGCCGCGTCTCTTTTCTCTGTCTTCCTGCCTTCTGGTCGCCATTTCTGTCGTGCAATGCACTATATGCGGCTTCTATTACCATAGGCCACCGATAATGCACTGCCTTCATCCGTAATTTTCGTAGATTCGGGGAGAAAGGTATATTACACACGCTGTTTCCAACGCTCTGACTATTCTTATTTTCTTGCTCAGAACGATCTCCAGAGCTCGTATAGGCAGGAAAATCACTTATTTGCCCCACGGTCGACGCATATATGCAGGTATATGGGGCGGAACAGAAGGGAACGACGTGACGCGCATCAGGCGAGTGCTTTGTTCGTTTCTTATCCATTCTCTCACCTTCTTTTTCAGTGTAGCCGCGACGGGTCCTGAATTTGCACCGTTTGCACTTGTCGCCTTTATTAGTGCCTACGCCCTCGCACCAGATGTCGGCCTTCCGGTACCATACCTGCCTGCATAATCTACTACGGTATGTATGCTGGAATTCACAATCTTTTGTCCCCAACACTGATTATATCTACTGTCAGGCTCTACCAGTGCGCACTCTACATGGACGGATTGGATGCTATGCCACTATCCGACACCAATGTTGCGGGGATGGAGTCTGTTGGCGGAAAGGACCAGGGCGGTGAACTTGGATGTGTACGTACTGTAGCAGAGAAAATATATTCATTACATGGATGCCTATAGATGCATACAGATGAACATCAATAAGGGTATATGATCATCAATAGGCATCAATTCAAAGGCCATGAAATGCCCTATTTATCGATGACTGCCGACGCCCATGGATGAATCGATGAATATCTATGGCCGTCCATCCACGTCTCCAGACTTTTGACTGGGGGCCTGAACGTTGAACGCCGCTGATTTCTCCCTGATTTTTCCCCGATGACATTTCCGTACCGTTTTCAGCGGTCGTCCGTCCCCAAACCCTCTCTTAAGCGTGCTGCCCCTGCTACTGCCCGTCGTCCTACTGTTCACCATCACTATTCTTCCGAACCGGAGGCGCCTAACGTTGAATCCACAGTGCTCACAATCGTGGCC
This sequence comes from Armillaria cepistipes, assembly GCA_900157415.1. NCBI lineage: Eukaryota > Fungi > Basidiomycota > Agaricomycetes > Agaricales > Physalacriaceae > Armillaria > Armillaria cepistipes. The sequence continues at coordinate 680,603 of FTRY01000019.1, forward strand.
GAGACTTGCGACGTCAGTCCTTCCTCTATTTCCACTACCACAGGTCTTGAGGCCATCGGTGTCGACTCCCTCATATCCATCGAAATCTTTGCACGGCTCCAACAATCCTTTGCGGAGTACAACCTTTCCACTCATTCTCTGACCTCCTGCTGAACCACGGGGGACATCATTCGTGAAGTCACAGCTAACCAACCGGCGAATGCCACGAGTATCCCTTCGTCTCTGACTCTTCGTGCCACGACTAGTGCCCCTTCATCGCCAGTGACGTTGTTTTCGGATGATCAGCTGCCAGAGCCCACCCAGCTATCCGTTGGTGATGAGCCCGACATTAAGAGCGTTCTTGCCACGGTTTTGGGCATTGGTGTCGATGAGGATGACACTGGCTTCGAGCATCTCGGTCTGGATTCGCTGAAGAGTGAGCTGGGGCTAGATCTTCCAAGCGACTTCTTCACGACCTGCAATACGGTTCGTTCTGTCCAAGACCATCTACGCGGCGAAGAAGGTGGTGGCGAATATTTCTGCGTCGAAGAAACTGGAAGGTGATAATGCCAGTGCGTCTCATCTTGTCAAAAGTCTACGACTCGAATCCCTCCCGTCCTCTATCCAAACCCATCCTGGCAAAGACGCCCTTCCGCTTTTCTTGATCCACGACGGTAGCGGTTTAGTCAACTACTACTCCTGCCTTCAGCCGTTGGCTCGGTCTATTCACGGGATTCACAACCCCCACTTCATTTCTTCGCAGCCTTGGGAGAACGTGGTCGAAATGTCCCAGGCGTACGCCAAGGTCATTTCTCAGGTTTCAAAGGGACCACTCGTGCTCGGTGGTAAGCTTCTTTCCTCTTTTCCTGTATAATAATCTTATTCATTCTTCACAGGATGGTCGTTCGGTGGTGTAGCCGCATACGAGACCGCTCTCCAAGTCCAGAAGCAAGGCATCACCGTGAAAGGTATCCTCCTCATCGACTCTCCCAACCCCATCAACCACGTCCCTCTTTCCAAATCGCTGATCGCCACCGCGGTGCAACTCGATTCTCGGAGCAGCCCTTCTGAAGTCGGCCAGCTCGTCAAGAAGCAGTTCGCCATGAACGCTGCGATGCTTAAGGATTACGACCCTCGCGCGACGCATTGAGGCACCTTTGTGTGTAAGCGGATGGGATGACGAGATTGCGGAATTGAAGCGCATTGTGGACGAGAAGCGTTGCTCATGTTCTAGTTGCGCTCTAGGTCTTTTACGTAGTACGGTACGTATCGTACCAATTGTTGCGAATTTCAGCACTGATTAATTATCAACAGTGTGAAAATGATACTGCTTATAATATTTATCCGTGGATGTATACCAAGCCATTTACATTCAATTGCATGCAATCGTGATTCAGTCATCCGTCTCTGTCACCGCACGCCTCCGCCTTACTTGTCTTCATGTTCGACATCTGGAATGATATCACTATACATTTTATGCCAGAACATCAGAGACAGCCGACTTTTTGCTTAGCCGTGACCATTTATGGTTCTGGAGTTTCCAAGTCTTGAAAGGTACCACAGAACACGTCTTTGAAATGAAGTTTAATTGAGACGCTGTCTTCTCATCTGGTTGATGCAAAGGAGACCCCTGGTGGCGGTGCAGATAGCGAGGTCGATGAACAAAAGGTTACGCGTCTACGTCTAAACGGTAATACACCCGGACGGTCTATAGTCCTGCTATGAAATTATTGACATTCAGGTCCTTTCTTAATTTATTGACTTTGCGTTGCTAAAGAAAGAGAAGAGGTGTATGGGACTCGGATCTGCCATACGTATGTGGTGGCCCTCAAACTCTAGTTGGGTTTGGGCTGGGGTAGTAGCGGCGGGGCCGTCGGTGCTCGCATCGTCGTCGTTTTGGTGTCTATAGTCGCGTAATGAGTTGGGTAGTATACTCAATGCCCGGATGGACGTCGTCGTCACTGCCTTCATTGGATGTCGGGACTCAGTATTCAGGAGACGGTGTCTTCTAAGCACGCAGGCTGGGTGAGCTGTCGCTTTCGGATGCCTGTAGCCAGTGCGGTGAGCGAAGTACAGCTGAGATTTAGTTTGTCCTTGGGAGTCGAGCGAAGGAATCAGTGGAAACCTCCTTCGTCTTATGTCCTGTATAGGGCCGCGTTAAACTTGAGATTTCCGTCCATGAGACGAAAGAAAGTTCGATGGGCCCTTCGTTTGTTGATAGCTTGTTCGACTAGGGCCATGGGTCAAACGAATCATCCTTGGCAGATCTCTGAGCAAATGTATTATTAGTAGAAAGTTCCGTCAAGACGTCAAACTGTACTCGTGATGACGTTCTCCATTTGACTTTATTGCCTGGGTGGACAAGTTACAACATGAGGCAAGGTAAAGGTAGCCCGCACAAACTGACGCGACTGGGAGACCTTGAAAAGACACGAAATAAGGAGCATTTAGGCATGTAGAACCAGATGATCCAGCAAAAATTCTGAACATGATTTGGGCACTTGAAGACGGTGAAGATAAGCGTAGTGAAGACACGTCGCGGTCTAGCACGATTGCGGAAAGGAAAAATATCGGATTAGAATTGAGACGGAAAGGAACAGAATTGAGTTCTGCATTTGCTGTGCCTATAGTATGCGTCTTCCCAGGCCAAAGTACTTCCATCTCTGCGCTTTAGCCTAGTTGTGTTGTTCTACTTGGATCTGCATGCCTTACAGAAATGGTGGTATTACACAGTCTTTTCTGTAGTCTATAACGCTGTTCGCCCCTTCAACGTGTGCGGTGACACTTTGCTCGCCAATTTGCTATCCACTAACACGCGACTTGAAGCCGTTTGACCAAATGTAAAAACTTCAAACTTGGTCAGCTCGAGGGATCGTGACCGCTCACAACACCGTCTTGCTATGGCCGCCCGCCCTTCCTCTTTATCTAGGCTGGAGGTCCGCCTTGGTCCTAAATATTCATTTATTCGCACAACTATTACTGTTTTCGATGCATTGAACAAAGTCAAGTCTACCCTTCACCGACTCCCACAAAAGCATGTACGTGTCTCAAAACCTCTATTGTCGCTGAAATCTGAAAGTTGATTGGTTCATCTAGTCATCGAACGTCGACCCATCGGACCAGACTATAGCGAAAAATAGCCGATGAAGTGTACAGGTGTAAAGCGCGAACAAATCAAGTGATTCACTTTGGTGGACGGCCGAAGCATATAAAGAAGGGTGATTCTCGAAAAGCTGACGGTGTCGGCCCGGCTGGGATTTTGGCAGAGATGGGAATACAAGTCGTGAGGCAGGTCTGATATAGAAAATTTGCTCCAATTCTGCGGTGGGGATATGTTACCCACATCTGAAGCGGATAGATGCAAAGTTATCGCCACTGGATATATCCCCACTACGAGAGAATATTCATTATAACTGGTCGACTCGGAAGAGGCTCCCTCAAATTTACCTTACCTGGCGCTCTGCCCGCTCGTTACCTGGGACAAATATATACCAGATAGTGTCACTTGTGGAGGTGCGTACTCTCCTCATCTATATCATGATGTAATATCAGAGTATTTATGCTTACCGAAGGTTTTCGCGCTTGACGATTTTCACCTCCTTGAGTGGGTGTCATTGATGTGAATGTCTTCATCGGTACGATCAAAGTACAATAGTCATAACTGCTATAAATCGACCAATTCTGCCTTCCTTACGAAACTCTGTCCATCTGCGATAATCCAATACACAAGGATCCCGGACCCTTCTCGCGCCTTGGCGATGATCTCCGGATCTTCAATACACCGCCTCGACGACTCGATGCCTACTTCAGGCTCAACGATAAGGGCACGGTAGTGTAGTATCAAGACCAAGGGCCACAAAGGATCAGGATCTCCATTCGCAGTAATATATCCATCCAACAACTTGTTCCATTTCGAGGACCCTTGCTTGTAATACTTCACATATCGACTGTTGAGGCCCTCGACCGCTCTCCGATCACTGAAAGACATGGGCAAGGGTCCGCCATCTAGAGCTTCCGTTAAGGAAACCCCTAGAAATCTGAAGATGAACGAACTGACGCACCATCTCTGAGTTGTCTGATCTCGGTGCAGAGGGAACGGTGGTCACCAGATGACCAGTCTTCCTTTTGGCATATCCGCGAGCAATACAATGTGAACTGACAGCCGGAACAAACCATGAACTTTCCAGCTGACATTCTAGGACACTATACCGGAGGTGAAATAACTCAAATCATCGACAGAAGGTCAACGCACCTGCCCATGGCCACAAAATGGATCAGTTATAGACCTAGGGATATCAGATGGGAAGAAAGCGACGGTTACAAACTTGGTCCACGTTTCGCAAACCCGCTTCAGGCCTGGGTCAGTGGGACCCAGGAACAAATCGACGCGGTCTCGCTGGATTTTGGAGATGGCCTTTTGGGCCCGCTTTAGAATCGAGGCGTAGGCGAAATGGGATGCGATCAGCTGTAGAATGTTCGTGGTGTGATCCTCTACGTGGTTCATAGCTTCCTTGGTCTCCTCGTTGACGAGCTCGGGATGAGTATGCAGGTTGCGGAACACCTTGAGCAGATAGAGGAGCAGGTCATATCCCAATAGTTGATAAACGTACGAATGGCCATCCTGCATGACTTTCCGGAGGTACAATAGACACTTAGAAACGCAATCTGTGGCTAGGTGTAATGTCACATCGGTGAATCGTGCGGGCCGAGTGACGAATCGCAAAACACGAGATATCCATCGGGCACTGTTGTTTTTCAGTAGAGCGGTGTGGACGGGTGGAGAATGGAGGGAGAACTGGAGAATCGGAGTTGTGACGGTCAAGAATGATTGGTAGATAAGCCTTGCGTCAGACTCCTCCGGGATATGAGCGAACTCGTCCACAATGAATTGTACGATAAGGTTAGCGGTGACTGTGGTGTTCTCCTCCAGCCGGCCGATGAGGATATCCCTCCATTCTGGTGAAAGGATCATAATGTATACAGCGGCGAATATTGACCGGGAATCCTCGAGATTGTATTTCGTAGAGCCAGGTGGAGGGTGAAACCAAAGAAAGGGAAGGTAATCTCTGAGGAGTTTCGGTTCCATTATTTCAAGGGTGTTCGGTTTTGTGGTCCAGGACAAGATGTATACCACTGCGTGGTGGAAATCGATGCACTTAAATTCAGGTGTTCGGGATGGTAAGATGATGTGCTCGAAGAAGAGGCATAGCCAGAATGATATAGCAGGCATAAGGACGAATAGGGAGGAAGAGATGTCTTCCAAGGACATTGACTGGTTGTGAAGGCCGGTGACTAGTGCGAAGAGCGAGATGCAGCTCCGGTTGACTGCATCTTTGGGGTCGATTGAAGGGATCAGTGGAAGACTCCCTCGTTTCATGGCCTGGATAGAGGGTGTGTCGAACTTGAGATTTTCTTCCAATACACGAAAGAAAGCTCGATGGGCCCTTTGGTTGTTGCCAGATTGGAAGGATAAGGTCATCAGCGCCTCAATCGATCCATCCTTAGCCGATCTCTGAGCAGATGAATCAGTATGAAAGATCCCGCCGACGCGAAACTGCACTCACGATGAGGTTCTCCATCGATTTATGAGGGTGTTATACTATTATAGCCCTAGGCGAACAATGAGTGCAGAAGACAGAACTTGACGTACTGCAAGCCAAAAATCGACTGATGCGATTGTGACTGGTGACCGTTGATAACGGAAAGACGTGAAGCGAAGAAGCAACACAAACGGGGATTACGTGCTGCCTAACATGTTGCAAGCAATTGAAAACCAGTGCAGGAACTTGAACAACGAATATCTTCGGGTGTTTTCTACAGAAGCATCGTCTAACAGTGAATAGGTGACAGCGATTGAAAATCTTGAAATCATCGGCGGAAGAATTAAGTATTAATAAAATATTCTACGGGGCATTACTCCCAGTGTCCTCGGTAGATCTTGGAATTGTCCAGTTTTGCGTGCATATTGGTGTCACCTGGCAGAGTAAGAAACAACGGCGTGGATGTCACTGTCTTCCCGGGAAGGGGATGGTCATCATCACGTGGAGAAGGAAACTTGACTGCGGCAAATGCCGATACCCGACTTATTACTGCCCTGTACTTGGTCTACTTAGTTTTGTTGGACCAACATGCCATACAGAATTGGTGGCTATTATATGTCCTTCCCCACACTACAAAGTCATGGAGGCGCTCGAAATCCCAAATTCGCTGGACTATGATGACAATCTGCTTGAGTTTGCGACCAACTTCTGGCTCTGTGACTAAAACAAGTTGAACGTCTTGGCTGCGTACATCCACAAGGACGACCAGCCCGGTATGATGCTAGTGTCCAGCTTCAAAGGGCGTACTGGAGCCATGTATATGATTGGGTTACAGATGGCTGATTCTAGTACATCCCGTACGGCATACCCGATTCTGGGGACTTGGAAGAAAGCGACAGAAACCGGGCTATTGGTAGAGATTGGCTAATGAATGACACAGGCGTCAAGGCCGATGAATTGAAGTGGATCACTTTACTGAATAACCGAAAGATCTCCGACAAAGGGATACAACCAAAAAGGATGACTATCGGGAAGTCGACGAAGACTCCGGCGGAGGTTATTGGAGAGATGATCGATGAAGTCTGAAGGAAGCTGTGCGGGATAAAATGGAGCTGGAAACTTGTAATAGCAACAGTCACTGACGCCTCCCACGTGTTATTTAATATTCATTCGACAATGAACGGTAGCTTTGTAAAGAATAAGCATCGCCCTCGTGCCTAGCTACGTCATACAACACGAAGACTCATGTTAAAGACCATGCTTCCGACACGACCTATTCATCTCCAGCAGTTCCAGACGTGCCTCCCGTTGCGGAAGTAAATTTCCCGAGAAATCATACGGGATCTGCAGCAAAGTTTTGATGGAGCATGGTAAGCACGGCCCGAACATTGTTCTTCAAGGCTCAATATCTTCAAGGCTCAACCCCTCGTACGGTCCAGTATCCAGCCTACGTGTTCGCTGGGATGCAAAGAACTCAGGTTTCCCCGTATCCATCAACTCTCGCAGTCCAAAGCGGCATGTATCCCACACGGAGTCCTTTGACCACAGTCGAGCAAGCGTAAGAATACCAGCACAACTCTCTCCCGTACCGTCTACGGCTAGAATCCGACACGCAACGAAGAGGTTCTCGCCCCGAGAGAGGTATTCCATCGCCTCATCATCCATACCACCGGCGATGTATCCTTGAACAACCCTAATCATACTCGACCGGAACGGGTTCCGCCCCCACATCTCGAAGCACTGATTTTCGCGAAACACGCGGTACACTTGCTGAGTGGATGTGCGAAGACCATGAGCTAGGACATCGCATACGAGGTCGAACGGTGAGTACAGAGAATGACGGAATGGTTTGGTGTGGTCAGTGGGTGAGAGGTGATCATCGAACATGAACGAAATCAGGGATTTCAGTCCAGGGAAGGACGGTAGAATTCGGGCCTGATTAGTTATAGTGGCATACATTTGCAGCACATAGAATTGGCTCCAAACTGTTAGTCGCGACCACGGCTGGCCCTCCAGAATGCGAACAATGGTACTAAAAATTGCCTTGTTCTCCGCCACAGAAGGCGACCCCGCATCTACGTGGCTCTCTAGAGTTTCTAGAACGTTATCTGTCACCCAGACGCCCTCCGAGTCGCCAAGGGCGACTTGTAAGCAAAACTCAGTGCAAGCCAGAACAACTCTCAAATGTGAAGATAAGGGCTCCTCCCGAAATAGATCAAAGACAGAGAACATCTGCAAAAGATTGTCGATCATCTCTCCGAGGAAGTAGTTTTCAACTGCATCTGTAAAATGAACGGCGATCGAGGGCGAAGGTACTGATGATTGCCGCTGGTATCTGAACACCGTAATTACATTCTTGCAGAGGATGAGTGGATACCGGTGCTCCGTCGAAGCCACAGCATTGAAGGCTCCGCTGCGCTTCGCGTTCTGGACGAGGTTGAACCAAACTATTGCGGGCAACTTTGCTTCGAGACTCAAAACACGCTTGATGAACACCATTGAAGAAGGCAAACCTGGCGGTTTGTGCACGCTCACTGCGAAACTCAGGTTGGCATGAATGGACGCGGCGAGCTCGATACTAGTATTGGACGTGTCGATGAATCTGCGATTCCTCCTGAGCGTATACGTGTCACACCACAGGGGAGGGATAAATAGCTCAAATCGGAGCAACCGTTCAACTTTGACCTCCATGCCAGGAAGAGGTTTTGAGCCCCCTGCCCTCTCGAGTGAGCTGGAAAGGAGGATCATTTGCGCCTCTCTGATATCACCGGCATCGTGGAAGACCTGGTCCACCCTCGGCTTGGACGACATTGGCAGACCGCCAATAGACTGTATGACCATGTCTTGAATGTCGGGGTCTGAGGTCGCGGATAGAAGCCAATCCAGCGCATCCACTGAGAGTTCGTCCGAATGAGCCTTCACAGCAACTGCCTCTGTTTCCCTCAAAGTCACAGCAGGCTTCTGCGACCATTTCTTCAAAGATGCGAACGCGAAAACGGAGGAGAGGTGGTAAAGAGTATAGGCGACATTGGAGAGAGGAGTGCGGTAAGGGCATTGGCAAAAGAAGATTGGTAGGAAAACCGATATCATGTAGGCCACATAAACGAACGCCGTGATCGAACCAACAATCCAAGAGAGGGAGACCTGGAGGGGAACGAGAAAAATTACCAATCCAAGGAAGAAGATAGCGAGGGCTGCATGCATGGTAACCGGAAGAAGCCCAACGATAGCGAAAACTTGCCACTTTTGAAATCCCGCATGGCGGAATTGGCGAGTGTGACTGCGTTCGCGCGAGGTTCCGGAGGGCAAGGCAGTATAATGGTGAAGCCATTGCTTTACAAGTACGGCTATAAGTGCAGTACTAAGGCTGAGTACAAGGCTGGTGAGCCATAGCCCGTTGACCCAGACACTGCCTCTTGAGGGAATAAACGTGGTAGAAGGATTGTAAGACGACTTTGGGATCGCATCGAGCGAAGTCCCATTGGCAAGTGCGCGTTGGATGGAGACCAGCTCGAGTAGTAGCATCGCCGACGCTTGGGTGTAGTCCGCTTGCAAGCTCTGGTAAGTTTGTACGATGAATGTTGTTACAACTGCGGAGAAAAGACCGGCCTTTAAGGATTTTCAGAAAGGGTATCGCGGGAAGAAAACAAGGTTCACGAAAACGAGAAGCACATCCAGATTCTCCCTGCACTCTCCTACCATACGAATATCAATCTTGCTGCTTTCGCGCATATATGTCGGCCACACCGTTGCATTCGGTGCCGTCTCTTCATAGATGGCGTCATGAGAGGTTTCCTACCGTCTAGAATGGCATTCAGGTGGCTTCTGATACAATCATAAGCACGCATACCATCTCTCTTTCGAAGGTCCTGCATCTGGAATACTCTTTTCATCTCTTTGAGATGAGCTTCCTGGACTGGGTCTAGGGCATTGGTATCCTCATCGCCCTCGCCTAAACATGGATGACATTGAAAACCTGGCTCATCTGAGTAACATAAATGGTCAACATTAAGAGACTAACCAGCAGCAGCAGAATCTTCAGACATTGATTTCACTACCCAGACACAAAAAGTTTTCGGTATTTGGTTTGTCGTAGATTACCGAGATGTGACGGCAAAAGATCAGAATAATGACAGTCATGTGTTTCCTGTGCTTCGCAAACGGTATGAAGCATCACGATTCTGATATTTTATCAAAGGGCAACAGTCGCCGTCGAACTGCAAGCGGCAAGGGTGATACCAAACGGCCATGGTCAGAATATTCTCACGGTCTGCGTCCTCTTCGGCGGATCCGGTCCGTTTTGCTGCAGCGATCGACTCTCTTCCAGGTACGATAATAAGCATCTGAATTTAGAAAACTTGAGCTAGCCTCTTGCTCGCTTCGTTCACTGAGTCCAGGATCAAAAGCAATACATCTGGTCGAAAGCCTGGAACGGCGTACATAATTGCTTCGTATATATCTAATCCGAAGCTCGGGGGCCTTGCCTTAAGCTGATGATCGACGAATATTCGATGCGTTTTCCAGAAAGTTTTTCGTGACGATTGCATAAGCATTAGGAAGTCGTCTGGAACAAGTACCTGCGAGAGAAACTGTAGCTCCATTGTCCGGTAACACAGATACGTACTATACTATATCTCCTCTACACGCAGATCGGTCATTGACTGTAACACAGAAATACTGCGCTGTGCGTGTCGATTTCTTCCTCGAGACATTGTGTTTAACCCTGATCCGACGAACAATGTCATCGCTGAATTTGATAGTCTCTCAAAGCAATGGAGGCGATGGAAACGGAAAACCGATGGCTGATATGCATGGGTATTCGCATCGATTCTTTCTTGAGGGCACGTCTGATCCACATTGGCTGGCGTATACTGGAAAGGAGAAAGGATCCTTGCGTGAATGGAAGAGCTATCTTGAGAGCGCGACAGTTGGTCTTACTCCATAACTGTGAGTGGGACCTTGTACTGGACACACAAGTTCGCGCTGACCAGAAAAGTGCATATCACCATGGAGCTGAGGGCCGTTACCGAATATCGCTACCGGTCAGCAGCTTTACCCTGTGTCGCCTCGTAGCGCCAACAAAACGTGCTCAATGCGCAGATGATAACGCGTGAAGTATACGCCGTGTTCCTCAAATGCATTACATGCACCTTGAAGCTCGAAGCTTGAAGCTTTAAGTTGGTATGAAACAATCTATACGCCCTTTTCGCTGGACTCATTCGATGGGAATGCAAAGTCGCTAGATTTACTCTGCATCCCCGCAACTGCAGACTCTTCATCCTGCTGCAGACTGACCTCATCATTCCCATAGTCGTCAGCCTTGATAGTATTGATTTGCACCTCGATTCTCGGAGTCGTGTGTGGCTTCTGTCAATGGAATGAGATGAATACAGCGAGTGATAAAGACGAAAAAATATACATTGTTGTCTTGGGTCGACATAATACCGCGGAGGCGAGCACTGAACGTGCTGCGGGCACGATCCTGAAGAGAGTGCGACTCTGCTTCCGTAGAAGCAGGCGTACGCATGCTCTTTCTCGAATTGAGCGTTGCCAAGAGCGAATTGACGTAAACTAGAAATAAGGTGTGTTACTGATAGACGCATGGGACATCGGTCCGTTTGACATACATCGACCAACTAACTGTCAGTCAGTGTCAATATCTGTTGTGAATTATTCAAATGCGTACTCATGAAGTAGAATGCGAAATAAACCAATGTGTTAGGGAGAGCGAGAATCTACGGACGTAATGCAATGAGCAGCTCGTTTGCCATAGAACATACAGGACCTAACATACGAAAAGAAGGGACGCGCAGGCACATATAGAGGTGAGCATGCCGGTATTGATGGCGAACAACATCTATGACGCATGATCGTATCATTAAAGCGAACGTAATGGAAGCAATTAGACGCACGAGACGGTTAATAACATTGTTACTCCAGGCAAAACCGGATTTTGCATTGTTAAGGAAGAAACAGATGGCAACCGATATGAGAACATCTCCTGCTGCAGCGAGTACGTTGATAGACATCGACAGCGGTTTGAGCTTTTTGAGGTCAGTAAACGTAGGAAGGTGTGCGCCACCGCCGACGTATGCTATCATGAATACGTTAGTGTACCGATGTCGAAGGCGTTTGTCTACGACTTACCAACTGAGGTCCCCACTTCTCCCAATATTAAGAGCACCTACGAACAGAAGCTAAGAAACCTGACATTGGCTCTAGAATTATCATGGGCCTACGATGACAGACAGAACTGCGAGGTTTTTCCGGACTATGAGGGTAGGTCAATTCTATACGAATTTGGCGTTGGGGAACAAAATACAAACATGTCCAGATCCGGTATGCGAAGAAACTTTGCACTAAGAATCCCGTGATAGCGTTGAAGATGACCTCGACCTAAGACGAATAAGTTGGATATGTAAACCAAATTTTGAGAAAAGGTGCCGACGTATAGAGTCCATACGATGTTTTCGAGTGCGTCTGTGTCGCCGAAGTGACTGATAGTATAGTAGTACACTACGGAAATGAGCACCTCAAGACACCCAGAAACGACCGGACTCACAAACATGCGTGATCAAGATTTGATGAATAGTATCACTGAGCCAAGTGAAGAAAACCTAGAACGCATCGTCAACGCATATCATTCCCGGCCAAAAGATGGCGAGCTGGACTCACCACACCCTTCAAAAATATGCTGTCGCGCCGGTAGTTGTCAAAGTAATACCACGTCTGTACGCATGAAACTGTGCGATCATCAATTATTCGCGTGTTCTGTATGGACGGATCGCACTTACCGCCCCAGAGCCTAATCACAAGTGGAGCCCATCAAAAACTTGCGACTATCAAGTGGAAAACGCTTACACCGCAGCCAAGACCATACCGATAAAGAGCGCCCCAAACCTATCAAACATTGAGCTTCTCTGTATCTTGGAAGAGCCGCAGCAAACACCTACGTGCTATCGAGTGGAGAGGCTGGGACGGCCATGGTGGATGTAAATGGAAGAGAGAGCCTAAAGGAATGAAAAGGCTTGAGAAAGATGGGAGCACAGGACCCACGGCATATATGGTTTTTGACTTTCAGGAGGACCCAGCCTCCTTTCACAAATTGAAGCTTCTTTTGCGTCATGAAGTGATCGTCGATGATCGACTGTGTGTACTTGGGCCCGAGGGCCTTCCGAGCCTAACTTGAAGAGCACGTTAAGGAAATAGATTGGGAGACCGACGACCAGATGATTCATGGGAAATCAGCCCCGGAGCCAATGTTCGACACTGGTCCTCTTTCGTGCACTTCTTGGACCTCTGATTTGAAGAATTCCTTGTTCCACCGCGCGCTCTAATGTCGTTCGGCAAGAAAGAGAGGAGTCGCGTAAAGACTTATCCACGGACTCTACCCGCCGCTGCCGCTAATTTGTGCGACCTCCTGAGGATAATGATAAGGGTCATCCCGCATTTTGCGGTTTAAAAGTTCCACAGAAACTTAGCTGGCGGCCCCTTAGACAACGATTGACAAAAAATGCGCTTCCAATTGGCTTGAGAAAGATAGACATACAACATTTCAACCACCCGACAAATTCGATAGTGGATACATACGGCGCTCTTCAGCAGTCAGCTACTCTTCGTCGTCGTCTTCCTCATAGGACTCATCGTCCTCCTCTCGCTGAATCACAGCAAGCTGCGCATTCTCTTTAATACCACAGTATGCCATAGTGTCGTCATTGTCGCATTCGAACTGTTCCATACTCTCGATGCCGTCTTCAACAAACTTGACGTTATGGATCAATCTGGCCCTGCATGCGTTTTCGATATTAGAATGAGACAAGATCTCTATCCAGTGAGAAGGGTAGAGGGGGTAACTTACGTCTCGAAGCGAATCCTGAACGAGCTGCAAACGCCACGAAGAACCTTCCTGACTAGATATCTTCCGCGAGCCCTCAGTTTCGCCCGCTGATCCTGAGGTCCTATAACGGTGACTTCAAAGTACTTGTCAAGGTCTTCTCCACTATCCTGAGGTCCTGGCTCTTCATCTGAATGGAATGTCAATGGCATCGGATTCTGGATCACATCGGGGACATACAGCGCTCTTTGCTAGGTAAAGGATTCCTCGCTCCTAAGCCAGAAGCTTGCAGCGTGCTGTCAGCGGCGGCGCAATATTCTAGTAGATAAGAACACATACGACGTTCTTTCTTCGCTGGCGACGTGTTAAGTCCACTTGGTTCAGAAGCTTTCGGTGGCATGATTTCATCCAATTCTTGCTTGACGATTATCATGCTTTTATCTGCTTTGGACGCTTGAAAGGATCACAGTTAGGGTCTCTGGATTGCAGGCAGCAAGCAGTGGCTCACGCTTTCTCGTGTTTCGTCGCTCTGTATCCGATTCTTCAATATTCTCCCAGGAGCGTCCACTTTCGTGACTCGAGGAGCTTGGCGGCTGCGTGGCATCTGTATCTTCGTTGTCTTGGCTTCCCTCATCCGTCAAGTGGTCATCGTTTGCGAATAGTTCCGCCGCCTTTGGAGTGCGCACGGATGGCACGCGTTTTATTTCTGTGGGAATCCGTCGTGCAGTGAGTGCTGGGGACGCATCTTCCGTAACATGTCGTCCTTTCCCTTTATCTGACCAGGATTCCATCAATGTCAAATCGTACAATTTGAATCATGAATGTGAAACGCACCGTTGCTTCGAGGGACAAGAACGATCTTGATTTCGTCCAAAAATGGCGCCATGGCTTCGTAGGCATCTTCATCGACTTCGATCTCTCTTTCATGACAAATTTCCAGTGCTGAGACGCGTAGAATGGGGTTGATATTATCTGGTATATTGAATTTAATTCGTAAGGCATTTATCATGTCCTTCAGTCTAGAGTGAATACGATAACGAAAATGAGCGTACAGTTCGAGACTTACTTCATACGTCTCACGACGTTTCATGAATACGGTTCTTTGTTCGAAGCAGAACAGGAACACCGGGACGTACTCTGCCAAGGAATTGTTTGTTGAGTGCAAGTACATGGATATACAAAATGGAAGGTATAGATGTGCTTAGAGTCAGACAAGATTCGTGGATGAGAAGGAAGCAAAAGATAAACGTTGAAATTTACAGCGCGCGTGCCACTGCGGCGTGGAAGAACTTCGTGACGCACGTGATATCGGCAACAAAATTAAATATCCTCAAATATAATTAAGTAATTAAATAAGAATTTCGGCTCGTTACTTGTAGGGGGACTGGATACTGATACTGATTCTGAGTTTGAAATCTGCCCAAATATGGACTTCTTTCCCACGGCGTAATTAATGCCCCACCTCGTCTTCACATTGGCTTTGTGCATTTCTGTCACTTCTCTATGCTTCCTAAAGTGTATATTCTCGTAGATTTAGATACCAGGAGCTGTTGTGCTCTGTTCTTGAGCTATTTGATCCATGCAGGAGACTTAGGCATCAATACAACCATTTTTAGTCGCAGTTCTGTTGCTTCTGGCCTTTGCGTTGCTGCTAACAGAAAACCAGGAGACCATATCAAGCTCCCAGGAGCATGAGCAGAGCAATATTCCTATTTTATGATGTATTTGCTATATGAAGCCTCCCGCGAAGGCTTCCGTTGCTCAGTAAATTGTTCAGCATAAAGGAAAACATGCTTATTTATTGCGGACATTTGTTTTCTGGTTATTGCGCTTGGTAGATTGCTTGTAAAAAGACAGGAATATTCCAAGTGCATTGCATCAGACACTATTTGAGCCTTACATGAATGACAATTTAAGCTACAATGGCTATCAGACCATTGGCACTATTTTGGCTGCGCGAAGCGCAGAGAAAAAATCCGACTTACTAGAAAGCTTGCATCATGCTTCCATTACATAATAGTAATAGAAAATCTGCGCTACAATGGCTCAGAATCGATGGAAGGATGAAAGTACGGCCATGCCTCGAGCTCCTGCTTCCTAATAGGGTTATTTATTTAGTTTAATTTTTCTTTATTTAATTTACTTCCCCCCTATCAGTATCGGGCCAGAATTTCCTTGCCAAAATTTAACCCCATCTTCCTCGTCGTACCATAAAACCGAGAAAATTGTCGGCACCGGGTTCAGATATAGACGCAGAGGACACAGATAAAATTATACGACTCGCTACGTTTTGCGTGTGTTACAAAGCAATACTTAAACTGTTCCTACCGCGCCTCGTATACCTGAATAATTAATCCCGCCGCCTTGCTACACAACATTTAAATATCACAAAGGTATCAGAAATATCAAAAGGATAGATCCCTCTCCAAACCGACTTCCAACGCTCTGAGTTGTATCTCCCATATCTTACCACAGAGTTCCACCAACCAGGCGACACAGGACCTCGAAACCTCATCCATGGTGACGATGAAATCCAAATCCTCCTCCACCATCTTCCTCCCTGCCCGCGACATCTCAGACCACAGTCTTCTCAGCCCGTCAAGGTATGCGTTCCTCGTAACTTCTTCTCCTTTCCCGAGCCCCACCCCCTGCGCTATGGCATAGAACGAACTGCGATCGCTGTGCACAGACGTAGGTTTGTGCGCCGTGAGCTTCTTTGAGATCTTATCAAGGAGGTATAGCACCCTCGCTGTCTGGGATGACTCGGGATTATGTAGCAGCACGATGATGGTCCCACCCGTTTTGACGCCCTGCAGCCCCAGAACAAGCTGTGATACAAGGAGGAGATCGCTGTCCCGGTTTCCGCGCCAGCTGGAAAGCGGACTAGCACCGAGGACGGCAAGGTCGAATTGACGCTTTTCAATATCCCGAGGAACGGCTTTAAGGTTCATACCCGCGACGGGAGCCGATGATGAGAGCTGGAATTTCGTTAAGTCTTGTGGAATGAATGTCTGTCGGCGTAGACGATTATCTAGGCAGTAAGCGTGTCCACCGTCTTCTGTAGGCAGAGAGATTCCAAGTCCTCTTGCGATCTTGTTCTTCTCGAGAATGTAGGCAGTGAAGCCACCGGGGCAACACCTTAAAAACACGAGGCCGTTCAGACGACGGTGACCAGCAATGATGTCAAGGATTACTCACCCAAGGTCTAGAAAACGCAACGATCCCCTCGCCGCCGATGGAATACACTGTGTCACAGCATTCATCTCTTTCATCACTGCCTTCGTCTTTCTCAGCCAGAAGTTGTTCTGAAAAGAGTCCCTCCCAGGAGATCCGGTCAACATTATCGACCGCCGTCTGTCAAAGCCCTTCGGGGAGCGTTTCTCCTGAACTGGTATCTGGGATTGCGGTGTCAGTATCATGGGTATTGCATGAAAGAACCAATGGAAGTTACGTCGGTAGTAGAATTAGCTTCTGTGAGCTCCGCGAGGACCTTACAGCCACTCTCGATGATAATATCCTTCAAGGTAGGCTTTTCGATAGGTGGGTAGATAATCAGGTTGTCTGGGTAAGGCGCTACCATGTTGGCAAAGGTGGGGATGGGGAGAAGGGCACCCTGTGAGGGTCTCCAGATGAATGCAAACGAGAACGCCACTTGAAGCTAGATTCTTACAGCATGCGCTGAAGAAACGGGGATACCCTGGCGTTTGGTTCTTCGGGTTGCCAGTGCTGTTACGTCGCCGAGAGTAAACGAAGGCGCATCAAGGAATACGGAACGTTCCACTGAGTGAACATCCGCTGCTTGAACATTTCTAGACTGATTGATTTTTTAGACAGGTAAATACAGTTGGCAGGTATTGCTCACCTACTAGAATGATACATACTAGAAATTCCAAACTCTCGGCCGCAGAGAGATGGATACGGACGAACCTGGCAATGCGTATTCTCGGCATTTTCGGAACACAGAAGCGCCTCGCGCGTACTGCGGCGTCTTCGAAGGGTCAGCACCTAGTGTACATAATATGTCATGAAATAGAATTTCCAAAGGAGAGGAATAATGAAAACAAGTCCAAGTGGAGCTTTGGTGGGGGGAAACACTGGACGGTGGAAAAAGATTGAAGAGGGATGAGAGGATGAACGTGACCGCGTCGCAAGAGACACCACCTTCCCAACCGGCAGACACTGTCCTTTCTCTCTATCCACCATGTTATCCAGCTGCAAAAAGGAGAATCATACCCGGCGCTTACATTCAGTGTCAGCCGCGGGGCTAAACAGGAAAGAGGTGCTCGGATCAGGGTCGCCCACCAGGGTTTTTTCATCTCCATCTGTAACGTCGTGTCAGCAGGCAGCCGTGGACCGGTCATGTCTGACCAGCACCGAGTCGACGAAGTATCCAGCAGACGCTTTTCTGAAGGCATCTCCGATGTAAAGGACCGCCCAGAAGGGTCGTCGCAGAACAATGGCTCGAAATTGCGTCAAAACAACGAAGAGAAGCCAAAGGAAATGGAGATTGGCAAGGAAAATGTCAATTCAGATAGTATTGGGGTCGAACCATTGTTAAGCCCGGGAATACAGGAAGAAGCCGACTTCGAGGGTGATAGAGGTGCGAAGAAGTCGAGGCCAGATGCTGGTTTAAAGACAGGTATCACTGCTCTTGCTTCGGTTCCCTACGATTATAATGATGTCTAATGAAGGCTATCTATAGGCAATGACCCGGTCAACTACGAGGACAAGTACCCCGAAGATAATATTTACGAAGAAACAGCCCCGAATGCGAGAGTATGGAGGACATACTTGGACGAGAGTACGAATCGCGATGTCAGGATGGTCAGAGAATCGAGGGACAGTGTCGACGTGCTCCTTGTTTTTGTGAGCGTCGAACTCTTATCACCATTTTTATCGCTGACGACATTTCAGGCCGGTCTTTTCTCAGTGGTGTCAGCTTTCGTATCGCAGACATACCAGAGCTTGCAGGCGGATTATGCTCAGGTATCGGCATCCCTGCTTTTCGAAATGGTCCTCATTCAGCGCGCCATCGCGAACGGTTCCTCTCTCGACAACGTCCCAGCATCCTCACTGACTCCATATGCCAAGTTCACTCCCGCGACTACAGATGTCTGGGTGAACGGGCTATGGTTCACGAGCCTCTTTCTTAGCCTGGCCACTGCCCTGGTCGCCGTTCTCGTAAAACAGTGGCTACACCATTACCTCGCCCCCCCATCAGGAACGCCTCAAGAGCGAAGCAATGTCCGACAGTATCGTTACGGGGGATTCCAGAAGTGGCATGTCCTCGTCATCGTTGGGCTTCTTCCCGTTCTCATGCACCTCGCGCTTGGGATCTTCTTCGTCGGATTGACCGTGTTCCTTGTACCGCTTCGACCCGGCCTTTCCTGGGTTATTGGTGTAGGCACTGCGGCGGCGTACACGATGTATTTAACAACCATCTTCCTACCTGTTCTAAACCCGCAATGCCCCTATCGTACGCCGTTGTCGGATCTCGTATACTTTCCCTGTCACTACATTACGCAGGCCCTATTCCCTAAGCATGACCGTCCACTATTCGCGAAAGGAGGACTGCTGTATAAGTTCACTCTCAGAGCGAAGATCAGCTCGTTGGACGATCTGGAAAGAGCAGTGGTGCAGGAAGAGTCAGAAACTCTGTCAGTGGAAGCGTTACATTGGCTGTTCTCATCGTCGTCCAATCCTACAGTTCATGGGATTGTGGTCCAGTCTATCGGCGGCTTACCGCTGTCAGCAAGGGCTGCAGTGGAGAAAGTCTTTGGAGAAGCCATGCACATCCGTAGCGCCCATAATACTCTGCTTGCCAAGTCCATACAGCCTCTACGAAACTCCTTGAAGCCATTGCCGGGAATGGAATACAAATTCGAGCGCCTACTTCGCTTCGAGTTGTTCATCCCAAACCTGTTTCATGACATGTATTACAGTGTCCAATCACGACCTTACGTTGATGCTGACGACGACTGGGCGCTCACTGTCGCTGTCCAATCGAACGATACGCTTCAGAGGAGTAAATATAAACCACCCGATTTACCGACTTCCACCGCATTTTTCCGGCAGGTGACACACTCAGATCCAGTGATGCTACCTCCGGTCATTTGGCTTAAGCTCATGCGAATGGCCAAAGATGAAGGCGCTTTCACCCCGATAGACATCGACTCACTAGATGTTTTTCCTATGCATCTGTACAGTGGCGTCGTTCCTTGGAAAGCACACAGTATAAAAGCCACGTCGCCACTGGCACCTGTTTACTTTGAAACTGCAGCTTCAGATTACTTCTTCGAAGAATTTACAATCAACCTTTTGGGCATGTTTTCAGCGTTTGATGAACTAACCGATAAAACATCGTTTCCACCTACCTTTACGTTAGCGCTGGCTTTCGTTCGATATTTACTTCATCGGCTCTCCCTGTCTTCTTCTCTTGATACCGACACTCAATATACCGCCGCACTTGCAATGCGTGACCTTTGGGCCTACGTCACGTCAAAAACCCTCCCTGACGATCAGGTCGCCGCCCTTTCGGATCTTGTGGAACATGTTGTCATTCATAGCCCTGTTTTTAAGCTTGGGCCTGAATGGACGGCTGCTCAAATGTCTTTGGTGGATTTGTATTCAGTGATGGTCGGTGCTTCGCCATTAGATCTACCTGGACACCGCCCAAAGCACAATTTTTGGCCCGTTCTACGACCACTGGTTGAATTCCTGATCAATCAGTACGACGCCCCGTACGATGCTAATTTGCTCATGCATGCACCATTCGACACCATGTGCGGTATTTTAGGCCTTGGCCTCAGGCATGGCGTGGAAACTGTATATGGCGTTTTCCTCGAGACGCGATGTCTGGATGTTTTCGGAGGCCACTCCCTCCGTCCATCGCTAGTCAATGTTATTAACGGATATGTTGCTGGGCTTGCGGCACCGCACGCGTCGATCGATATCCAGCGGCATTTGGACTATCTTCACGAGCCCAAGAATCTCTTTTTGGCGTGTTGTATTTTAACCACCAACGGGTGGAACGCGTTCGGTGAAACGCCCGGTATGTTAGCTGTACCACCAGCTCGACTATCGGGAGACATCTGCAGCAACATACGAGCACTGGCAAGTCTTCGACCATCAGATCCGTCTTGGGATCAATGCCGTCGAAGATTGCGAGATCTACTGCAAGATGATGGAGGGGAGTTTTTCGTCAAGCAGCAGAAATGGACGGTGCATGGGTTCGAAGTCCTTAAGCCCGAGGCCATCGACGAAGCGAAGAGTAATATCCGTTTGGCCCTGGACGAGCTTGATGGGTTCTTTTCTGATTCAAAGAACACGAACGTTCATTACTCGGTGAGCAGACTCGCTACTCTTTCTGCTGAGAATCTGATATAACCGGTGATCTAGATGTCCCCGCCCGAATCGATGGCGTGGCGCTTGTTGGGTCGTATATATCAATATCTTCGGTACCCTCGACGTCGAGAAAAGGACGAAGTACAAGTCTAAAGCTTTCGTCTGGCAGGAGATCATCTGTCGCACTGCGTCGACCTGAATCCATGAGTGTACCTCCATAATTTTATGCCTTAACGATGTCCCAGGAGAGTCAGCAACTGGTGCTGCGGTTTATTTGTTTAGGTTGAGATGAAATATATCACACGCATAGTTTTTCGACGTTCACTCGCTGTATACTATATTTCCTGACTGTTTTTGAATAGAGCTCAGAAAAAAAGGACATCTTGTTTGCTTCGCCGGCCTTAAGTGCAAGGATCGGTTTCCATCCGGCCCGGACAACTCGTCCTCAGTTCAATTCCTCCTTAATGAAAGTGCCCATACCGCGGTGCTAATACACGGAACAGCGAAAACAATCTTCGTCGATGTATTTTCGTTCCTTTAGGTTTGAATTCCAATGCCACTGAAAATTTGCCGCTCAATGGGTCCGCTGGTGCACACGTCTTAAATGTGCTTGCGACGACCCTTTTGTACCAGCGGTATTCTTTGATACCGACAAACTAATCTCTCACACTGTGTTACAGGCGCTTCAGTCAATGCCTAGATCTAGGGAAATCGCACACCTGGTGAGGCGGTGGCCATACGTCCCAGTTCCAGTGGACACTCGTGGCTTAGTCTGGCAAGCTGCCTTTATCATGTCCTTGCGGGTCAGCTCTCTCGCATTCCGGAGTAGAACTGCCTATCTATTGCCTCGTGAGTTTACAGAAGGATTATAATAGTCCGGATATGATCTAGCGCTTTTGCTTCCAGATTCTCCGTCGAGCTGATATATCTTTGATCTTTCCGAGGAACATCCAAAAGAATGCGACCACGATATTATCACACGTACGAATGGACGTTGCATATGACTGACGGCCCGGTCCCGTCTTATCCACTATAAGGTCAGTGGAGATGGACGTAGCAGCCAGTAAAAGATGCGATCCTTCTTTTCCCTCCTCTGTCTTCTCTCCCTAGCAGCAGCAGCCGACTGGTATACAGTCGAATGGGATGCTACGTATGGCATCTACCATCTCCTTCCGGCCATATTCTAACGTCCGTTTTCCTCAGCACATTTACGGCCATGTCCGGTGATATGCTCGTCCCCGACTTGCCGACGCCCGGAGGTACACCTTACGTCTGGCCAGGGTTGCAGTCCAACAACGGCGTGCTCCAAGCTGTGCTCGACGGGCGAAGCGGGACATGGTGGATTGGTGATGGGTTCTATGGTACCCCCTCACTCTCCTGGGGTAACGGATTCAACGTGTACCCCGGGGATACAGTGCACTTTGAGTTTAGCGTCGTGAGTTGCACGCCTCTCAGAATAGTAAGATATGTAAACATTGCCTGTATAGAGTGGGACCGAATGGACGTGTACCCTCTCATCTGGCTCCAGCTCCGCGTCGACGGTACTTAACGTCACAGGAAGCACTATGAATCGGTATGATTTTGCCATTTCTCCTTTTCTTCCTTCTCATCACCTCTTCCTTCGTTTAGTGCTATATTTGCTGTCGAGGTATACGGGTAGCTTTCTCCTGTCTTCTTCCTATTCACGTGGCTCTTAGCTGTACGATGTTGCTTTCGATTTCGGGCCGATCATCTATAGCAATGTTAATATCACTGCGACAACAGCCGCGTCGGGGTGGTGCGGGTCATGGCCGCATCTTGGAAGCTATGTAAGATGTTTGTTACTACTCGGCGGTCATCATGCTTATGTTCCTGGCGCAGCCCTTCACGGTCACAGGTACCACAGCATCTGGAAATACATGCAGTATTGCGAGCATCAGGCAAAACAGTGCCACGTGAATCAAACTTCTTCACATACAGTTTAGGCAAATCAGGTACATGAAGCAGTCGAAGCAAACCGTAAGTTGAATCCATGTAGTACAGACAGTAAATCATATTCTAGGCATGCGGCCTGCAGTTCGTTTGCCGATCCCTACTTCCTGATAGCATACAAAAACCCATCATACCCTCTGCCATTCGCAGTGCCAATTGTAGTCGCCTCTACCTCCTCGTCTTCTTTCAATGAAGCGATGAACTTCTTCACACCAGCGGAAAACCCGCTAGTATCATTGGGATCCGCAACACGTCCATTTTGAACAACGTTGTCCACGTACTGTTACTACACTTGAGCCGAGAAAAATGAAGACGAGAAAACCAGCATACGATAGCTCCTCCTTTACGCACAAGCCGCTTAGCTTCGACGAAGTATTCCAGCATATTGGTCTTGTCGGCATCGATGAAGGCAAAGTCGAATTTCAGTTCCGAGTCCATCTTTTGGAGGGAATCAAGAGCGGGGCCGATAATAATGTTAACTTTAGAAGCCACTCCTGCCCTGGTAATATTCTCTGTTGCAATCTAGGAATCATAACGCGTAAGCTAGGTCCATGACTTGCAAGAACCAGTATCCTAACTTTGGCATGGTGCTCTTCCAGCTCTAAAGTGACGAGCTTTCCGTCATCCGGGAGCGCCCTCGCAAGGTGGATGGTAGAGTACCTAACAATGACTCAGATGATGCCGCGAAGGACCAAAATAGACCACCGACCCTCCAAGCGTACCCACTTCCAAGATCCTTTTCGCGCCAATGGACTTTGCCAGCAGGTACAATAACTTCCCTTGCGCAGGGCTGACAGAAATAGCTGGCAAGCCATTTGCCTCGCTGTTCTGGATTGCAGCGTCGAGTATTTCATCTTTCTGCAACACGTGGGAGTTATGAAAGTTGTCGGATCGTTCCCAGTCGACGATAGTAGTGGGAGGTCGGTCTCTGTGCCGAGGTGGTTTCGCCATTGTCTGATGATCCATTGAAGACTGATGTGATAGTACGAGTGAGATGTGTACTGGTTGAGTTGCTTTGTGAGGGTCCCCTTTATATACAACCTGTCAAAAACCTACCATGTGTTGATTTAACCAAAATTCGACTCTTAGTCAACTCCTTTACGAGTTCCGCAGCTAGTGCGTCACGGCTTGAAAACATACGACGAGAGTGGCGAAGCAGTGAACGAATCCTTGACGGCGTGCGTTGTTCGTCAAACCGAAGGTCGGTAAAGCACTTGGACAGAGATTTATGTTAACTGAAGCTGCGTCCAATATACATGCGCAGTTTTCGAAGCTGAGAAGCCGCTGGAGCCCAAGACGAAAATAATATGTGAATACCTACGTTTGCAACCGCAGCATAGAATGAAGCCAGAAAACATCAGGATACCCACTCCGTTACTGAGAGTCGAAAGTAATGGCCTGCATGCGCCGGTAAAACCCCCGCTTGTCACTTGGCCCGAGAACGGAAGACAGGCCAGCACAACTTCTCGAGGGACCCAGGGGGACCTAGTCAAAATTAGTTCTCGTTTATCTGATAACCCTTGATCAAGGATAACCGTCAAGATGATCGGTAGGCAATGCGCAGCAGTCTACAGCACATCCTTTTTGCCGAACTACGCTAGTGGCAACACTAAGTATAAAGTATATCTGGAGACATCCTGACATCTTAGTCCAGAGCCTCTTGGCATAAGATGACGACAGCACACTTTGGGGATGCGGCACCGAATCCGCCTTCATGGTAGGCAATGGGGTCCGAGTCCGCGAGGTGAGGCAATTGAGGACGGGATAGAGAGATAAAACTGTGTCAGCCAGCAAGCATAGACAGTGAGATGCTTCATAGCAGTGAACTGGAGCGAGCAATGGAACGGAACATAGACAGGCTCTAGTACTTCCGTGCTGATCTATTTGGCACCTAGATAGAAAGCAGTATGTAAGGGAATCCAAGGCAGAGTGCATAGCGGCCGTTTGAGTATCGCTCAGGTATCCTTAGTTGTTACTAGAATGCAGACGGTAAGTCAGAAACAAAACAAGCGTGCACTGCACAGCCACTGTAGTCGGCGCGCTGCTATGCACGTGGTCGCCGTCACTTGCATTCGTACCGTCACCCGCACTTCGGTTCTCAAGCTCACTACCTAGAGCAACGTCATGCATCGCATAGCTGCTACTACATCAATACGATCCAGAGCTTTGACCCGGACGAACTATAACTTCAGCTACGCAATGAGGGGAGCCCCACGGACCACGGTTCATCTCAATAAGCATCTATATAATATAACTATTCCTACGGTCCGTCTCGCTGTACTGTTCAGGTCCAGGTTTCCGGTATGGCCACGGCAATCATACTATATCGTTGTTTGTGTTTTTGTTGATTATTAGATTGCCGATGTACCAGCAATGAATAAGCGCTGGCCTGTGTCACTCTTCCAAAAGGGCCTATATTCATCGGACGTGCCATTGAGGGATTACGCGCAGGAGCATCAATGTACTTTTCGTCATGACTATTCCATTGTGATTACGCAGTCTCTGTGGAACTCTTAACAGTTTGCTATCGTTTCGGAGTGACATGCGGTTTTTAGGATCTTAAATCTTTGACCTTGACCGTTTTGCCCATGCCCATGTTATCGGCAGCCCTTTACAGTCACGGGTGCCACAGCGTCTGGAAATGTATGCAGCATCGCAAGTGTCGAACAAGACAGTATTGTCAATTTAATTTGATGTACGTGACCAAGCACACAATTGCCACGAAAGTTTATGTATTTCAAGAGTTAAATCACCTTCAGGTATGCGGTCTGGTATTTCGTGGAACAAATTTCAGCTATACTAAGCGCTACTTCCTGACAGCATATAAAAATCCATCATATCCTTTCCCACTAGCAGTGCTGATAGTAGTCGCCTCTACCTCGTCATCGTCTTTCAACGCAGAAATGAGCTTCCTTACGCCAGCGGTAAACTCGCTAGTATCAGCGAGGTTCCCGACACATCCGTTTTGAACAACGTTGTCCACAACCTGTATCGAGGGTCAAGCCTAAGGAAAAGGCGAGAAATGGATGAACATACAATAACCCCTCCCTTCCGCACGAGTCGCTTAGCCTCGGTGAAATAATTCAAAACATTGTCCCAGTCGGCGTCGATGAAGACAAAGTCGAATTTCGGCTCCGATGCCAGTTTTTGGAGCGAGGCAAGGGCGGGGCCGACGATGACGTTGACTTTGGAAGCTACTCCCGCCCTGGTGATGTTCTCCGTGGCGATCTGGGAAGCAGACGCGTACGTTAGGCCCATGGCTTTCGAGAAGCAGTCTGCTTACCTTGGCATGGCGTTCTTTCAGCTCTAAGGTAACGAGCTTCCCATCATCCGGGAGCGCTCTCGCAAGGTTGATGGAAGAGTATCTATTGAGTATTGAGATGACTTACAACAAGGAGCGAAATCTAGATCACCGACCCTCCAAGCGTGCCCACTTCCAGGATCCTCTTCGCATCAATGGACTTTGCCAATAAGTACAAGAATTTTCCTTGGGCAGGACTGACAGCAATGGGGGGCAAGCCGTTTGCCTCGCTGTTCTGGACTGTAAATTCGAGAGTTTGGTCTTTCTGTAACAGGTGGGAATTATGGTATTTGTCGGATCGGTCCCAATCGACGAGCGTGGTGGGAGCCAGCAGGGTCTTGTAGAGTGCGTCGGCCATTGGAGATTTAGGATGAAGATGTGGTTAGTGATCCAAATTGCTACTTGAGAGAGGCCTTTATATACTGTCCTTCGTGTCTCGACTTGTACGAAAGATTAACCGTTTAGTCAAGCTCTTTACGAGTTCGGCAGCTGCGTCAAGTCCGCGTGTCAGGCCGGCTTGAAGATGTGGCTAAGAGCGAAGCAATAGATCAATTGTTGAAGTTGTAGTCCATCAATTGACCATCGTGTTATTTCGGAAAATCTGACTGCCGTCAAGTACGCGTATCAGGCCGGCTTGAAGAAGTGACCAAGAACGAACCAATTTGGAACCAATGAATCAATTATCGAAGTTGGAGTCCATCAATTGAGCGTCGTGTTGTTTCGGCAAATACGACTGCGTGGAACGCACCAGTGGGACAGAGATCCGTCTATAGTGCACCTGCGTTGCATGGTTTACGAAGTTGTGGAGCCACCCGAGCTCAAGGCAAAACCGTACTACCCAGCAAGAAGCCTCGGTGCTGAGCCCTCCAATAAGTTTCAGTTCGTCTAATCCACGGTGGCACGATAATCGCTTATCAGATAACCTTTTTGCCGTCTGTAATAACCCCCGAGCTGCAGCTGACATCAGTGCGTCAAACTATTCAGGGATATCTTCACGTTTGGTCCCGGCATCTTGTCATTCCATGACGACAGTAACTTAGATAGGCATCATATGTTTACCAGTCTATTATGAAAAAGGAAAACCGGATTTATTGGCCACCTCTGCTGATACAGCTCAGGCAAGGGGCTACCGGAATGAAAAAAAATGACATGGGGTCGATTAATATTTTTCGTGCACTGAGCTTGGACCTACCTACCTCCACGTGACACTTATGATGTCACATATCCATTTCGGGTAGGACGGCTGTTGCCGCTCGATGACATGGTGCTCTCGCTTCGCTTCGATCTCTCTTCCTTGCTTTCAATTGCCTTCCTACCAGCTCGCCAGTGTCAAGATAGCATCTCACAGTATATCTGATACAACAGTCCGTGTTTCAGATCAACAATACATCCATTAATCCCCCCTGCAGCGGTCAGCTCACCAACTGCCTATTCTTGTGCTTTTCAAATCCTCTTTTTCTTTGTGCACGCATTGCAGCGCGAACACAACGCGACTGAGACATAGTCGACTTGTAAATATTTGTAAACACTCAAGATGGAGCTGGAATACACAAAGCATGCGCGATCAGCAGTGGGATGTCGATCAATTGAGAAAATATAGTAGTTCATTTTTATTTTTTTTCGACATCGCTCTGGACCTACCTACCTACCCGGTGTACCGGGCCGACGTTCCGGTAGCCCCTTGAGCTCAGGTAAATAGTAAGTGCAAACTAATCTACCTCGGTAGCTCTTTGTAAGTAATGGTACACGTATCAAGGGAAATGGTCAAGGCGATAACATAGGAGACAAAAAGGATGGTAGGTCGATGGCTACGGCGTTATTATTCTTTTTCGATTGAGTCGGACGTACCCTTCGCCTATATTCAGCCCAAATCCTGCCAACCAAACGAATACATAACGTGTGAGCCATTCCACGGAGCTTCTCTCCGTCCGACGAAGAGGTAATGCCCCGAGTCTGGTGGTGATCTAAGTATATCAACCAGTAGACGCCGAATCCAAGACTGGGCTGAAAGGAACCTGAGCGAGCAGCAAGCAGAGATAATAGAAATGTTCCTCGAGGCAATGAAGACTGGGCTCGTGACCAGGAGTACTGGTAAAGTGTTTTGATGTTGGCAGTTCCCCACTCAGGGCATATTGAGCGCAATCAAGAGCCTTGAGAGCAATGTATGCCCAATTGCTACGACAAATGCAACAGGGAAAAATATATCCTACTCCCAGACATCACAAGGCATCCAGCATCTTCGTATTGTGTTCTTTCAGTATGAGATCATACTCCAACGCACCAGAGATCTCGCATATGCAAGAAGCCAAATGAAAAGGATACCTGACCTCCCCAATCTTCCCCGCCCAGTCAAAATCGATAAACCTAATTCTGTTCTCTTCGTCAGTAACCATGATATTTTACTTGCGAAGATCTCCATAAACAAGGTCTTCATTGTGAAGCGTGTCAAGACCCGTCTTGATAGCCTTCTTGATGCCTATCGGTAGGAGTCCGTTGGGGTAGGCATCCACAAGTGTTTGACCTCGGATGTACTCCATAACAATCATCTGCAATGAGACACCACACCCGCCAGCGTAGAGTAGCGCCGGCGCCAGCTGAAGTTCTGCCAAAAGTCTATGCGCTTCTTCGCCGTAACGCTGGACGAACTTGACTACGACCTTCTTCTGCCTCGAGTCCGCATCCAAAGTGGCTAGAAATGTCACACATGTATCGTCCAATTCCAGTGGCGAACTGTAGGTGAAACTGACGTTCTTATCGTTGGATGGATAAGAGGTGATTGAAGGGAAAAGCGAGGATGGGGCTTGTTCGCCTCAAGAGGCTGCGGTTTCAGGTTTTTGTAGTAACTCTGGAGGTCTTGATCGATCCTTGGAGGGAGTAGAGGATATGGGCAATCCGAAGAATGTGGTTGTCGTCGTTAACACGGTTTCCGAGCCACAAGTAATCTGCAAGACGTTGGACGATGATCTGGCTGGTGAACACAGCTCCTGCTATTACCAGCCACGGTCCTGCCAATCCGACAATGAAAGAGGGACAGCAGCAGCCCTCACGAATTTTACGATGCTATGAGAGAGAGTACAGCCGGTGAGGGCGGAAATACAGGGGACGTGAGAAGCCTACAGTCGCATCAACCCAAAATTTTATGTAGGAGAAGGAACCTTGGACGGAGGGCTCTGATCCGCCCGCTCCAAGTTCACTCATCTCTTCTACGATGACGACCGCAGCCGTTTCATCGACAGTCGTATTTTCACACAAAGCGATATCCGCTGATGGATGATACAAGTCAGCGGGATGGAGGAATGGTTGCTTGAGAATTTTGGATAGCAACGTCTGGCTCTCCTGGGTGCGTGGTTGTTCGAAGACATGTAGGGCAGAGCTGGAGCGCGTGGGGCTCGCGGTGTCACGAGTGATGTCTTCGGGGATGAATATCTCTGTGTCCGCAAGCTTAGCGCGAAATTGAGCAAAGACGGGATGAAAGAGTTCGATAGACGGTGCTATCGTTTGTTGGTCTTCGGCTGTATTGTAGCGCCCATCGAGAATGGCGAGGCTTTTACCTTGATGTGCATTATAAGCCTCAGATTGGGCACTGGCGGACGGACTTTTGTCCTTAATGGTACCGGTGATGACATTTTCGTACTCTGAATACATATGAAAAAGTCAAGATTTAGAATGTACTTATAGAAGAAAGATTAACACACTTTTGGCGAGCGCTCCTACGAAGTCAGTCTCTTCTTCTGGAAATATGAGGCGGGCTCGCGCAGCAGGCGGCGGAATCTCAATGACTATGTGAGTCTTTCTAACTTGCACACCCGACTGACTGATATCATTAATATTAGTCACCGTTTATCTGATAACCCTTGATCAACGATAACCGTCAAGATGATCGGTAGGCAATGCGCAGCAGCCCACAGCACATCTTTTTTGCCGAACTACGCTAGTGGCAACACTAAGTATATCCCACAGTATATCTGGAGATATAGTAACATCTCAGTCCAGAGTCTCTTGGCATAAGATGACGACAGCACACTTTGGAGACGTGGCACCAAATCCGCCTTCAGGGTAATACGCAAGGCGGTCCGAGTTCGCGAGGTGAGGCAATTGAGGACGGGATAGAGAGAGATAAAACCGTGTCGCGCAGCAAGCATCGACAGTGAGATGCTTCATAGTAGTGAGCTGGAGCGAGCAACGGAGCGGAACGTAGACAGCCTCTAGAGCTTCCGTGCTGAGCCATCTGGTTGGCACCTAGATTATGTGATGACATACAAGGCAAGGTGCATAGCGGCCGTTTGAGAATCGTTCAGGTATCCTCAGTTGTTACTACATTGCTAGAATCCAGACAGCAAGTCGCAAGCGCGCACACAGCCACTGTAACTGGCGCGTTGCTGTGCACGTGGTCGCCGTCACTTGCATTTCTTACCGTCACCTGCACTTCGGTTCTCAAGCTCACTACCTAGAACAACAGGCATCGCATGGCTGCTACTACATCAATATGATCCCAGAGTTTTGACCTGGATGAACTCTAGGTTCAGCTACGCAATGGTGCCCCACCGTTCGTGTCAATGAACATTTATATACGAACAAGACAGCACCGCGTGAAGCGGCCTCCGTAACCCAAGGTTCATGACCGCAATTCAAGCCAAGACGGGTGGTGCATTCCGAAAGTTGAATTGCATTCGAATATACGATCTGTTATTTGATGGAACAAATTTTAGCTATTCTAAGCGCTACTTCCTGATAGCATATAAAAATCCATCATATCCTTTCTCACCAGCAGTGCCGATAGTAGTCGCCTCTACCTCGTCATCGTCTTTCAACGCAGAAATGAGCTTCCTTACGCCAGCGGCACGCTCGCTAGTATCAGCGGGGTTTCCGACACATCCATTCTGAACAACGTTGTCCACAACCTGTATCGAGGGTCAAGCCCAAGGAAAAGGCGAGAAATAGATGAACATACAATAACCCCTCCCTTCCGCACGAGTCGCTTAGATTCGGTTAAATAGTTCAAGAGGTTGGCCGCGTCGGCGTCGATGAAGGCAAAGTCAAATTTCGGTTCCGATGCCAGTTTTTGGAGCGAGGCAAGGGCGGGGCCGACGATGATGTTGACTTTGGAAGCCACTCCTGCCTTGGTGATATTCTCGGTGGCGATCTAGGAAGCATAACGCGTAAGCTAGGCCCATGGGTATTGAGAACCGGTCTCAGGCTTACCTTGGCATGGTGCTCTTTCAGCTCTAAGGTAACGAGCTTCCCATCATCCGGGAGCGCCCTCGCGAGGTGGATGGCAGAGTACCTATTGAGTATTAAGACGACTTACAACATGGACCAAAATCTAGACCACCGACCCTCCAAGCGTGCCCACTTCCAGGATCCTCTTCGCGCTAATGGACTTTGCCAACAGGGACAAGAATTTTCCTTGGGCAGGACTGACAGCAATTTCGGGCAAGCCGTTTGCCTCGCTGTTCTGGAGCGTAAAGTCGAGAGTTTGGTCTTTCTGTAACAGGTGAGAATTATGGTAGTTATCGGATCGGTCCCAGTCGACAAGCGTGGTGGGAGGTAGGGCCTTGTTGGGTACTATAGCCATTGGAGGTTGAGGATGAAAGTGTGGTTAGTGATACAAGTTGCTACTTGAGATTGGCCTTTATATACTGTCCTTCGTGTCTCGACTTGTACGAACGATTAACCGTTTAGTCAAGCTCTTTACGAGTTCGGCAGCTGCGTCAAGTCCGCGTGTCAGGCCGGCTTGAAGACGTGACCAAGAGCGAAACAATGAATCAATTGTCGAAGTTGTAGTCCATCAATTGAGCGTCATGTTGTTTCGGCAAATCAGACTGCGGGGAACATACCAGTGGGACAGAGATCCGTCTATAGCGCAACTGTGTTGTGTGATGTGGAGCCACCCGAGCTCAAGGCAAAACACTACCCAGTAAGAAGCCCCAGTGTTGAGCTAGCCTCCATTGAGTTTCAATTCGTCTGATCCACGATAATCATCAAGCTTATCAGATGACATTTTAGGCGCCTGAGCAGCAGCTGACTGCCAGCATCAGTCCGTCAAACTATTCGAGGATGTCTTCCCGGCCTCTCGTCATGAAATGATGACAGTATATAGGCATCAAATGTTTACCAGCCTACGTGGAGATTTACAAGCCATTTGACGAAGCTTCTCTCGGTCCGACGAAGAGGTGATACCCCGAGTCTGGCGGTGATCTAAGTATATCAACCAGTAGGCGTCGAAACCAAAGGAACCTGAGTGTTGTGTATTTGGGACCGATGGCACGATTCTCCAAGTGCTGCGGTGATGATCTCTTGTCCAATGACGGTAATGATGTTGTACTGTATCAGGAAACAACACTTTCGCGACCTGGTTGAGACTGCGGGCGACTCACAGTAAAGAAGAGGGGGGGGGGGGCGTACTGGGGTACGGTGGCTGCTTCATTGTGTCCACCATACATTCATCGTGTTACAACAGGGAAAATCTACCCCAGGCATCACAAGGCATCCAGCATCTTCGTATCGTGTTCTTTCAGTATGAGATCATACTCCAACGCACCAGAGATCTCGCATATGCAAGAAGCCAAATGAAAAGGATACCTGACATCCCCAACCTTCCCGGCCCAGTCGAAATCGATAAACCTGATTCTATTCTCTTCGCCAGTAACCATGATATTTTGCCTGCGAAGATCTCCATAAACAAGGTCTTCATTGTGAAGCGTGTCAAGACCCGTCTTGATAGCCTTCTTGATGCCTATCGGTAGGACTCTGTTAGGGTAGGCTTCCACAAGTGTTTGACCTTGGATGTACTCCATAATAATCATCCGCAAGTTGCCATACGAGACACCGCACCTGTCGATCGGTCCAGCGTAGAGTAGCACCGGCGCCAGCTGAAGCTCTGCCAAAAGTCTGTGTGCTGCTTCGCCGTAACGCTGGACGAACTTGACTACGACCTTCTTCTGCCTCGAGTCCGCATCCAAAGTGGCTAGAAATGTCACACATGTATCGTCCAATTCCAGTGGCGAGGTGTAGGTGAAGCTGATGTTCTTGTCGTTGGATGGATAAGAGGTGATTGAAGGGAAAAAGCGAGGATGGGGCGTGTTCGCCTCGAGAAGCTGCGGTTTCAGGTTTTTGTAGTAACTTTGGAGGTCTTTGATTGAATCTTGGAGGGAGTAGAGGATATGAGCAATGCGAAGAATGTGGTTGTCGTCGTTAACACGACTGTTTCCGAGCCACAAGTAGTCTGTAAGACGTTGGACGATGACCTGGCTGGTGAACACAGCTCCTGCTATTATCAGCCACGGTCCTGCCAATCCGACAATGAAAGAGGGACAGCAACAGCCCTCACGGATTTTCCGGTGCTATGAGAGAGAATACAGCCAGTGAATATATGGTGACGTGAGAAGCCTACAGTCACATCAACCCAGAATTTTATGTAGGAGAAGGAACCTTGGACGGAGGGCTCTGATCCGCCCGCTCCAAGCTCACTCATCTCTTCTACGATGACGACCGCAGCCATTTCATCGACAGTCGTATTTCCACACAAAGCGATGTCCGCTGATGGATGATACAAGTCAGCGGGATGGAGGAATGATTGCTTAAGAATTTTGGATAGTAACGTGTGGCTCTCCTGGGTACGTGGCTGTTCGGAGACATGGATAGCAGAGCTGGAGCGCATGAGGCTCGCGGTTTCGCGAACGATGTCTTCAGGGATGACCATCTCTGTGTCTGCAAGCTTAGCGCGAAATTGAGCAAAGACGGGATGAAAGAGTTCGATGGGTGGTGCAATCGTTTGTTGGTCTTTGGCTGCATTGTAGCGCCCATCTTGAATGGCGAGGCTTTTACCTTGATGTGCGTTATAAGCCTCAGGTTGGGCGCTGGCAGACGGGCTTTTGTCCTTATTGGTGCCGGCGACGACATTTTCGTACTCTGAATATGAGAAATCAAGATTTAGAACGTGTTTATAAAAGAAAGATTAACACACTTTTGGCGAGGGCTCCTACGAAGTCGGTCTCCTCTTCTGGCGATATGGGGCGGACTCGCGCAGTCGGCGGCGGAATCTCAATGACTACGTGAGTCTTTCTAACTTGCACATTTGACTGACTGATATCAATAATAGATTCGACGGTTTGGTCAACCTCGGCAGGTTTGGCGATGTCACTGAGCTTGCGGTCTACCAGTCGCGCCCTCAAATCTTCTGGCGCTGAAGGCGCTAAAGGAAGGAGCTCATTTGGCTGGAAAGGGAGGTTAAGCAAGGTAGAACGACAAGAAAGAGTCGTACCAGCCAGATACCAGTGCGCAGGGGCACATGGTACTCAGTTGCGATCTGCTTCATGAGGTCTAGCATGTCCTTGTCGTCGTCAATTTTAACTTTGAAAGCGGCAGTGAGGACATGGCCATTCTCTATGGCGATTCCATAGATTGTCCGCTCTATCGGCATCGCGCGTTGGTGATGGCTGCAGGAGGCGCGTGCTCACGTGGAGTTGTTTTGACCAGTGACCACTAGCTGACCGGAAACACGGGTCCGCTCATCTTGAATCTTGATCACCACGACCAGCCGACCAGCCCTCGGCCATCAGCTCGTCGCGTTTCTGTGCACGTGGTCGCCGCCGCCAACGTCACTTGCATTCCTACCGTCACCCTCACCCACTTCTCCACCTGGAGCAACAGCCCCTTCACGATATCGCATGACCGCTGTGAGTAGCTTCCCATTGTGCCTGCAGAAGACTGACCTAGGCGTTGGTCAGACGAGCTATATCAATATCCCAGAGTCCGATTCAGAAAACGCGGCT
Source organism: Armillaria cepistipes (assembly GCA_900157415.1). Lineage (NCBI taxonomy): Eukaryota > Fungi > Basidiomycota > Agaricomycetes > Agaricales > Physalacriaceae > Armillaria > Armillaria cepistipes. The sequence continues at coordinate 715,346 of FTRY01000019.1, forward strand.
CTTAATCCTAACTCGGAACCCTGGACACGACTACGAGATGGAGGCAGCTTGACGGTTCATCCAGACGGACATACGTATACCTATTCCTACGGTCCGAAGGGTCTCGCGGGACTGTTCAGCAACCAGTACACACTTTGGTGTGTGATATTCGCGAGTATTGGAGGTCTGAGTTTCGGGTATGACCAGGGCGTGGTATGTGTGGATGTCTTTATTGTTTGTTTCCGTGCTTATTGATGAATGTTAGATTGCCAACGTACTGGTGATGAAGGACTTTACCCAGCGCTGGCCTATTTCGCCCTTCCAGGAGGGCCTTATGAGTTGAGTGAGCTTCAAGTTCTGTCATCTGAGTGATTCTTACACTCCTTTCAAGCCGCTATTCTGGAGTTTGGTGCATTGACTGGTGCTGTGTTATCTGGATTCTTTGCCGACCGGCACTCTCGGAGACTTTCGATATTCGCTGCATGCGGTGTGTTTATGTCGTCTCAGTGGTTGCCTTCTACTAATACCGTATAGTTGTATTTTGTATAGGTTCTGCTTTTCAATGCGGCGCTTGGAAACTGTATCATATATTCATTGGACGTGCCGTTGGGGGACTAGGCGTAGGAGCATTAAGGTAGGTTTTACCTTTCGTCTGCTCAGTGATTACTAACACACTGTTACTGCAGTATGCTCTCACCATTATACATGGCTGAAATCAGTCCCCCCGAATTACGTGGATCTCTTATGGCCCTGGAACAGTTCGCCATCGTTTTGGGAGTCGTATGTGGTTTCTGGATCGGGTTCTTCACGCGTTCAAGTAAGCCTTTATTTCACTTCCACCATATGCTCACTGACGTATACGGTTTTTCGCAGTACCCAGCTCAGCATCTTGGAGGATACCATTAGGCGTTCAGATCGTTCCTGGGATCATCTTATGTGTCGGATGCCTATTCCTTCCTGCATCACCTCGCTTGTTGGTTCTTCAGGGCAGGTACGAAGAAGCTTTAGCCAGTTTGGCGAAGTTGAGACGGCGAACACCTATAGAAGCCAAGAGAGATCCTTTGATTCAGGTAACAGGCACAGTTCTTCCTTTAGCCAGCCAATCAACCAGTTGTTCTAGATCGAGCTTTTAGAGATGCGCGTTGAAGCCACTCTTCTTCAACGAACATCTCCTAATGGTGAAGACTTGAAGCCTCATGGATTTCTTGACGAGCTTCGATCCTGGGGAGCGCTCTTCACAAAGAAGTACCGAGCACGTACGGCCGTTGGTGTGCTCATGATGGTGTTCCAGCGTAGGTTCGAATATCTTGTCTGTGAGATAGCTGAAGTGAACATCAACTTAGAATGGAGCGGCATCAACGCGTTACTGTACTATGGCCCGATTCTTGTCAAGAGTGTTGGATTATCGGGAGAAAAAGTCACACTCTTGGTTTCCGGAGGCATTGGCATCGTTCAGTTTTTCGCGGTCATACCAGCCATCTCACAGATTGATCGAATCGGTGCGTATCTACAATGCGCTCATTCTCCCTGGTTGCTGATGCAGTTTAGGGAGGAAACCTTTGTTGAGAGGTGCGTTGCGTGGGAGGTGCTATTAACTAGGAGCTCAATTCTAGTTAGGCGGAGGCGCGGTGATGACATGTTCACATTTTGTTATTGCCATTTTGGTCAGCTTGGTTTCTTCAGTTTATCCATAGCGTTGAACTCTTTCCTTAGATCCTTCTGTATGGCGCGGATTGGCCCTCGCATTCCATTGCAGCTTGGTTTGCGGTAGCGTATGTCCCCCGCAGTTGTATGTCTTTGCTCCCACCTTATCGCTACCCAGGTGTATATATACGTTTACCGCGTCCTACGGTGTCTCCTTCGGTCCTATTGGATGGGTGCTTCCAAGCGAAGTTTTCCCTCTGTCCATACGGAGTAAGGGTGTCGCTCTGTCCACAGCCTCTAATTGGACTAACAACTGTGAGTGCACCCACCCAACACTCCGCGCCCAATTCGCTGACAACTTGTAGTCCTTATCGGGTTGGTGACACCGATGCTTATCGAGTACTCTGCTGCGTAAATGCCGAATTTGTTTGGTGACGCATATATGCTGACGTTTTCGTTTTGGTCATACTAGCGGGACGTTCATGATTTTCTCGACTGCGTGCTTTCTTGCGTATCTGTGGGCAACGTATAGTGTTCCTGAGACGGCGAATGTCTCGCTGGAGGAGATTGATGCTGTCTTTGGCACGTCATTAGGGAAGGACGATGATTTGGTTCGACAACAGGTCGGTTTTACCTTTTGTGTGAGATACTTGATGCTTATGATAGTTTAAGATTGAGGAGGAGGTAGGGTTACGTGTAATCATTAGAGACTTTGCGGATACGTGAGGCTTCTATCTTATGTTCTGGATATATTGTAGCGTAGTAGTTGTATAATCTGGCTGTTGACGTAAATAATTTGTTCGTACAGTTTAGATGCTCTTTAGCAATTCCCTTGCCGCCGTTTGCGTTGTTCGAGGTTGAATTCTGAAGTAAAATACAAGATGGGCACCTAGGCAACGCGGACTACGATAACTGTCCAGCCACAATCCCATCGATAGCCCATAATGGGAGAGTTCACGATCACGCTTGGAGCCTTGCCATCTGCCTGTCATTATCGTTGCTAACCGCTTCGAACCACGGGAGAAGGAGCCATCATCAAGAACCGAGTCTTCTGCATCATCGATTGTGATGGGAAAGTGTCAATATTACAATTTCTTCAACGTACAAACATACATAGCTACATTCGCATTTGATGATTAAGTTACATTCATGGTAGAGTTTCCTTCTAAAGGTTGTGCTCATAGTCGTCGTCTTATGATATGGGGAAGGGTAGGCGCATTCCTTGGGACGGGCTGTTGTACATGGCGGAAGGTAGCTGTGGTATCGGGACCGGGGGAAGGGACATGTGTACGACGACTGGGCCCGACGGTGACGTCGAGGACTGGACGTTCTGCACATACGGTACAGGACCCGACGCCGATACGGAGTGACCTTGACTACGTCGCGAATCAATGTTACCACGCGTTATGCTGTTGTATCTACGGCAGATATTGATTAGCGTCTATATTAAAAAAAGGTTAGACTAAGAAGAGCGCCATACCTATTCTTGGCCGAGAGACCTGTTCTTCCTGGAAAATATGTTTTGACGATTTTTGTCCAGACTTTGCCGTGTTCACTGACGGCCTTTAGGAGGAGTGCGTCCTGGAAGTATGGAGAATGGTAACCGACGTCAAGATGTCAGTTTTTAATTGACCTACCCCTTCCGGTGTCCAAGTAGTTCTGTCGATCGCTGGATTCAAGGTATCCGTCCAGCGCTTGGCGCACTCTGAATAAGCGAGCTTCAAGTCAGCGCCACATAACAAAAAAAAAAATTCGACAAACGGTCGCTATTCCTGCTCTGCACCATTGCAGCTACCATTGACCACCTTAATGGACGCGACAAGGGGGGGGAAGAAAAATTCAATGTCATGAAGAAGAAACATAAGTCTATTTACCTCGTGCCACACTGCTCGATCGCTTTGACGAGTCTCGCGTCTTCATCCGGAGACCATCCACCCTTGACGACGTCCGAGGCCATTTTGGCGAACCAGCGTTTGCGGCAGTCTTTGTTTGTTCGGTCCGGGACATGTTTGGCGATCGCGTACCACTTGGACGGGCTCGCGCTGTTGGGGTCCTCTGGGTGATACATTCGTTTAGGGCCGGAGTGCCGCAGAGGCAGCAGCGCACCTTTCTTAACGGCCTCGCGTAGGAGGCGGTCCTCCTCGTCTGTCCAGGACCGCCTCTCTCGAGTAGCGGAACCCTTTAGCATGATTGAGGGCTGGTATTTATAAGATGAATCTTGAAAAATGGGTGATGATGGGAGTACCTTCAGGGTCCTCTTGTGATCCTGCTGGGTTGTTGGCGCTTGGACCAAACAAATCCGGTTACTTATTGTTCTCCGGTCCCGAGCGGGCCTTGAAACCCTTACTTTCACTTTTCTGTTTGTTTTCTGTTGTCGTACTTACTGTGGTCCGTATGGTCCATCAGGTTTTTCTGGTTATGTTCTGACGTGATTCTTTGATTAGACGCTTCATTTTCCCAGGAAGATCCGAACCTTGATGATCTTCCCACACATCTTTGCCAGACTCTAGCTATTGGATTCGCCGTAGCACAGTGCATAATTGACAGGCATGTCCTTCTAATGCGGCGTCACCAAGCGTAGTGCACCGAATTCATGCTGTGGAAGTCACCCAATTAACCTGAGAAGGTGCCTAGGCGTTGTCAATCTGGAAACGAAGGCGTCACACGTATTGATGATTCCGATGATTTTGAACTTCGAATTACACGTTAGGGCCGATGCATCGGGGTATCACAAACTTAAGTATTTAAAGGATACTGGCCCCATCTGAACCGGTCAAAGCTTGCATTAGATGACGGAGCCAGCACTAAGTACTGTATGTACCGTCGCTTAACTACACGCACTGAGAGAATCTGGGCGAAAGCCAGGCACAATAGATTGGGGTCCGGATTAGATAACGATGGCCGAGCATCACAACGCTGCGGTAGTAATGCGAAAGATGTTCGAAGGTATGTACCATACGGCGCCAAATGACCTCGCCAATGCCCTCACCTGGAGGGCCTCAGGCGAAAAAGAAGGGGCGCGGGGTATCTGCAAAGAAAATCTATGGACAGTAGATGGGGGAAATGATGATGCGTGTTGGTACAGTTGAGGTCGAAAAGCGAGAGTGATATGAAAAGAGCGGACGAAGAGAATCTATAGGCTGAATCGACTACCGTTGTGGTGTTTTTCCAAGACAGCGCTTCCTCGTTGCCACATGTCAATGAAAAAGTCTGAAACTTTCTTTTGTTCGAAGGTAGTTGGGTAATTAACGGCGAGCTCCGCATCACTCGGTGGACCCTTGTGGCGATTGAATGGTTTTCGAAATACGTAGTGCTGGGCGGTAGCAAGCATTGGTCTGTGGAGACTGTCAGACATAGTTGGTATGAGATGACGGAGAAACAGACATACGTTGCTGCTAGAGACGCTATCACAATTATTCGCGTCGATAATTTGGGGTGATATCCGTTAGTCATAATGTCCTGTCAATGACTGTTAACTGGGGACAGGAATCTGAAAGCGGCGTACGTACTGCCAGATGAGCGGTGTTACGATCAAACAAGTAGCGTAGTCCACGACTCATGCCGTCTTGTTTGTTAATTATAAGGTCAATGCCCAAGGCCATAAGAAACAGCCCGACAGATGCACATCCAAAAAGCTACAAATCACAGCGTGTTAGTCCAATAAAGTCAGGTTAATTGCGGATAACGTACCAAAGGAGGCCTCTGCTTCCATATCATCGATAGCCCGGCAAGTATGGGAAACACGATAACGATCGCCCAGTTGGTATGGAGCGAGCTCCCGCCTAACAACCCTTCCTTCAACAGCACGATTCTGATCCCAAACGCCAGACCACCGTTGAGTACGATAAGGATGATACCCCCTAGGCGTGCAAACTCGAATGCACCCAAACAAAAGCCCAGGAAAATAAAACCGAGAGTGATTGACGTGAGTACGATGTCGGATACGCCGTCATTGTTGATGCTGTTGATGATAGCGGCCCAGGCTTGGGTAACGTCAGTCACAGGCCTATACGATGTACTACACGACTTACATAAAACCCCTGCTGAGAGGCCTACACCAGCGCCGGTCGTGAGTCTCCATCCCCTGATCCCAGCAAACGATAAGGGCACGCCAATGAGGAGGCAGCACCCTATCCAGAGCATCGCCGGGGGTGAGAACCTGGCACCCGCCCCATCAGTCGCCTCTCCCTGAGCGATGATGTCCTGAGTAGACGAATCGACCACTTGAACGGTCCCAGATGAATTCGAGACGATGGCCTTCCGAGGGAGCAGTCCCGAGGCCGGTGCGACATAAGCGTGAACATAAGAGAACTGGCATAGTAAGAGCGACAGGAGGAGAAGCAGGTTTTGTCCGCGGACCGCCGCCGCCATGAATTAACGAGTGTGGGGTGAGACAGTCAGCTTGGTTAGAGCTTCGAGTCTCTAAAAGATACAGCCGGGGAGGGGAATCTCGACGGGTATAGGGAAAGAAAAATCCCTAGCAAGGAGGAGGAGGGGTGGTATAAGTGGTGAATGAAGAATTGATGAAGACGTATTCTGCGCGACCATCTCTCAGCATATTATCAAATAGAGAACGACGACGGACAATTTCCATTGCCTGGCCGGAAATAGATCGCGTAGCGACGGATTGATTCCGGTGCAGGAGGATAAGGAAATACGACTGCGCTCGTCGTATGGCAACCAACGGAAGGTTCCTTATTTGGGGTATGGGGCGGTCTTTTTTGTTGGGGCCCGCTCGGGAGTTGGTCGGCGTAACGACGGTTTTCGAGCGCCTTGGAGCTTGGCGGAAAAGTTGCGCGAGGTTGTAACGCCATCGTCGAGCTGCGATAGACTTTTCCTATGGTCAGAATCGTCTAGGCCGTGGTGTCATCCTGCCGATTAGACGCTACATTGATGTATTAAGTCCATAAGAAACGGAACGATCATACATGGGTACGCACAAGAAGCCCTCCGCCATGTAGTATGTACCTAGTCATTCACGCAAGCGCATATCATTGATAGAGTTGACGTTTTCATAACATTCGAACATCACATCACCATGTAAACGCCAGAGTCATAGCACTCGACGTTCAAACGTTCAACTCATGCGTGGCGCCGATATCTTCGGCAACCGAACATAACCGTCGAAACAAGTACTGGAATTCGGTACCGCAGTACATCAAGGGTGTGTAAAATAGTAGTGGATACCTTGCCTCGACAGGCGTACGTCACCCGCAAGATAAGCCTATCACAAAAACCAATCAGCGTGAGATCTCGAACGGAAGAATTCAGAAAAATGAACATCAGTGCAAAACTACGGATGATCTCACAGCACCCTCATCTCCGGGAAAGCTCCATACATCGCCCGAACCCGCATTATTTGTGCACGGAACCACACGCATACAAGGATTGGTCTCTGCCTTGAGCGCTGATTATCCTGCGAAAACGAATGTACCATCCCAGAACTAGTGAAAAACCACATCTAGGAGACCACTCGAAGCAGAGGAGAGCTGCATCTGCACGAGCTCGGCTGGAGGGGGATGTGAGACTCTGCCTTTACTAGCACGTCGTGGGTCTCTAGACCATGCCAGCCAATAGCGAAAAAAGAGTCTGAAATGTTGGTCTAGCCTTTACAACACACTTCTGCAAACTTGCGAGGAAAAGCGTATTGGGAATTCAGACGCGTTATGGGGTTCGGGCAAGCAACGTAGGTTCTTTCCACGGAGGCGGTGAGAGGCTCGACCCTTTTACTAAAGCATCATTGAAGAGGAGCGGGGAATGCGATACACACCTTGACGTTTGAGGATGGACGGTCGAAAGGAATCGGGGTTTCCCAAAATGGAACTCAGTCAACACTGGATGGCGTGGGAAATTTGTTTTTTTGGCTCGCGCTCGAGCCCGGCGCGAGTGACGGCAAAATGTATGGCATAAAACTTTTTCGTAGAATTGAAATCTATTTCCATCGTGGTTGCTACCATACATAAGAAGCGCATGAGGAGAAATTGACGTTAACATGCCTTTGGTGACCTAATTTTTTTCAGCAGATAGCAATCCTGCGCCCCGCAGCGCGGAATTTTCGCATTCGATTGCGGTATCTGAGACGAGCGCCTTGGATAACTTCGGGACCGGCCATCTTGTAGGCGGCCTTGACTTGCTCTTCGTCCGATTCTTCCGCACTGTCTGATTCGTCTTCTGAGTCATCATCGCTGTCCTGTTCATCCTCGGAATCGCTCTCCTCGTCGTCATGGTCTTCTGCATTTGGAGGTGCGCCGGTGTAGGCGGAAGTGTCGTCGTCCTGGCTGCCCTCGGAAAAACCCTTATCTTCTGGGCAAGACACGTCTACTTCATCTTCACCTTTCTTTTCAACCATGCGCAGTACGATCGCCTCAGATGGCCGCCTACTTCTTTCCATAACATCGAAGATCTCGTCCAAACACTCTTCAAGCACGTAAATGTCTAACACCGCAAGATTCTTCGATGCTGCGATGACCAGGCTGAAGTTTGAGACGCACGAAGACACGGTCAATGTCCGCAGGACGGGAGACTTTTCCAGGAAAGCGATAAACGTATCAACAGGGAGAACCGAGGCGCATATAGTCAGCGAAGTCAGATTGGGAAGAGAGAAAGTTTCGAAGATGTTATTGAGCGGCTGAAGACGAGGTTTGGGAAGTGTGATGGTGAGAGAGACGAGAAGCGGGATACGCGTGTTATCGGGCGAGGCACTGCGGAGTGGATTTTGGATTGCCATCTGGGTCAGCTTGGGAAACGCAGAACCGATAGAGCATATATCCGCGACTGAACAGTCTACAAAGTCAATTCGGCTGATGTTCCTGGAAGAACTCGCCATAGCGAGCGAAATCATGTCCCAGTACGTAGGTCTCGTCACTGTGAGCTGCGACAGGTCTGGATAGAAGAGGATGAAAAGTCCCAGTCCTGGAAACAGCGTGACGTCGTGGATGTTTACTGCGTGTGGGGTGAATAGAAAGCTGAAGGCCGCAATGAACGTGGCTCTGGAATTCTCGAGGTCGATTATCAAAGACACGCGACGGTTTTTGCACTGATGGAGAAGGGTACGCAGGAAATCGAGAAACGCATGGTCGCCCGGGCGAGGAGTGCTCGATGCGCATACGAGTCTGAGATTGAGCGGAGCTTGGGCGGCATGAGCGAGATACGTGCAAAGAAGACGTTTTGCGGGAAGAGGGCGCTTGTGGACGTTGGCGCCGTGAATCGTGATCATCGACCAGAGTCTAGGCATTGAAATGACAATGTTGCGCCACACAGAGCAGATTTGCGAGAGATAAAGAGCGGTGGGCTCAATGAGATGGGTGCGGTTGATGGAGACGCTAAAGGTGCAGCACTGGACGAAGATTTCTGACAAAAGTTCGAGAGGAATCTTGCAAATAGGGCTCTGGTACTGGACTTGCTGTTGAGAGAGCGTGCAGGGTTGTATTCGAGACAGGCCGATCTCGGGATCATCGCCGTGCAAGCGGCTTTTGAAGACGGAATCGGTGAAGACGTTGACCAGACTGTCGATTCTTTGCGAGTAATTCATCTGCAGTAGAGAAAGTGTTATCCAGGTAAAAACAGCTGCATGTATGCGTACCTTTCAGATATCAGATGGGGGCAGCATGTAGTAGTAAAAGATCAAGAAGGAAGACGCGACGCGATTATTTGCTTGTGCTTGCCACCTGTCCCGGCCCGTAATCCCATTGGCGGGCCGTCTATCTGTCGTTTTTTTTTGCGTCCTCGACCACGCTGGCACAGGCACAGGATTTAGATGAGCACGCGCTCACCTGTATATATGTCCAAGTAACTTGATAGGCCATATTTCGACAGCTGGCAATCATAAGTAATTCTTCAATTCACATAGTCAGTACTATTACTTGTACAAAATACATCAAACAAGGATGGGTTTTCGCATATTCGGTAGTAATCACAAGAAAGCAACAAGAAAAGTAGCACAAAACAAAGGATCAAAGGTCATAAAAATGCAGGTCTGTGGCGATATGTATAGATGCATGAATGAAAATAAGAATGAAAAATGCAGATCGATCACCACATGCGCGTCCCAGCCATAGCGCGGTAGTTCACCATGGGTTGGAAGTACCCTGGATGCGGTCCGTAGAAGTACGGTCGTATCGGTGGGTACGCATATGCTTGGGGGTTGAACATAGGGTAAGGAGGGTAGCCAGACCGGGAAGGAAGGGGGTATAGAGGAGCATGCAGGGAAGACGAGCGCGAGGACGTTGAAGAGAAAGAGGAAACTGATGATCCACCGCGCTTATGTGTCTTGGGCGCCGGCCTCGACCTCTTGCCCTGACCTTGCCCCTGCTTGGAAGAATCCTTCGCAGGCGGCTTGGGATCTCGAGGCGGACTAGCGCTCCCGAGCTCTATCCAGCCCGTCGGCGTCGCTGGCGGCGCCACGGAAGATTGACGCTTAGGTTCAATCCACCCTTCGGTTGTCGACGTCTTGTCTGGTACCGCAGAGCGACACCGGCGTGTAAGAGCGTCGAAGAGATCCTTCTTCCTCTGCACCTTGTCCTTCTCCCCGAAGCCGATCCAACCCTCGTCGTCTTCCAGTACCCGGCGCTTAGGCATCTTGACGACGAATGCGTCGTCGTCAGAATCCGGCGACTTGCGCTCGTCTGGAGCGAAAGGCGCGAAGACACTGTGAGCCTTCTCTTCGTAAGATCCGATGATATTCCGAATCTCTTCCTCTATCTCATCCCGTTCATCTTCTTCGTCCACCCCCATATAGAAACCCTGTTCGTCCTTTGTAATCTTGATCTTGTGGTTCTGTGAAGGAACGGGGTAGACGAACGTAGGAACGAACGAGTTAGCCGAAGCGTTGAGCTTGCTCGCGGGGGTATTCGGTGCGGAAGTAGATGCGGCGGAAGAGGTGGACGCCGATGAGGTGGATGCTGATGGACATGGTGATGGGGTACCACGGGACGAGGCGGAGGATGACGCGGCATATGTTGGAATGTCTCCGAAAAGATCTGCAATGAGCTCGTTCCATCGCTCTGTGTTCATACCATCACAATGACGTGCATCAGACACTGACATGGCCTCGCTGCTCTGCGAGAAATAAAAACCAACGTCTGCCTCGTACCGGTCAAGAGCACCGAGAGCGGCCTGGACACCGGGCAGTGAGCAACTGAGGGACAGATCCATGTCTTCTTGGACGGCGGGGTGGTCATCGACAGTCAGCGGTGGTAGGACTGCGACCTTCTTGGTTGGCGTCGTCGAAGGGGCCCAGGACACCGACGTATACGAGGTCCTCCACCAGTCGTCACCGTCAATGATTTGCCATTGGTCGTCATCCATCAGCATCCTTTCATCCTCATCGTCCATGGTGACTGGAAGGTAGCGGTAAGTGGTGTGGTGACTCGATGTGAGAGAGATGATTCACCACGGGATCGATGCAAGTCGACGGGCCGACGACGAAGACTGAAGGTCCTTGGTACAGGCCAGATGATCACAGATGGGGCAGATAGAGAAACCTTGTCGTTACAGCTAGAACGACATGCGTGGGCAGAGTAGAAGGGTAAAGGACAACAAAGGCAAGTCCCTACTTCTGTCACTCGGCTCACGTTTTCGTGACCTTCGGATCTCCATCTGCTCCATCTCCATCATGATCACCCGAATTTTGCATCGTGCTCAACATACAGAACGATGCCGGGCGTCGCAGACAAGGACGAACACTGACGACGACTGACCGACTGGCTATCGAACGCCCTCATATAGACCACCACGAAGAAACCTACGGACGAGACACCCACTTGCATATTTCATGCTGTGCTCGTCGTGTTTGGCGACGGGAAGGCATGGAATGATAGTAGTCGTATGTGGTGATGGTGGTCAGCGAAGGAGATGCGCGCTGTTTACTATTTCTCTGCTGCTTACACAACTACAGCATTGCTCGCCGCCGCAGCATACAACCATCAGCCGGCGCGTTTGAGGTGCGTCACATCCAGGTGAGGCCTTTTTCATACTTGTCCTGCTACCCTTTGCCCTAGGGAACAGAAGAGTACATATATCAGGCTACGAAAAATGTGCTGCCGAGTGTCGTTGATCACAGTAGCGGTTCGACTCTCCGCGCGCGTCGTATTCCGCGTAGGGCTGAACTATCTCTTACGGCTCTAAGCAAATTCAGTTGCTGGATGATTCGTCTGTGCTTTCGACTGCATTTTTCTCCTGGTTGAACAGTAGGCAACACCGTGACAGCATAGGCATTCGATTGACCCCCGTGGCTTAACCTTCGCTCTATAAATACCCGGCAACTAAATACGCTGCCAAGGTCCTCCAGCTCGATCCTAACCTTTTGTGTGCAGAGTACCTTGATTGTGGCGATTAATGTGGAGGCACGGTATGTATGCGCTTTACAGCATCTCAATTCTGATGTTGACCTTTCCTCAACGCTCTAGGCAAACCCTGGAATTTTAATTGCTACATTCTCGCTTCATTCGTCTCTTGGCGTCCTTCGGTTGGCACCATCGTTCTAAACATATCTAAAGAGCAGAACGAGGAGGTCTGAAGCAGGCTGATCTTTTGTGGCGCAGGAAGAAAATATGTATCATCACAGGAACAACCCCAAGTCGACTGCTCATCGGCATCAGTTTTCGGAGCTTCATCAGCAGAGGACTACGAATGACGCTCTCACTCGACTTTTGGGCCACTCCGCTGGTCATGACGGGTATATCGGTGTTGTTGTAGTCCTCGTGCAAGTTTCGCTATACCCGGTGTTGGATTCGAGGACAATCCTTTTCGTAATATGGACGGGGGTTTTCAGGTGCTGAGAAAATGAAGCCTCATTCATGTGTACAACGAGCGATCATGCATCATGAGCCGACCACCGAACGAAATGTGTGGTATGTTTTGTCCTGTTCTGGCGAGGTTTCCCATGTGTGTACGTAGAACCGCTTGTTGTGCAGTCCCTCATCCATGTATTACTGTGAAAATAGCCATCATCGACGAGGGCCAATGTTATCTCTGCGATACAATAAACGCCTTCACATGATGCTATGACAATTGCGACCTAAGGGCAACATCGTGGCAAAAACGTGCGGCCTGTGTTAGAATATTATTACACGCAAAGAACTGAGAATTTTCTTCCGATCATCGAAACTTGTGGTTGTCACTTTCCTGCAAATCATCACGCGTCGATTCCATCTGTTGATCCTAGCCTCCAGATTATCGCCCTAATTTAAAAGGCCGGTTGGCGTAGGATTACTCCGTCAATCTACTGTCTATAACAAATTCGTATCTGCGAACTATCCTCAGATGTGTAATAAGGCTTCCGAAGTCCACGTCTTTAAGCCTGAAATTCTGCTATCCTTTGCAGCGATGCGGTTGTTTTGACTTTTACGTTCGAATTCACTTACGGGCCATTGCTCGCAGATATGCCAAAAGGAAGACTGGTCATCTAGAGACCACCGTTCCCTCTGCACCGAGATCAGACAACTCAGAAATGGTACTTCAACCGGTGAATACATTCACATCACTGACACCTACTCGAGGAGGTGATAATTGTCAAGCGCGGAGACCTTCAGTAAATATAAACACTCTGATATTCCATGACATAGATGAAGGGGATACGCACCCCACAAGCGACACTATCTGGTATACACTTGCCTCTAGGTGACTTTCCGATTCAGATGTGGACAACCGCACCCCAAGGTGTGACTCGTTTGGGCTTATGGCGTCTGATTTGTACCTGTCAGAGAGCGCAATCCCAGCCTTGGAGACCTTTAGGATCCTCCGAAAACCGAATAAGTATGACTGGTGCGTTCTTCCTCGGCACGAGAGCGGGACTTCATCATCGCCTCACTGGATACCACCTTAGGTATGCCCACAAAATCAGTTTCTTTGCAAATACAGAAGGTAAGTACTCGAAAGTAATGTAAGATAAGTCTGTATCGTCATATATCAGGCAGTGACTGGGTTCATATACATTATGGCACCTAAAGACGAATAGGATCAGAATGATGGCCGGAGTACATTCACAAGACAAGAGACTTACGACGTTCTTTCTTTTCAGTTACAATGCGACTTCGCAAGTCTTGTGTATCTCTCAGATAGTCTTCGAAAGATGTCCAGAACTGCTCTGATAAGAATGGACCATCTGGTGCGCGCACATACTGCGGCGGGTTAGCTATCATCCTGCCACCTAGTATCACTTCGACGTGAACCGACAGCATATCAGCTGCGAATGTAAGGTATCGGGATATGAACAGCTCAGCAACACCCTCTCCCAGATCCGCATCTCCATATTCACTGTAGGCCTCCAAAGCTATGCATACCACCTTCAAAGACTGGAGCTGAGGAAGGATTTTGGTTGAGGCAAGCACATTAAACAAGATCCCCGTCGAGTCCACCGTATGCAGTGTAACGTCCAAGCATGTGAGCCTGAATGCCTGGTCAAAAATCCTTTCAAAAGATACGAAGTTCTTGCTGAGTCGAACCGTCAGCTTCCGCATCGGACATTGCGAACGATGTAGGAAATCGTAGAAGAAATCTTCCCCATATTTGTTATCTTCTTCGGCGTCATGGTGAAGGTTAGCGGAGACTTCTTCCAAAGAGGGTAATGTGGCGGTGCGGAACAGGGCTGGGTCCGCGACATCGAGTTGTCGTAGAGTCGAACATACAATAAAGTCGTCAGGTTCTTCTGGCTCCCAAGCACTACCGCTGCCATCCTCATTTTGCTCGGACATACGCAGGAACTGTAGGTTCGGAGTGATGGAAAAGACAACATAGAGATCGTCGGGCTCGATCTGATGGTTTATATGAAGACTAATTATCTGAGACCAAGGGAGGGCGAATTTGTTCACAGGAGATAGGCCTTCTCCTAGAGCCAACTCGCGCAAACGAGGTGCATCCTCGAAGGCACGGAAATTCTCCCAGAAAACTTCAGACGGATTTTCAGAAGAAAGCTCCAGCCTTTCCAACAAGGGAAGACGACCTCGAATTTGCTCATAAATGACCACAGTCTCCTCGTCAAATTCAATCGACGCATGCTTCCACCTGTAACTTGTGGGAACCAAACACTCGAGCAAAGCACGTATGTTTTGTTTGCCAGAACCGTACTCCATCAAACTGCAGCCGATGCTTAAATCGGCCTCGCGAGATCTGGCCAGCATGGTTTTCAACAACGGTAGTCGGCTTTCACTTCGTCCAAACCATGGCAACTCAATGCAAAATTGAGCCCATAATGAGGGTGTCGACAATACCGTCTCCCTCCAATGACGGCAAACACTACCAAGCGTGCAAAGCGCAGCGTAGATGAATGCCATGTCACCAGGGAGCCAGGGAATCTCATCAGGCGGCGGTCGGATGACGATCGTGTGCTGGAAAATTGTTGCGAGGACCTCTGGGGGAAATTTGCGAAAGGACGATATCAACACCGCGTGGCTATCTGCAATGCTTTGAAGACGAATTTTCTCCTCTTGCGCCTCCTGCAGTATGGTTTCGAGGCGCTGAATTTCTCCATGCACCTTTTGAAGGTAATCATTGATGAGACTGGCATCCTTGGCGGATGCGACACCATTGACAGAGATCAGGTCACGGAATGGAGATGGTTTGTCGGTGAGCCGCAGCGTCGTATTACTGTCAAAGCCACATCTGGGGCAGGACTCAGAGCCTTTTTTCGTCGAAGTCTGTAGCAGCACAAGCCCCACTGATTAGCTGAGTCAAGATAAATGGATACTAGAGAGATGCTCACCATTCAGAGAGGAGGAAGTCTGCAAACGATTGGTGGAAATATTCGTTCAATATGTACGCTACGGCCGACACTAAGAAGGACGAGCAAAAAATCTGTAGATGTGGAATTCAAAGATTATCGAGCACTGAAGAGAGAAGAGTGATAAATTCTGTAGAATTTTGCAAGAGCCAATTGCTGCAATGAAACGAGCAAGTCGCGTTCGAGATCCGTGGACTTGGAAGAGATGGCCCGGGACGGACCGTGCGAATAATCGGAACATGCCTCTAAACCTTCCCACCACCACCACCACCATCACCACCACTTACCGCTACCGCGACCACGACCACGACCACTACCTAAAACAGCTCGTGGCACACCTACTGAAGCCTTGTTCTAGTTGCCAGTAGGATGGTATGTTGGACGGTACCCACATCGTATTGGTTCACCAGTCCTAGTCATTCTCGACATGAGCAAAGGTTCCACGAGCAATTACCACCACGAATACTTCATACCTCGCTACTTCTTCATCCATAACACTCCCTTTCGCTCAAACTCGGCATTGACTTTGAACACTGTTCTCGTTGCAATGTCTCAGCTATGTCGTATATGGCACTCCTCTCTCTTTCCACAACAGCGCACCATTTCGACTATGGCACGAGTCCCTCCTTGCCAGGAAAGATGTCATTGAGGGAATTGTCTTATCCTTCGAGTGATATCATTCAAGGAGCCGCGGATTGGCCTTCAGTTCATCTCTTCCTCTTCCACGCATCCTTACAACCTCCATTGGCATTTATCACTCTGTAACGCCATTGCAGGGTGACAGCCATATTTCTTGACTCTCGTTATCCCGGGTCGACATCATCTGCAGCTGATGTCAGCGAGGCGCAGCTGGTCTGCGATGATCAGGATCACGGTAGCTTGTCAGGATTTAGAGGGAATGTGCACATTCGCTATCACTTCGGGCTCATGCGCTAGTAGATAATGTTGCTACCACCGTCGCTACTTTTTACAATGAGCCATCGAGGTCGGTAGGAGTAGTTTACTTCTATTTACCTGAGCTGTATCAGCGGAGATGGCCAATCAATCCAGTTTTCCAGTTTTCTCAGTTACGTACGACGACCACCGCCGTCTGGTATCCTTACAGTCCGATATCTGGCCTTTGATGAATTATCATGATTATGGATGCCTTGTCGTGTCTGTGAAGCAATGATTGCCGTGTTACTATTGGCTCCTTGCCAAACACCAAATACTGGAAACTCGTAGGGTGGAATGCAAGTCCGGAAATTCTGTTAGTTAGTCTCTTACGGTGACGGTACAGACCGTTTTCTCACCATTTGTGTAGTAGACGGGTAAGTTCCTCAATGTCAGCCGTGTTCGTTAAATGAGACAAGGGGGGAATATTCAGGACGAAAGAACATCGAGAGAGGTACGTTGTTTAAGATTGCATCAGGACTCACCTGAAAACAATTCTAGGAAGCAAAGAAACGCCTCACGATGCCGTCTATGAAGAGACAGTGTCCGGTGCAACTTATGGCAGACACATGTATGCGAAAGCGCCCAAAGACGGATATTCAAATAGTGGGAGAATGCAGGGATAACTTAGATGCTTTTCACTTTTCGTGAGTTCTTGTTATTTTCCTGTGACTTCCCTTTCTGAACACCCTTAAAGCTTAAAGACCGGTCTTTTCTCCACAGTTGTACCAACTTGCCAGAACTTGCAAGCGGACTGCACTCGGACGACGGCGATGACACTATTCGGACTGATCAGCGCGCAACTTGTACTCCCCCAATACGGTCACAGTCGACCTCCACTCCTTCCGACATTTTTACTCCCTCACGAGCATGCGTCTGGGTGCCCCTTCCCCCCCTTTGAACCTCCCGCGAACGCAGTCACACTTGCAAATTTTGCTACGCAGGATTTCAGAGGTGGAGGTGACAAGTTTCCATTACTGTTGGGCTTCTTCCGTTATCATTATCATGCATGTCGTCCTTGCCATCTTCCTTAGATTGGCAGTTCTTCTGGTTCTTGTTCAGGCCCTCCCTTGTATCATTGGTTCGATCACCGTGTTCGTTCATGCGGCCTACGTGAATTCGGCGTTTCTGCGAATCTTTTTTTCCAATGTCCCCTACCACACGCTGCTTTGTAATGCGGCATATACTCTTTACCACCTCACACGTTTTCACGTTTGCGTTTCCACAGAAGTGGTCACAGAAGCCCGCAGTGTCTCAGAGAGAACCATCATCAGATGTGGTGAAAGCCCATTCAGACGGCCTCTCAGTGGACACGGTGCGTTGGCTGCTATCCGCGTCCTCTGAATTCCAAGGTCCTGCAATGTATGTGCTTCCGGTCTTCATTACGTCCGACCCACAGCTCTACCAAGGAACATCCTTTCGCTTCTGTCACAACTTAGACCCTGACACTAAAGCCAAAGTGGGTTCTGGCGCGGTGGATACTCCATCGCTCCCGGGACCATCTATTCTTCGAAACGCGGCTTGGCACTTACGACATCCCATGCCTATGATTGTTTTTCTATCCTTAAAGATGGACATCACCAACGAACTCCCTGATAATCATCTTATAAAACAGAAATTACTCCACTGTACAGGTTCCGACTCTATATCAGACTTTCATGTCTCCATAGCGTCTAACAATATGATAGCTGCATCCCACTCCCCTCCCCTACACATCGCTCCCTTACCTTCCGTCGACTCATCAGGCGTTAGCCTCCTGGATGATTATGACAGTTCTAAACCTTACACTCGCGTCTCTTATGGCGGTAGAAGAAGGATATCGATCGCTGTCATCATCCCGGGAATCCTTATTTTCATCGCTAGTGCCGGACTCGCGTCTGCACTATTGATATGGCTTCAATCCCGCCGCGTAGAGTTCCACATACCTCGTGAGGACCCGTATTTTCTGGATGCTATCGTCGCAATGGAGGGAACAGCAACACCCCACAGGCTCGACGATGGCTCTTTGGAGTCTGGCACGACAATGTACGGTTTGGCTATGTCATCTCTTTCTGTAAGCTTATGTTCCCGCTCTTTCTGTCAGACGATAACAATCCACCTGTAGGCCCCACTCGTAGCTCTCACTCTACCATTTCTTCTTGGTTTGCTGGGTTATCGGCTGGCCTCAATGTGGATCCTTGCGCAAGAAAAGGAGCGCACAGGATCCATGCCAACGGCAGCCCAGTATGGCCTACTTGTCAATTATGCGGATCGGCGAACCTTTTTAGCGCATACGAGGCAGTGCGGTACCTCAAGCGTGGGCGTGAACGAAGACCGCAAGCGCCCTCTATCTTGATTGTTACTTTGACTATCCTCCTTCTAGCCATTGTTCTGAATCACCTTCTCTTGTGCGTTTACTTACCAGGGCAGACAAAGCGATCAGAGACTGATAACCTTATAGTGCCGCAGACTTGTGGCTGCACACTACCGCAAGCGCCTTCCTTCACATTTCCATGACCGAAATCGCCACAGAATTGATGCCTGCCACGGGTACAAAGATCAACCTCACTGCGTGTCCAGGTCCCACAGTGTCTGCACGTGGCAGGGACTTGACAACGACCATTCAAAGCTACAGCAACTGTGCACACTTTGCTACTTTGTCCGCCTCAAGCCCTGTCAACCGATGGGGTGACGTGGGAATGGTTGCTGAGGGACTTGCCACTATCGAAAACAGTAGTTCCATAGCAAGATCTGTCATGGTTGACGACGTGGCAGTCCTTGTACCCAGTGCTATGCCTGACAATGTTGACAACCTCACATTCAATTCTTTCGGACTCGCCGCTCACTGCCAGCCCGTGGTTGACTGTTTGATTAATCCTACGCAGTACGGCGATCCCATCCCAATACTCTACTGTCCCTCTTTCAATCCCCCATACAACATCAGCAGTATCGTTGAAACTTCAGACACTAGCCGGATCGATATGTTCAATCTGACAAGCAACGCTTTGTCAACAGATCCATTTGGTGGATACCCTCTCGACTCTGTCTTGAACCCATATGGAGCACGCGTCGTCTTCTATTGGTTAGACCAAGGTGCCAACGATATCGCCTTTCCCGCTCAGGGTACACCTGGGTGGTATCAAAGACCCATGGCACCATCATCGGAAATCTCATATTGGTACATGAGTAGATGCAATATGACGGCGTACAATGTTTCGCTTTCTTACATTACTCTCGACGGAAACAATACGTATGCATTTACAGACCGTCCCGTCCTGTCCAACTTCAACACTACCTCTGCTCTCTTCGCAGCTCTTGACTCTATCTATCAGACAAATCTGATTAACTATCTGGAAACGACCCTCAGGAGTTCCTTCACCCTTTCCACGGAGGCATTCAATACGGTTCTCTCGCGGAATATGTCTTACGCCGCAATGGGCCTCGCCTCGCCTCTCCTCGAACGCGACGTGAGCACCGGCGGCAATTATATTCTCCTGAGGAGTGCCAGCAGGTATCCATTGGCGCCTCTGTCAACCGTATTGGCCATCCTCTACATTTATTCCCTTCTCGCACTCGTAATAACCGCGTCCTCTGTGATGTTGTCATCTAAGGAGATCATAGTCACAAAGAACGGCGGAAAGGAATACAGAATTACAGCTATTGACCTCGTTCAGCTACGCCTTACAAACGCGCTGGCGAGTATCGCAGAACGATTTCTAGACCCCGCGCGGCCTGAGTTGTTGTTGGAATCATCGGCCGTTGACATGTTCCACGAGCATCCGCATGCAGAGAGATTAGGTGTTGTAATGGCGGATTATGAGGGAGAGGATGGAGAAGGTGTCGTCAGGAGAAGGCGAACCCTCAGAGTTGGGAGCGTCAAGCGGAGGTTGACGAAACTCCCTGGCTCAGCCATGACTACTTCAGAGACACTGTAAAGCACTTCAATGTTACTTATAAATAAGACCTTCCAAGATAATGGTTCGAGCACGCCAGCTCCAGCACGATATATCTATAGACAATATCTGTAAGAGCATTATCGTCAGACCGGCAGCTCGTTGAAGACCTTTTTGTTCTTGTACGACATGCCTTGAAATCGACGCTGGTGATGTTCAGGCAGTGACTGTGCGTGTGGTTGAATGTTTCCGGATTGAGTTCATCAATGGCATACCCAGCAATTCTATCACTAGTTCAGATACTTGCGCCAATACCCATAACACTACGGGTGAGAAAATCTATAACCAGCTGGAAGATGGTGGCGAATATAACCACACTGTGCTTGTCGCACTGGTAATCAATAAGCCACGACCTCTTGCTCTGTATCTCCCTGACTACAAGTATGCCGCAGATCCTTTCTAGCATGTTCGGCACCAGGAGAACATACACGGTCCTGACCTCTTGTTCATGAAGACGCATGGCATAGACTCAGAGGCCTAGACATCGAGTACTGGTCTCGAACGGGTGAATGTTGCATTATTCTCCGATGAGTTTAGGTAAGCGGTGAAATGCTCAAGAAATGCTTGGAAGAAAGTTGAAACTCGAGCTTCTCGTAATAGTGCCCCACAGAATCATAATACGTTATTTGATGGTATTGACCTATCACGCCGGAGGGAGTTTGCTAAGTCACAATGAAAAAATAAATATCAAACAGAATTGTTGCTCTCTAAAAGTTCCAAATTCCTCATCCGCAATACAATTTCCTCCGGCTCAGGTACTAAGCAGTGGAAATGATTCTTACGCCGATCATTTCACATATCGCTGTCACCTGTTCACTGTTAGACGATCATCGACGCTTCCACCCGGACGATACTTATCTTTCAAGTTAGCTGTACTGCTTTTGAACTACTCAGCATCTAATCCCCATTTGTATTGCTTCTTCCTTTATTAGTCACCAGGCACATCGCATTAGTCGATTTTTGGCTTGCAGTACGACAAGGTCTGTCCCCAGCTTAACTTCCTCCTAACTCGAATGGAGAACCTCATCGTGAGTACAGTTTTAGGTCTCGACGGGACCTTTCATACTGATACGTTTGGCGTTTGCTAATTAGAGATCAGCCAAGGACGGATCGATTGAAGCGCTGATGGTCCTATCCCTGCAAGCTCGCGATGATCAAAGGGCCCGTCGAGCTTTCTTTCGTGTAATGGAAGAAAATCTCAAGTTCGACACAGCTTCTGTCCAGGCCATGAAACGAGGGATGCTTCCCCTAATCCCTTCGCTCGACCCCAAAAATGTAATCAATCGCAGCTGCACCTCGCTCCTAGCACTAGTCACAGGTCTTCACAACCAATCCATGCCATTTCAAGACAACAATCCTTCCTTATTCGCCCTTATTCCTGCTGTATCATTCTGGCTGTGCCTCTTCTTCGAGTACATTATCTTACCATCCCGAGCACCTGAATTCAAGTGCGTCGACTTCCACCACGCCGTGCTACATATCCTGGCCTGGACCACAAAACCGAACACTCTTGGAATAATTGAACCGAGACTCCTCAGAGACTATCTTCCCTTTCTTTGGTTTCACCCTCCACCTGGCTGTCCGAAATACAATCTCGAGGATTCCCGGTCAATATTCGCTGCTGTATACATTGTGATCCAGAATGGAAGGGCATCTTCATACACCGGCTGGAGGAAAATAGCACAGTGACCGCTAATATTATCGTCCAATTCATTGTGGACGAGTTCGCTCATATCCCGGAAGAGTCTGACTCAGGGCTTATATACCAATCTTTCTTGACCGTCGCAACTCCGGTTCTCCAGTTCTCCCTACATTCGCCACCCGTCCACACCGCTCTACTGAAAAACAACAGTGCCCGATGGTTATCCCGTGTTCTGCGATTCGTCACTCGGCATGCACGATTCACCAATGTGACATTACAGCTAGCTGCAGATTGCGTTTCCAAGTGTTTATTCTACTTCCGGAAAGTCATGGAGGATGGCCATTCGTACATTTATCAACTCCTAGGATATGACGTACTCCTCTATCTGCTCAAGGTGTTCCGCAACCTGCATACTCATCCCGAGCTCGTCAACGAGGAGACCAAGGAAGCCATGAATCACGTAGAGGATCATGCCACGAGCATTCTACAGTTGATCGCATCTCATTTCGCCTACGCCTCGATTCTAAAGCGGTCCCAAAAGGCCATCACCAAAATCCAGCGAGACCGCGTCGATTTATTCCTTGGTCTCCCTGATCCAGGCTTAAAGCGATTTTGTGAAACGTGGAACATGTTTGTAACAATTGCTTTCTACCCGTCTGATATCCCTGGGTCTATAACTGATCCATGTTGTGGTCACAAGCAGGTGCGTTTGACCATATGCCGATTATCTAAGTCATTTAACTTCTGATATAGTGCCCTGGAACGTCGGCTGGAAATTTCATGGTTTGTTCCGGCTGTCAGTTCACACTGTATTGCTCGCGGATATGCCAAAAGGAAGATTGGTCATTTGGTGACCATCGTTCCCTCTGCACCGAGATCAGACAACTCAGAAACGGTGCGTCTGCTCACCTTCAAATCGCTAGGGATTTTCTCAGCGGATCTCTAGATGGCAGTCCCTTACCGGTGTCTTTCAGTGATCAGAGAGCGGTCGAGAGGATCAACCGTCGATATACGGAGTATTACAAGCAAGGATCCTCAGAATGGATCAAGTTGTTGGACGAGTATATTGTTGCAAATGGAGATCCTGATCCTTTGTGGCCCTTGGTCTTGACACTTCGTTACCGTGCTCTCAATATTAAGCCTGGAGTAGGCATCGAATCGTCGAGTCGGTGTATCGAAGATCTGGAGATCATCGCCAAGGCCCGAGAAGGGGCCGGGATCCTCGTGCATTGGATTATCGCAGATGGACAGGGTTTCGTAAAGAAGGCAGAATTGGTCGATTTGTAGGAGTTATGACTATTGCGCTGGTGAATACATTCATCTCACTGACACCCACTCAAAGAGGTGAAAATTCTCAAGCGCGGAGACCTTCGGTAAGCATAAATGCTCTGATCTTAGATGATATAGATGAGTGGAGTACGCACCACCACCACAAGCGACACTATCTGGTACACAGTTGCCCCAAGGCGACCAGCAGAGCGCAGAGCACTAGGTATGATGAAACGGGGTAGTACTCCCAGTTATTTATATGTACATCGTTTCTTCGTGGGGATATATCCAGTGGCGACAACCCAACTTTACGCTTCAGGTGTCGGCAACAGAACCACACCGCAAGGTGTGACTGGTTTGAGTTTATAGCGTCTGATTTGTACCTGTCAGATAGCGCAATCCCAGCCCTGAGACCTTTAGGATCCTCCGAAAACCGAATAAGTATTGCTGGTGTGTTCTTCCTCGGCACGAGAGTGGGACTTTATCGTCGCCTCACTGAATATCACCTTACGTATACCCATCAAATCGATTTCTTTGCAGATACAGAGGGTAAGTACTCGAGAGTAATGTAGGATAAGTCTGTAGCGTCATATATCAGGTAGTGACTGGGTTCACACATATTATGGCACCTAAAGACGTACGGGATCAGAAGGATCGCTTGAGTAAAATCGCACAAGCCAAGAGACTCACGATGTTCTTTCTTTTCAGTTACCATACGGCTGCGCAACTCTGGTGCATCTCTCAGATGGTTTTCGAAAGATTTCCAGAACGGCTCTGATAAGAACGGACCGTCCGGTGTGCGCTCATAGGGCCGCAGCGGGTTGGCTACCATCTTGCCGCCTAGTACCACTTCGACATGAACCGACAGTATGTCAGCTGCGAATGTCAGGTATCGGGATATGAACAGCCCAGCAATGCCCTCTCCTAGATCTGCGTCGTCATATTGATTGTAGGCCTCCCAAGCTATGTATACCACCTTCAAAGACTGAAGCTGAGGAAGGCTCTTTGGAGTCGAGCCAAGCAGATCAAACAAGATCGATGCTGAGTCCATCGTTTGCAGTGTAATGTCCAAGCATGTGAGCCTGGATGCCTGGTCAAAAATCCTTTCAAAAGCATCGAAGTCCTCGCCGAGTTGAATTGTCAGTTTCCGCATCGGACATTGCGAACGATGTAGGAAATCGTGGAAGAGATCTGCCCCGTATTTGTCATCGTCTTCCTCGTCAGCAGAGAGAAAGTCGATAGAGATTTCTTCCAAAGAGGGCAGTATGGCGGCTCGGAACAGGGCTGGGTCCGCGACATCAAGATGTCGTAGAGTTGAACATACAATAAAGACGTTGGACTCGTCTGGGTCCCAAGCACTACTGCTGTCATCCTCATTTTGCCCGGACATACGCAGGAACTGTAGGTTGGGAGTGATGGAGAAGACAGCATAGAGATCATCGGGCTTGATATGATGGTTTATATAGAGACGGGTTATCTGGGACCAAGGAAGAGGAAATTCATGCATAGGAGATAGGCCTTTTCCCAGAGCCAACTCCCGCAAACGGGGTGCATCCTCGAAGGCATGGAAATCCTTCCAAAAAACTGTATGCGAATATATAGAACAAAGCTCCAGCCGCTCCAACAACGGAAGACGACCCTGAATCTGCTCATACATATCCTCACTGTCGTCGTCAAAGTCGATTGATGCATTCTTCCACCTGTGACTTGTGGGAACCAAACATTCGAGCAAAGCACGTAAGGTTTGTTCGGAGAAACCGAAGTCTATCAAACCGCACCGGCCGATGCTCAAATCGGCATCGCGGGATCTGTCCAACATGGTTATCAACAGCGGCAGTCGGCTTTCAACCTCTCGTGTCCACCGTAACCCAACGTTGAATTGAGCCCATAATGAGGGTGTCGACAACACCGTCTCCCTCCAATTGCGGCAAACGCTACCAAGCGTGCAAAGCGCAGCATATATGTGTGTCATGTCGCCAGGGAGCCAGGGACTTTGATAACGCGGCGGTGGGATGGCGATCGTGTGCTGGAAAATTGTCGCGAGAACCTCTGGGGGTAATTTGCGAAAGGACGATATCAGCGCGGCGTGGCTATCTGCAATGCTTTGAAGACGAATTTTCTCCTCCTGCGCCTCCTGCAGTATGGTTTCGAGGCGCTGAATTTCTCCATGCACCTTTTGAAGGTAATCATTGATGAGACTGGCATCCTTGGCGGATGCGACACCATTGACAGAGATCAAGTCACGAAATGGAGATGGGTTGTCGGTGAGCCGCAGCGTCGTATTACTGTCAAAGCCACATCTGGGGCAGGATTCGGAGCTTTTTTTCGTCGAAGTCTGTGGCAGCACAAGCCGGACTGATTAGTAGCTGAGTCAAGATAAATGGATAAGAGAGATGCTCACCATTCAGAGAGGAGGAAGTCTGCAAACGATTGGTGGAAATATTCGTTCAATACGTTGGGTATCCCCGGAATACTTTGAAGTGGCGAACATCACTTCTTGTATTATTCTCCGTCGCAGATCACGGGCACGTATACGAGACTAATGCCTGTTTCGGATATGGTGTAACGGCTAACATTGCCGCCTTTCAAAGGTTCGCGGCAGCTCGGGGTTCGATTCCCCGTACCCGAACTTCTCAATGACCCTTGAATATTTTGAAATTTTGCTTCATTGAATAATGAAAATGAATTAATGAACAGTTCACTGTTCAACAATGAACTTGATTGAAGTTCAAAACTTCAAGACTTTGAGTAAATTTCAGATGCCGAGAATACTTTGCTGAACGTTGAGCATCAGCCGAACGTGTGAGGCAATGCTCATAAGGCGCTCACTAAGCGTACGAGAAGAACTAAGACTTGCCTCCGTCCTTCTCGTTGCAGTCAGCGCCTTTTCGCACATAGCAACTTCGTTGGGCTTTCAGCTTTATACTATTGCATTTTTTAGCTTTAGGTTTTTGATTCTGAAAGTTCCAATATCTTGTCTACTTCCGTGCACCGGTTTTGCCGAGTCGGCAGCGGAAACGGATATGGATTATCCCTGACTACATCGCGGGCGGTTATCATTTCCTTTCGTATTTTCGCTCCGTTACTTAACGACTCTTCTCACTACTGCGACACACGACCCTGGCTTCCCGGCGACAAGAACACGACGAAAATACGATTGGCATTGGGCATTGACACTGGACATAACGTCAGCGGCGTTGCAGGCGGAATCTGTTTACCGTGCGTATTGATCATCCTATTCGCGCTCTTGCAATAGTTAATCGGGAATACTTTTTAGACAAAACTCCCCCGGTACCATCGAATAATCTAGTTGTCGATGGCTCCTCAATGAAAGATTGACGAATTTGCTGCCTCCGGACGAACATTTGACTAGACCAGTGCGCGCATTGTTTCTATCTTTCGCCTGCGCGCCGACTTTTACCTTGTTAGTATCATCGACTCAACACCCTTGCGTCGTTTATTGTCATACGTTGTCAACAACCATTCCACACGCACAGCATAGGCTTCAACGTGTTGCTTTCGACGACACCGCGCAGTGGACGATTACTATATAATTATACACAGTCACGATGATCCCCTCACCCGCATCTTCAGCGACACTCGTCAGCCCCGAGTCGTGCCACCACCAAAAACTCGACTTCAGTGTCACCGTCGAGCCCAAGGGCCACCTCGAGCCGCATGTGAGCAACCTACCGCGACGAAGGGTAACGAAGAGGAAAGCTTTCATGGAGGAGAGCGAGAGTAGCAGTAAAGGGAGTGCAAAAACGCGCGCCGCACGCTCCCCCAGAGCTGTGGGAGAGCCTCAATGTCAACACGCGCGTATACAAGCATTGGGAGAGGGAACGGACGTGTATGTCTCTTTGGGGGACGTAGAGGACTGGGACGGGGTTGTGATTCGCGTTGAAGACGAAGGGGGAAACGACCGAGGCGTACCAACTCTGTCGCGCTCGGATCTCTTTGTGACGGCGTCAGGAAAGGTCCTGGTTGTAGGGAGAGTGAACGCGTTTGCTGTAGCGCTAGGGTTACTTTGTCGGAGGAACCGTAGAGACGTTATAAAGACGTACATGGAGCTGCATGATACAGGCGGATTAGAGGATACTTGGAGGGGCTTGCTGAGTCGCGAAGGGTTAGAGTGCTTAGTAGAACAACAGGAGTAGATACTAGAGATTGTATTCATAGATATGGTGTGTATTGTTAGAAGACTTGCTTTCAGATATGGTGAAATAGATGATATTACTTTTCTGCGTTAGGTCGACTTCTCGTATTTGAAGTGTTTGAGTCCTTCAATGGGGTTTGTTCAATACTTGTTGCTCACTCATTCATTCGAGGCAGATAGAACCCTTTTGGAAAACCTACAAACTTCGAAGAAATCCAGATCTGACAGGGACGAGGAACACTGATATGTCACGTTAGCTGTAAATCCACACTGAACAGTACCACATGCAAATTGCATTGGAGGTATACAATACTATACAGACAGAATGTTACAAATGTCCATTGTCACCACCCATAAGAAATTTCGTCAGATTTAGTATCCGTAGTGGGCGTTCCAGGCAGAAGTGTCGTAGTACTTCTTGTCGTCCTTCCTGTTGTCCTTCTTGTTGTCGTCCTTCTTATCATCCTTCTTGTCGTCTTTCTTGTCGTCCTTCTTATCGTCCTTCTTGTCATCCTTGTGGTCTTTGTCGTCCTTGCCATCATCACAGTCTTCCTTCCAGGTGTCGATGTCGATGATCTCGACAAACAGTTCGCAGACGAACTTGTCATCCTTCTCATCATGCGAGTACGCTAGAGGAAAGAAGGCGTTAGATGATTCGGGAGCAGGAGTAAACATCGGACGTACCCTGGCAAGAGTTACATCTATCGTCCTTCTCGCACAAGCTCTTACATTCTGAGGAGAAAACATCAATGACATCAACAAAAGTGAAGACATGCGCTTACCGATCTCGAAGGTGACCTTGTTGACCTCCTTGTGCTCGTAGGGGGTGTACTTTCCCTTGTTCCACCCCTTGAAGTCATTCTTGTGCTCAAACACCGGCGTCCAAGTGCAGTCTCCACGACCGCCATCCTTGCCCTTGTTTCCGTAGTTGTAATCTTTGCTGCCACCGTCTTTGCCCTTGTGGTCGACATTGCCGTACGAGTCGTCCCTAGCTTGGACGGAAGCGGAGAGGGCGGGGACCGCGAGGGCCGCGAGAGGGAGGAGAGTAGCGACTGAGAAACGCATCGTGATGAATGGGCTGATAGTAGGAAAGTAGATAGACGAGGATGATGTGTCTGTCTGGAGAATCCTGGCGATTTGGGAGCCCTTTTATATCTATTCGAAGGCAGAAAGTCCCCTCTTTACTGAGCAAAGTGAACCTGGAGAACGTCATGTCGAGACAGCATCGAGCACAAGATGGGGGAAGCCTAATCTACTCTAAGACCTGCCAAGCCTCAAAGGGGCCTGCTTCGAGCAGGCGGGAACGTCGGTTTCAGACGTAGCGGGAAAAACTCTAGAGAAACCTGCCATCTGTGGGACAGAGATTTTCGGGCATGCCAAGAACAATCTGTGAAACGAGATTGTGACAGTCGGTAATTGTTTTGAGGTTAGCCATAGTGGATGTTACGGCTAGGAATGAGGACTTTGAAAAGTTGTTGATGAAGGGGGATCGGAACGTGAGCCGTATAGCTGCAATACTATCGGCAAACGCCGCAGCGTCTTTAAGGAGGCTCTCTATTCGACGTTCCGGACAACAAATTCACTCCTTCTATATGGCGAGCGACATTGGGTATGCTCATAACCTCACACGAGGCTAATACGTCCTTAACGCGACGGTTCAGGACCTCGCAAAGGCACTTTTCTTCGAATTGGACGACTCTTGACTCTGTAGTGCAGGCGTCATAGTTTACCGAGCGACTCACAATTTCACTTGGCATGTTTCGCTTTCTGCTGTCCGCCGTGACGTTGAGGCAAGCCGATGATCACTTGTTTTCGTCGAGACAGGTCGATGTTTCTTGTTGAACCACGGGCTCAGCGTATTCGCCTACCTCACTACTTCCATTTTCCACTCAACGTCCTTGGTTGAGCTGAAATGTCTTTCCCTATGAGTATCGACCTTCCCGGCCGCTCTCCAACTTCTCTGAGACCGATGTTCCTCCCGCCACTCGAAAGCGGGTTCTTTTGCGACTTGGCAAGTCCAAACCTCCTTCAACGGGTGGATCACCTCTCGTTGGATTTTTGTTTCTCAAGTCGCATCGAAGGCTCAATTGCTCAAGGCCTGCTCTGACGATGGATTTCAAGGACTTGTGGCGAGTCACCTAAGAAATATTCGGCAATTCAAGGCAGTGCATTGACAGCCGAGCTCATTGAACGGTTCAGGTGTCGGAGGACTCTAACTCTGCCCCATAAGCGCTATGGAATATCGAGCGACCGGCAAATTCGTCCGGCGTCACGGTGTTTCGGATTCCTGGTATCGCCGTGACCGTCGAAGGGGAAGCCTGCAGAGTCACGGCTAGCGAAGAACATAAGCTATTGTCTTTCTCTATGAGCATCAACTCACAACCATCTTCCGAGACTGACGCTAGCCACTGACGTTCGTCAGGCTTGGTGTCTACCACTCCAAGCGGAATATTTTACGGCTTGGCAGGTCTTTGAATCACCCACGGCCACCAAAGTCCGCCTACACGAGCGCTGTTTCGACATGATGTTCTCCAAGTTCACCTTGCTCAGTAAAGAGGGGGACTTTCTACCTTCGAATGGATATAAAAGGGCTCCCAAATCGCCAGGATTCTCCAGACAGACACACCATCATCGTCTATCTACTCTCCTACTATCAGCCCATTCATCACGATGCGTTTCTCAGTCGCTACTCTCCTCCCTCTCGCGGCCCTCGCGGTCCCCGCCCTCTCCGCTTCCGTCCAAGCTAGGGACGACTCGTACGGCAATGTCGACCACAAGGGCAAAGACGGTGGAAGCAAGGACTACAACTACGGAAACAAGGGCAAGGACGGCGGTCGTGGAGACTGCACTTGGACGCCGGTGTTTGAGCACAAGAATGACTTCAAGGGATGGAACAAGGGAAAGTACACCCCCTACGAGCACAAGGAGGTCAACAAGGTCACCTTCGAGATCGGTAAGCGCATGTCTTCACTTTTGTTGATGTCATTGACGTTTTATCCTCAGAATGTAAGAGCTTGTGCGAGAAGGACGACAAATGTAACTCTTGCCAGGGTACGTCCGATGTTTACTCTTGCTCCAGCATCTTCTAATGCCTTCTTTATAGCTTACTCGCATGATGAGAAGGATGACAAGTTCGTCTGCGAACTGTTTGTTGAGATCATCGACATCGACACCTGGAAGGAAGACTGTGATGATGGCAAGGACGACAAAGACCACAAGGATGATAAGAAGGACGACAAGAAGGGTGATAAGAAGGATGACAAGAAAGATGACAAGAAAGATGATAAGAAGGACGACAAGAAATACTACGACACTTCTGCCTGGAATGCCCACTACGGATATTAGATCCGACGATTCTTATTATGGGTGGTGACAATGAACATTTGTAACATTCTGTCTGTATAGTATTGTATACCTCCAATGCAATTTGCGTGTGGTACCTTTCACTGGATTAGAAGTTAGGGACATTTTGCTGCGCTCGCGTTCATATCTTTGTTGTCCTGATGGAACACCTGAACCGTATGATTCTGATCATCTGTTTTTTTTTCTTTCAGCGGAGGATTTCTAGTCAAAGCTTTCTTCGTATTTAATTAATCAGTACACCCATGGTATGCCAGAGGCAGGAGGATGACACGGAAAGGAGAGATATCATTAAGTCAAGGTCATAAATTTTAATTTTCACTAATAACCTCCCACAGGCCTTACCCTCTTCCTCGTACTTCTAGTTCATCAGCTAGAGGGTAAGATTTCTTAGTTCAGCCAAGGACGTTAAGTGGAGAATGAAAGTAACCATGTAGACAATTATACTAGGCTTAATGAGAAACGTCGATCTTTCTCAACCAATATAAATGAACGCTCGACGCACAAAAATCATTCTTTGGTATAACTACATATGAAAGCCGAGCGGAACACATGTGAACACATAAGTCGTAACATCCAAATTCGCGTCGGCGACAAGACAGTAAATAAACGAAAGCGGATTTCCCGTACACGGTGTAAGCTCAAAGAAGGGTACTATCTAACAGTTACGCAGAGAGGCTTACACTACTGCCCTGTACTTCTGCTGTTTGGAAGGTAATATCCCTTATCATAGTGCTTGTGATGCTCATATCGGTGGACGACCCATAGATATCCCGTCCGCCCATAATTCGGATTCGCGAATTCAGAACCATGTAGATGGCATT
This sequence comes from Armillaria cepistipes, assembly GCA_900157415.1. NCBI lineage: Eukaryota > Fungi > Basidiomycota > Agaricomycetes > Agaricales > Physalacriaceae > Armillaria > Armillaria cepistipes. Next base: position 746,802 of record FTRY01000019.1, read on the forward strand.
AACATACAGTTTTGGCATGAGCACAGCGGGTGCAACGTAGAAAGTCTGGTGAGGGAACGCCAAAAACAGGATACAGGTGACCAAGGCCATAAGAGCTGGACGTGGAGTGAATATTGGGACCATAGCTAGTAATGTAGAGTGCATACCTGTCGCAGATCCCGTTTCAATAGTGAGACGAATTAGCTTTGTCACCAGCATTCGGGTGCGACGGAGACTAGTATTGCTGCGCATAAGCTACGACATAGTATCAACATCCATACAGATACTTGAAAGAGAGAAAGGGCTCACATAGTAAGTCATGCAGATAGCAATGACAATATCACACAAGGCAGAGCCTCCGCACCAAATCTGGTGTGCATCAGCACCATGAACACGAGATATCTAGTACTTACTTACCCCGGCGGCGATGGACGACTTGAGGCTATAAAGTTTGGTGAGATCGCCTGCTTGAAACGAGTAGATACCTGTGATTGTAGCAGCCACAGACGTGGTCAAGGACACCTATCACGAGGTAAGCTAGACTACCAGTATAGCGCGGAGAAAGAGCATGACAACGAACACAGATGACGAATGCAGGAACGATTCGTGACTTTGACAATATGTAGATTCGGTACGCATAGAAGACCTGCCCAACACAAGCAACTGAAGTCGTGATAAGCAACGGGGAATCGAGCAGAAGGTGCTGCACATACCAACAGCGCTGACGACGGGGACGGTTAGCCAATCAAGGTGCATGTCAGTGAGCGCCTCCATATCACCGAAGCCGTAACCGAATATTGCAAAAACGTCGTGGGTGACGAGCATCGTCTGAACAAATTCAACAACGTATATGCCATAGACGAGACATTTTGTGAATTTCCTGTCGTTCGGAAATGCCAGATAATACAGGTCTACCGAGATGTATTAGACACAGATGAATGAGGAGTGGATTAGGAGTGACGCACACAGTTGCACAGAAAGAGTTCCGAAGAGTCCCCAGTGCAGGAGATAGGCAACGATCTAGATTGCCGTGTTAGAGAGACTGAATAGACTAAACGCGAAGATGCGACGAGCCGCGGGTCCAGATCTGAGATGGGATAATTCAGTATATAACTACCACTCAAAGTCAATATTATCACCTACAGCCTTTCTATGGGATAACCTGCAGGGACGGGCTTCATGTTGCGTCTGGGGTAGTTTTACTGATTCTGAAGGTAAGAGCTTGTACATTTATGTCCGACCGCCGTCGCTGAAACATCGCGCTCAAATTCCAAAGCCGATCAGCACCACACACCTAGCTGAAAGGTAATACTCTGATTTCAACTATGATCATTGATGGTCCACGCATTTGCCTATAGATGTGATTGTGGTGATTCCGTTCCACAGGTTCAGACCGAACCGAGGTATTGGAGGAAAGGTATTAGTAGCGCGCGGCGTTGCTATTGAACTGATTCTGAAACTGTCCATAGAATACACTGTCAGAAGAAGGAATTTTTTATTAATCGCCGTGCTGTATACTAACCAGTTGTCGCGTCCGATATCTATTCTTCTTCTTCATCGGAATCTCTGTATTTCTCAGTGGCGAAACATTCCTGGACCACGTCTTCCGAGTCTCCCCTTCGAAAATAGAACTCCACCGAGAACAGGTCAGGAGATGTAGAAATAGGCTAAAGCTCGAGGGTCATCGATGTATCGTGAAGAGAATGCACGTGTAGGAAAACAAGAAGCAGCCATCGTACCAAAATAGAAACCCCAAAACGAATGACCAACTCGTTGACCGGCTCCCGTAGACGAGAACTATTTATTGGGTGTCTTGCTTGGCGATCTGGAGCTTGTAGGTTTGAACCCCGAAATTTGACGAAAATCTCGGAAGCATCAAGGCGGCATTGTCCGCAAAAAATGTCAAGCGTATAGAGTTGCTGTGCATGCATTTTTGTTATTGCGTCGGCTCCTAAGTAGTACAAAAATACAGACACTTCGATAGAAGAGCGACCAAAGAAAGGACTTCGTCGATGATTTAGGTTACTAGGGCGTCGGTCCTTGAATAAATATCGTTACAAACTTCGTGTATGAAGTAACAGAAACTGAGATGAGCTCAAAGATCACAGTGGCCCTTTTGATGGCTATATAGGTAAAGCCGGGTGAGATACATAAAGTCGTCAGATTTGAATTGGCATCGATGTTCATTACAACGTTACCAACGCCAAGACAGTAAATAAATGAGAGAGGGGCGCCCGTACACGGCGGGGCAAAAAGTGCACTCGAACAGTGGCGCTCATACCGCCGTCCTAGGGTTTCTCCTTGGGGAAAAAGTCAGCTCCAATAAAGGACATAAATCAACCGTCATGACTGACACTCATTCGACCCGTTTCATGATCATCATTGAACACCTCTTTAGGTATTGCAACCACTGACACTCGTCCTTGCACCCCGTCCGGCGTGGGCCGTGTGCCTTCTGTCGATTGAGAAGTGATATCTCGTATCATAGTGCTCGTGATGCTTATATCAGTTGATGATGTATAGGTATCCCGCCCACCCATAATTCGGAATCGCGAATTCAGTACCACGAGAACAGTATTGGCATACAGCTTGGGGACGATGAGGGCTGGTGCGCCGTAGAAGGTTTTGTGAGGAAAGACAAAAAACAGGATACCTGTGACTAAGGCGACAAGAGCTGGATGTGTGCAGTGTTAATCTTGTGGCGATAGCCAATAGTGCAGAGTAAATACCTGTCACAGATCCCGTTTCAATAGTGAGGCGAATTAGCTTTGTGACCAGCATTCGGGTTTGACGGAAGTTAGCATTACTGCGCATAAGCTACGAAATAGTATCAGTATTAATCAAAATAATTGAGAGAGAGAGGGAGAGACAGCTTACGTAGTAAGTCATGCAGATAGCGATAATGATATCACATAGGGCGGAGGCTCCGCACCAAATCTACGCGTGCTTCAGCATGATGAACCTGGGACGCCTAGTCAGCAACCCAACTACTCACCCCGAAGGTGATGGATGTCTTTTGGTTATCGAGTTTAGTTACATCGCCTGCTTGGAAAGAATAGACGCCTGTGATTATCGCCGCCACAGTACTTGTCAAGGATACCTGTAGATAGATGAGCCAGATTATCACGGAGAAAGAGTAAGGTGACGAACACATGTGATGAGTATGGGAACGACTCGCGACTTGGACAATATGAAGATTCGGTACGCATAGAAGACCTGTCCGACAAACGCAACTGCACTGGTCATAAGTAACGGAAACGAACAGATGACGCTGTACGCACCAATACCGCTCATGATGGGGACGGTTAGCCAACTAAAATAGATTGCAGTCAGGGCATCCATGTCACCGAAGCCGTACCCGAACCCTGCAAATGCGTCGTGGGTGACGAGCATCGTCTGAACAAACTCGACAATGTAAATGCCATAGACGAGATATTTTGTGAATTTCCTGTCGTTCGGAAATGCCAGATAATACAGGTCTACCGAGATGTATTAGACACAGATGAATGAGGAGTGGATTAGGAGTGACGCACACAGTTGCACAGAAAGAGTTCCGAAGAGTCCCCAGTGCAGGAGATAGGCAACGATCTAAACCACCGTGTTAGAGACTGAATAGACTAAACGTGAAGATTTGACGAGCCAAAGGTCCAGACCTGAGATGGGATAATTCAGTATATAAGTACCACTCAAATTCAAAATTTTCACCTACAGCCTTTCTATGGGATAACCTGCAGGGATGGGCTTCATGTTGTGTCTGGGGTAGTTTCACTGATTCTGAAAGTAAGAGCCTGTACATATATGTCCGACCGCCATCGTGAGAAATCTAAAAAATGGCGCTCAAATACCCAAGGTCGATCAGCATTACACACCAAGTCGAAACGCTGTTTCAACGATGTTCATCAGCGGACAGCTATTGAACCATCAAATCAACTATCATGATTTCCTTTCACCGGTTCATAAGAAATTCCCAAACCCAGTTTAACCGGTTCCAGAAGAGATGTCGGAGTGTTGATATTGGGTTGTTGTTGGAACTAAAAGCTCGGGAATAACGGTGAGAAGAAGGAATATCATACTGGATTTATCACTCACTAATAATGCTGTACAGTTGTCGCGTTCGACATCTATCTATCTTCGTCCTCATCCAACAGGTGTATCAAAGACGGCATCTAATGCCCTAGATTTTCCCATCAGAGGAAATCATCAGTCTGATATTTCAGAACACCCGATTTTTTGGTTGGTATGAAGAAGGCCCAGGATAGACAGTATATGGTGCAGTACGGGTGGAAATCTCTGTATACATCTCTTCTAGTGGCGGTGACCAAATACGACGCAAGCGGAGAACGTACGTCTCGGTTTAGAGAAAGTTAGAGAACGGCCGGTCTTAACCTCATGACTAAGAGGTTGATACTCGGATACCGGACCGACTACGCGTCTCGCTGACAAAGCCTTATACACCCGTCATTGTCCATTGCCTATTTTGGACTTCAACACCACTTCGTCCTTGACCGACGACGATGAGCTAAGCATCCCACAACGCTGAGCAGGCATATCTATAATGGCGTACTCTATAATTCTGGGCATGATTGGCTGGTCTGTCCTGCCCGACTTTGCCACCACCTACACACTTCGCTTCATTCACGGACAAATGAAGAATCCTCCGTCGCCCCGTACTCCACTGTACGTCCAACACTATCGTTACACCTTCGCGTTCGTCGTGCTCGCATATCTCCTATACAACCTCGCCCAGAGCTCCAACTCAGTGCCTCCCAACTTTTACCAGATTCTGGGGGTCCCACATGATGTTGACGACAATGGACTGAAACTCGCTTTCCGTCAGTTCGCGAAACGGTACCACCCAGATAAGCCTGGCATTGGCCCTGGGGGTGCTGAGATGTTCATGAGGGTTCGTGATGCGTTTGAGGCTTTGAAGAATCCGGTTGTCCGGTTCGCGTATGATAGGTACGATGAAGCCACCCATTACTTCTGGATGATACTGATATGTACTAGGTTCGGACCTGATGTTCTGATTTGGCAACAGCTTTCGACACCCAGAGAGTACCTACGGCAAGGTCTCATGCAGTCTTCGGGCTTTCATATCGTCAGCGGTCTCGTTCTGGTCTTTTACTCTTCTATCGGTCGAGAGAGTCCGGTCAAATTTGTATGTGTGCCCGTTAATATCGGAGAATGTGTTCTGACTTCTGAGCACCTAGTGGCGTTATATTCTTTATGCCGCGTTTCTCTTCTCTGAAATCGCATTATTGGTATCACCGTCACCTTCCACCACCCTATCAAAACCGTCGATCCTCCATTCTTTCTTTCCCCAACGTGTTGCCTTTCAACACGTTCTCTTTTTGCACCAACTCTTTTTCTCTCTGAGCGTTGCTGTCAGTCGCGTCGCACCCAGGCTTTTCCCCGAGCTTCCCGACCAAACTGCCGTCGAACTTGAGAAGCTCCACGCCCTTGCGGGTATGGCGGATCGCGAAGCTTCTACGCTTTTACATACGGAACTTCATTCTGTCCATCCCATTACTAGCTCTTCGGAACGAGTCTCGCTCTCTCGTATGAGACCGCTTCTTGAACCGTCATCCGACGTGATGGACGAGCTCTCGAAGGAGATGGAGAATATGATAATAGAGACAAACATCAAGAAGGATGCAGGGCCATTGAAGACTTTATGGGAGACCGCGGTGCAGAAGGGACACGATTCCACCATAGAGCCCAAGTTGGAGAACTTTGGCAAAATTTTACCCTCACCTAGGCCATCGCCGCCTCCTCGAATTCCCAGTAACAATTATATCAGAGCCAGGAGTCTCAGTTATTAACCATTCTGCTCTCATTGTATTATCATTTTCTAGATTCGAAGTGACTTTTCTATCTTTAGCAGTCTGAATGAAGATGTCATCACGTTTTGTACTGGATCTCGCTGATGACAGTGAAGAAGAACCTCGGCGCCACGGACTAGTGTCATGTCCTTGGGAAGTCTTATCGACCAGGGACACTAAACAAAGATGTTCGTAACTCGCAAGGCTGCAGCCCCAAGCGTGACAGAAAAAGAAAGGCTAAGCCGCTCTGCCTCATATCATTCACGATGGCTTCAAAGAGCCTTTTGTCCATCTCCGGTGCTGTACCAATGTCGCAATCGCCTTTCTTGCAGTTGGATATCGTATAAAGGCTTGCCTTCGAAGGGATGCGAAAGTTAACAAACTACCATGAGTTATTCATACCCCAATTTCCTTACAGATTTCGCTATCGCCGAGGCTGTTTCCTTGGGCGCATATCCATTAATTATCACCAACCCCTTTCCCTCCGCCATCCTTTTTGATCGTTCGTTGTCGCCTTCCCCTAGGGTCGAAGATGAGAAGGATATGCGTGGAAGCTGCGTCGAAAGAGAGGCTAAGCAGAAAAGCGCGCAAGATGGAGGCATCCTCCAGAGGTTCATGCGCTGGTGGAAGGGACAAGATGATGAGAAGGTCGGCAGGCGGGGGGACAACGTAGTGCATGCTTTCGTGGATGGACACATTGCATCACCCTCTGCGTTATCTTTGGCTTCAACTCGCTCCCTAGATGCGTACGAATGGGCTTTAGACATTGGTGGCCGGAGACGGGGTTTCCATCCGTATCTGTCGACTTGAGTGGAAGATCGTGACCATACATGATCCATCGTTCGTTCAGGACAGCTCAAGCATTGTATCATTCACAGGCACATTCCATATTCGTATCTTACGGCATCTGCATCCTAATCACTCCTTTCTATGCTAATAATTGGTTGTGTCATCGCCGCCACAACGAGAAAATGGTTATAAAAATATCCAGAAGCCCTCGTCGGGATTAGCTTCCTTGCGCATCGTACGACCGGTGCAGACCACTGGATAAAATCAGCGGAACGTCCTTTCAAAACCGCCAAGCGTTGCCAAGAGATAAAGCTAGAGGTACCGAGAGCGAGTAGATCAGGTTGTGGCGTTGTTGGAGACGGACCAAGCTACCAATCAGTCGCCAAGTCTTCTTGACTTCACCATTTCGATTCAGTCTAGCGTGCCCTGGCAGTGGCTTAGCCCCCCCTGAGCTATAGAGCAACAAAAAAAGCGCCTAATCAGATAAGATTCTAGAAGAACTAATCTGATTAGATTCCGTCATATGCGCGCTATCGGAGGACTGTCGGCTTATCAGATAATTGTCTGGGCTTAACGTACCTCATGGGTTCTGCGCTTCGAAATGTATGATTCGAAGCGCCCTGCTAGGGTTCTGGGGACATAGCAGGTGTATCCGTGTCACGCAACCTTCCTTGTGTATACTAATCGCTGTTTCTTTGCAGGTGTGACTAGGACCAAACATCGTGGTAACGCTCAAGATTCAGGAAACAGTACCCTTCACCTTCGCTTTGCCCAACCTGCAGGCCCCGTTCCTTACGATTCGGAATTCGGAGCAGATTCAGCCTAATGTCAAACACACATGGGATCAACGGAGCTCGATTGATGCCCGTGCCTTATAAAAAGAACAGTTCAATGAACCAGGTTGAAGATCACGGTTGATTCTGTCCTCCTTCGACTCTTGACTTCGAAGCACCCATGGCCACCGTCGAGGAAACCAAGTCCCAGACAGGATCCGAGAGCTCCATTGAGCAGAAACGCGACACCACCCAGACTCCCGAGTCCAAGCCAGAGCCTGAAGTCGCGGGTGTCGTGCGTATCGAAGCTCTGTACAAAGTATTTGGCGGGAAAGGCGCACCCCTGTGGATTCTTTACCTCAGCATCGCGCTCATTGCGTATGTGTACTCTCTCGATTCCAATACTACCAGCAGCTTCTTGCCCTTCGCTACTTCGGCTTTCGATTCCCATTCGTCGATTGGAACAATAGAAGTCGCTGCGGATATTATAGCTGCCGTAGGGAAACCCTTCATTGCCAAAATTGCGGATATCACGTCGAGACCGAGAGCTTATGTTTTCTCTCTGTGTTTTGTTAGTGATTTCCTGTTTTCCACCTCGAGAGGTATATTAACACCGTTTTACAGTACATCCTCGGATACATCGTGATCGCTTCCTCTTCCACAGTAGGCGCAGTCTGTGCTGGGGAAGTGCTGTACACGATCGGGAGGACCGGTTTGGATTTGGTATGCCGTGATACTTCGCAAGGTTATTTCCCCACTGATTGATATAACGACGTTAGGTAACCGACATCATCGTCGCCGACCTGTCGCCATTAAAATGGAGAGGTTTCGCGACAGCTCTCCCATCTTCTCCGTACATCATCAATGCCTTTATCTCTGCTGAAATCACCAATGGGTTTCTCCCTGGAAAGTGGCGGTGGGGTTATGGAATCTTTATCGTGAGCTTCGACATTTTTTTAAACATTTAATCGACTTCTGATGAGCATTTTCATAGATCATGCTTCCTGTTGTAATGGCACCCGCCCTTACTGTATTGTTTTGGGCGGAGATCAAGTCCAAACGCGACGGCACGGTGTCCATCGCGTCTAGCGCTTGGGAACGGCGCAACGAAGGGTCCGGTGAGAAAGTTACTTGGTACACCGTTGTCCGCGACTTCGGCGTCCACGTCGATATTATGGGCCTCATCATACTGGGTACTGCCTGGGCGTTACTTTTCCTTCCATTCACACTGTACGCTGATGCAAAGGGCGGGTGGAAAAATCGTACGTCTTGTGCTGTTTTCTTGGAAGAATCACGTTTTGACAACCTCGAGCAGCCAGCATGATTGCCATGGTCGTTGTAGGAGGTATTCTGCTATTCGGATTTGCGGCATATGAGAAATGGTTTGCTCGTTACCCGCTTATGCCGGCGCGCGTCCTTAATAGGACTTTCGTTGGTGCAGTCACGGTCGATGTCCTCTACATGCTCTCTGGAAACATGAGATCATTGTATTATTCGAGTTGGACGTGGGTCATTAAGGACTGGTATGTCATTTCCTGTCCGGTATGGGTTATATTTGCGACAGTCAGCTAAAGCAATGGTGTACAGGACAACTCGCGAGTGGACTTATTTCAATAAGACTATGACTGTCGGTCTTTGTGTATTCGGTATCGTTGGAGGTCTGATTCAACGCTACACTCATCGGTACAAGGTGCGTGTGTCTCGCCCATCCTTTTCCTTTCACCGACGTTGAATTATAGGCGCTCCAATTCACCGGCCTTTGCATTCGCATAATGTGAGGTAGTTCTCTACCTAACAGGCACTCTGCACTCACTATCCTTCGCAGCGGTATGGGCTTAACTTTCTACGCCAGAGGCGATAACGCAACGTAAATGTCTTCTGCCACCATCTACATCGTCAACCTTAATCGATTCGTTAGGGACGTCGCCCTCGTTTGGACCCAGCTCCTCATCGCCATTGGCGGAGCATTTAGTGTCGTGGGCTCGCGCGTTGCCTCCCAGGCATCTGTACCCCATGCCGACCTCGCACAAGTAATTTCCCTGATATCCCTTTGGACTTCCCTTGGTGGTAGTGTTGGGTATGCTATTGCCGCTGCAGTTTGGACGTAAGTAATTTGTCGACGATGATATCCCTTTGCTAAAAGTGTGTTTAGAGGTAAAATGCCCGGTTATCTCCACAAGCACCTTCCATACAAGACGGACGCCGAGATCGCTAAGATATTTGGATCCATCAAGAGTGCTAGGAACCTCGGGGCGACGGATAAGACCAATGTCATATACGGTGCGTATTAACTGGCGGTATGTAACCGACTGTCGCTTGCTTATTCATGGCAATCCACATAGCATACAACGACACCGTATACCTCCTCTACCTTCCCGCTCTCATTCTCTGTGAGTCCAAAATAATTCTTGCGCATGCATGACTGAAAGCTTTACGTTGTCAGCTTTCCTCCCTCTTATAGTTTTGATATTCATGAGAAACTTCTACCTCGGCGATAACCAGAACGCTGTACAGAACATTGGTATTGATGGTCGCGCTCTGGATAATAATCAAGCCGACGAGAAGAAGGAAGAAGACGCGGAAAAGGCGCCGGCAAAGTAAATTTGCCTCCCCCATTTACTTATGATCTCTGGTTTTAATCTGTATGAAAATTGATGTGTCAAGCCATTGTTATTTAATGTCTATTCTACTGAAAATGATGGTTGCCTGGTGTCATAGTCTTCTTTCGCGACTTATGCCGGATCGTAGGCAAATTTCTATAAGCCCAGATTCTAAAATATCTGGAGAATTTTAAGAACACACCCACAGTGCATTTGTTGATGAGGCAGAAATAAAATATATGACAGGTCAGTTAACCTATTATACCATCTTCGCGCAATTTTTCCACCTCCTCTTTCCTCTTTCCTAGGATATCCTCCAATACAACGTCCGTATGCTCGCCCAAATCAGGACCAGCCCAGCGCGGGGTGAAATCATAACCTTCGATTCGAGGGAAGGTTCCCGGCATCTTCACATTCCACCCCTCCCCATCCTTACTGTCCACCCAGACATCCTCGATAGCGCCCCGTGCTTGATTATGTTCGTTCTCCGCGATATCCTTCACGTTCACTACCCGTCCCACAGGAACACCAGCTGCGTTCATTGTATCCATAACCTCCTCAACCGTCTTCTGGCTCGTCCAGTCTGAGATGGCTTTCTCGATTTCGGCCTGTCGTTGAACGCGATGCTGGTTCTGCTCATAGTTAGGGCCAGTCAGTTCACTGCGTCCGATGGCAGTCATGAGTCGGTTGTATATGGTATCACCATTCGCTCCGATGACGATGAACGTCGGTGTGGACGACCCTGGTTCGGGTAGACAAGGATAGGCGTTTGTCGGTACGATTCCCGTGACGGAGGAGCCTGATGGTCCGCGAACCTGAATGATTCTTCAACGATACATCCTGTTAGGCTCATCTCATGATTTCACTTACCTTCCCCTTACGATCATACTCTGGTATTATTCCCTCCATGAGGTTCAACATGCTAACAGATACTAATGTGAATGTATTCGGATTTGCAGACGAAAGACATACCTTTCTAGAATACTCACGTCGACAATTGAACCACCGTTCTCACCTCGTTGTATTTTAGACTGCTTCGACAACAGAGCTAGGACCTAATTTGGGCGTTAGTATAAATTCGAGTAAGGGAGAGGGAGCACCTTACAGTCCCGAATGCAGCATGGAGTCCTGCAACAGAGTCACCTAAACTCATGTTTGGTCGCACGGGTGGACCGGCAAGGCCTCCAGTCTTAGGGTCGGGGAATCCATTTATATAGCGAAACCCAGCTTCCGCTTCACAGACAGCGGCGTATCCAGGACGTGGTGACCATGGTCCTGTTTGACCATATCCACTCACTCGGGTAAAGATCAAAGAAGGATTGTGTGGATGCAGAAACTCTGGACTCAGACCCCACTTCTCCAGGGCTACATATCAATCAATGTTAGAATGTGTATTCATTAATCACAAAGGTAAATGGCATACTCCCAGGCTTAAAGTTCTCCAAAAGCACGTCGCTCTTGATGGCCAACTGCTTGACCAATCTGAATGAATACGTTAGCACCGTATTATGTGTGACGTAAGGAGGAATCACTCGCTCCCTGCCTTCGGCTTTTCGTAGGTCGATGGCAACACTTTTCTTATTTCGGCCAATACTCCGAAACCATGGGCTAGTACCGTCTGAATCCAACTCGCGCCAGACACGAAGGGGATCACCAAGACGAGGGGGTTCTACTTTGATGACTTCGGCGCCAAATTGTCTATGTACGCGTGAGCCGCATGCAGAATACGAGCTAGGGTTTTATGAAATACCCGAGTAGCTGTCCGGCAAAAGGTCCTGCGATCAACTGTCCCATTTCCAAAACGCGGATCCCTGAAAGAGGAAGATGCTGCGAGGATGTGGTTCCGTAACGCCTAGAAAACGCGTCGTCGCAAAACTTGACCGCGACGATAAGAATATAAGATTCTCACCTGAGAGCATTCCATCGAAGCGCAGTCATAGTAGTGAAGGTTGCTGTCTATCTTTGAGGGTAGTCGGCGTTGATATACCCCAGTGGAAGCTGCTTTCGGCCGAAGCATTACACTGGCCAAGTGCCGGTTGAAAAGGCAAACATGGCCCGGCTAACGTAACAGATTGAGGCCTGGGAGGAATGGGAGAAAATGGGAAGACTTGTTAGTAAGTATCCTGGAGAGAGCCCCAGCTACGCAAGCCGTGTTCTAGAGGGGAAAGGGAGAGGGGGGGGAGGTGCGTCGCGTCGCTTTCGGCAAAACTCTGATCACGTGAGGTCAATGCAATAAATTGGAAATTGCAGTTGCAGTCCCCCTTCCGTATTGGGACCTTGCGCCGGTACCAATACCAATACCTTCCTCTTCCAAGTACATCTCACTGCACAGTAACATGGAGCAATCTTCAACTGAGAAACTTGTATCCATGGTCCGTCTTCTTGATGGTCCTTCTGTAAAAGCGGAAGAAATAGAATGGGCGATGGATCTAGAGGCTGGGATGACCCTCATCAACTGGCTCGCAGCCCAAATGCCCTCGTACCTGGACGTCGAGGATGGTAACGTCGACCTTGCTCAAAAAACCGTTTTGACTGGATTCGCTCTGGAAAAGGAAGAGGTGGAAGCGTGAGTACGTTGGTTGGTTTTGGTCTCCTCCATGATTTATTGTCGACGTCTAGGTTAGCGAATATAAAGACGAATTCGGGAGACGATGGAGACACAATTCGTACACCAAAGAAGTACTCAATACCAAGCGAAGCACGGTCGGTGGCTTCTCTACCGTCAAGGACATCAAGTTGAACCATTCTCAGGGAGCAGGCCAGGCTCATGGACATGGAATCGACTTATATTGAGGATGAAATTGAATTACTGAGGAATCGACTGAAGCAGACAAAGTAAAACAAAACAACAAAATCTTGCAAGACCCCGCTGCTCACATTCTTGTTCGTAGGATTGCCACTCGCAGAATGACACAGACGATGAAAGAATTGAAGCGTGAGATTGGGCGAACCCGAGACGAGATTTCAGCTTCCCAGGAAAGACTTGCAGAGATGTCAATCAAGGCGCGTTGTTACATTATATAGTGCTACGAAAGAAAGCTGACATAGCGCGTTAGGCAGACTCCACTGCTTCCACATCAATTCGATGCGCCTCCGAGGTTCTTGCTGTTCTGAAAAATGAAGCTACTGGTCAGTTTCTCACACTATCGAGTACGAACTGACCCTTATTCAGACACAGGCAACGCGTCAACCGACGCTGAACTGGAAGCCTACGCTAACTATCGATCCACTGTGATTGCGCGCACCCAACAGCAGGTGGAAGATGTTGTAACAGCGGCCGCAGGTCTCCCATCTGAAGCAGAGCTTGAGCAAGTGGCAAGACGAGTCGCGAAGAAATTGTACGGTGAAAGGGAAGTTATCAAAGTCGCTGAAGATGTCTTTTTCTGCCAACAGATGGAGGAAGTATGCGAAGAACTGGAACAGACAGACCGGAGGGCTGGTGTTGCAAATCTTCTTCTCAAGGTCAAGTCAGAACAAGAGCGCCAGGCCGATGGAGACGTTGACATGGACATCAACGATGAGCTTGAGATGGCGTGGCGGCTGGATCAAATGGGTCTCCTCAAAGAGAAGTTGGAGATTTTGCAGAACGTCTGTCTCTCCTCTTTGGTCAACATCATTGAACTAATCGCGCGCCTTAGGCTATCAAAGATTTCGAGGGTAATATTATACCACCTTTGCAGTTGCTTTACGACTCAGTCAAAACTTCTGTGTCTCACATGGCTGAAGTGGAAGGTCTGATCGCTGCGCTGGGTGAGGAAATGGAGGAGATTGTTGAATCTTCTCACTTGGCGAAGGATAGTCCTGAAATATCGAAAGAGACCATCACAGAAGCTGAGACACTGCAGGCTGGTTTGGTCGATCTTCTGAAAAAGCTCCAAGGTAAGGACACGTACACTCTTCTTGTATCGTCGCTAACCCACGCAGACCTGCGGCCGGCTAACTCTGAGCCATTGGTCCTTCTGGATCATCAAGATGTCTTGCGTGAACTGAAAGCCATCAAAGAACAAGAGTGCTCTCTGGAATCGGAAGAAGAACGCGGAACTGCTGCTCTTATCCAAGGCTTGGAACACCTGTGAGTATATGTATATACACCTGCACTGATGGAACGCTATTGATGCAGGTCATCAGGAGGGGCTCGCTGAAGCTTTTACTATCTGACACGTATCAACATGCACCCTTGAACACGTCCCCTCCTTATGCGTTACCTCTAGAGTTGCGGAATTTAGAAAGGGAAACTCAGAAGATGAGTGAAGAGCTAAGGCAGAGTGTTGTAATCTTGCAGAAGGTGATTTTTCCCCGATATCTGCAGCTAGCATGGGAACGCTAACGTTTACCATCTCCAGAATGTTGAGTCGTTGGAAAGCGATCGTTCAACAAAGAAACTACATAGTTTTGTACATCATGCGCTCAAGAGCCCTAAGTTGAAGTCCAAATAATTACACTTCGCTTATCTATTGTCTGTGGCAACTTCGATATCCCATAACCGTGGTAATCAGCCTCGAGTCTTCAGGTTCGTCACCCTCAGATTACCAAGCTGACGTGCCATGGCGGTGATCGGATTGGTTGTGTAAGAATGTGCCCCATCTCGCATGACAATTCCATCTGTAGCACACAGACAGGCGACATCTTGTCCTTCAAGTTGTACTAGATCTAGAGCAGACGATTACTGTCCTTCAAATTACTCGAACGCTTACTTTTAGGTTACCGACCCCGAGGCAATCTACTTCATTACCGAAAAGCATGGTACTGACGAACGATCAACTATCCGTTCATCGTCAGAAATCCCGTTACATGTTTTGAGCGATCAGAAGGCTGGGAAAACCTCGAAGTTTGGGTGCGAAGTTCTTACGTGTATGGGGCCCTTCGCATCACCGTGTTGTTTCAACACGCAATAAACCATTCGCCGAGCCACGGTCGGCAAAAGGATTAATCAACGAATCTTTCTGAATTGCAAAGGTATATCAATAACAGTAGTCTGGGCATGTATCTGTATCTGTAATAGCTGAACGGACGATAGTATATACGAAAATGAATAAATGTAAACCTGCCCCAAAATCAGATTACCCTGTAGATTGGACCATTGTTGGACCACTGCAGACCGTCTGGAGCACCGATGAGCATTTCCCCACGGGATCGAGTAATGAAGCCAAGTGACCCTCTGAACGTCCTCTCAAACTTAATTGGTGTCTCTTCGCAAATGCCGTTGCCTCACGAACGGTCTCGATGGAGGATATCTCCCTCACGCTCAGCATGAGAATGATGGCTTCCGGTGGCGGCTCCGAGCCTGCCGGCGTAGATGCTAGTTTTAGATGAAGACATATAGCTGGAAGGAGATGTCGTTTTAGAATCAATGATGTTGAATGCAGGGGACAAGACTTACAACTATCCCTGTCAAGCGATCCTTGCATTTGGATCAAGTCATCCAGTCTGTACTCCTCACTCCTGGCGAGGACATGTCCGGTTTTGAGCCACGGCAATTTGTAGCAGATCTCAAATTGGATGAGCGAGAATCCTACCAAGTCCAATCTACAAAGTTCAAGTATAAGTCTAGATGTCCGAGACGGAAAGGTGTTAAATGCTTACGGCCCGACGTTTTGGTGCCACACCAAGGCGCCGCTGTGCCGCTTTATACAAGATGTGCGTGTACTTTTGTTGCCGCTCTTCATGCCGACATACACATTGGATGCACGATCGAGTAGTGACGTAGAGGGAAGACCGGATACGTTGTCAACTTGGATCAGAAATCAGATTTTTGCTTGTGAGAGGCAGGGGAAAAAAACACGGACTGTGGAACTGGATGCGCTGGGAGCTGGGAGCTGGCTTTGAGCTTGAAGTAAGTACTGATCCGGACCTGGGGAAAGGGACATCATAAGAAAATCATAACATCTCAACTACGAGGTACACTCACATGGTTGTTATTAAGCGCTGGTAGGATTCTAGGCGTGAGGGTAAAGTCAAGGCACAGATCTGGGGCAGAAGTGAGGTAGGAGTACATGTCCGTGTGCCTTTTATAAGGAGTCCCTCCACACCGGAGCTTCGGAGCACTACAGCATCGGCAATCTCTCTACAGCTTCCAGGCGTCAAACACGCCGGTCCGTGTCATGAATTGATTTCGGTCACGAAAACGGAAAGCCAAGGCGCCTTTGTTTGCACTGCGGTTAGAAATATAGCGCAGAGGAGTTGTTGAAGAAGTACGAAGTAGTAGACTGAGAAGGCCCGGAGTGGATGCCAGGCTGTGTAAACGCGAGTGCGCGTGTCATAGCTCGGAGATAGAATCATGCGCAGTAGATCCGTGCTGTACAGCGCCGCTTAGTCATTCTTGTAGTGAACCATTCATCGTGTAGTTATTTCGCGGTGCGCTATACAGCAGGTATTCATACAGAAGATGATGCACATGGTGATGAGTGACGAAAGTTGTTGAAGAAGAGCGGCTTTGAGGTTTCTGCATCGGAAAATTATATAAGATTCCACGGTATGTGCTGTTTCTTTTTGGTTCCCCGAAGTTTGCATTGAAAAAAGGGGCCAGTGGTCGCGCAGAAAGATGAGTGGTTTCTACTGACTACACCGAAGACCCCTACTTTTCCCATTTAGCAGTTAAGCATCATTCAAAATCGTGCCATAGTTACCGCTTAGTACACGTCGATCATACTGGGAAGGCTCACAGGGTCACTTGTAGCAGGCTAAGTACATGATCCCCCTTCCCCCCTGCCTCGGAGCACGACGGATGGATGGTTATGTGGGACAAGCGACCTGGTCATTCGAAAAAATCGAATTTTGCCATCAGCGGCTCATCTCGGCTTCCCACGTGTCCGAGAACTTGCAAATCATGATTTCGAGTTCGTAATTCCGAGGACTCACCATGCATCATGACCAGCTCTGTTTGCAACAGAACGTCAACGTCGAAGTCGCAGTACGTTATACTCCTCAGCTCAGAATACACTGCCCTTTGACAGACTCTAGTTGAACGGCCGTGATTTTTTGTATCTTTGTGCGGATCTTCAATTCTACCGTCAATGAAGGATACGTACTTACATCACTTCAAATAATGCCTGATAGCTTGTCGGTGATTATAGGTCCCCGCAGCGGACGGAAGGAGTGGCGGGACAGATAGCACTCTGACTTGGACGCCCGATTTAAACTTGCCTGCCTTGGCCTTTCCTCTTGCAGGCAGATAGACTTCTTCCAGTACCTCCTGACTTTTTCCGGATAATCAGGGCCTACTATTCAATTGACGTAGTACCTATTCTTTGGGAATAACATGGGGAAAATCATACTGCATCCATCCTCCGCCCTTCTTGCGAGATCTTTGCTAGATACTATCTGCGTTCATTATTCTCAATTACTGAATATATAGGACTCTCAACTCAGGAGTTGTCCATTCTTGGAAGTACCGGAACAAATATATCCCTTTGTAGCCGACGTTCAAGACCCCCATCGCGATGCGCTACCGTCGCGGGAGTTGAATACCCAATAGTATTAGCTAGTATCCCCTGCGGTATAGTGTCTTCATGCTTCGGGGATTTGTACGAACATAGGATCATTTTGTCAGGGTTCCAGAGCTCTTCGGGACATTTGCAAACGGTCCAATTGATAAACTGATAATTATTAATAGATATGATATATTCATTAGAAACTACTTAGAGTTTAGTGGGTAGGATGACGGCTGCTCCATGTGAAATAAGTTAAGCTTCTTTGATTGACTTGCGAGCACTGGAGGCCAGACCTTGCAAGCTGGGGATATGCTCTTCAAGCTCACAGGTGGAGCGTTGATGAAGGAGACATCTAAAAAGATAAGACGAAACGACCATCGATCTAGGAGAACTTGGTCATATCGGTGCAAAACAGATGAATCAGATAATCAATCAATTGCAAGCGATCCCTGTAGAATCATGGTGCCATTGGCCAGCGGGACCACCTCTGCACTTGCGGGGTTGCACTGCAATTTGCACCGGGACAATTCTATCAACGAATAATCGAAAGAGACTGGTCGAATGCCATCAGATAATTGAAACGAAACATAGAAAAGAGGGTGGCGTTTGGTTGATGTCACAGCAGGTCACGTTGTCACCTGTTACAAACAACGGCAAAGCCAATCGTTTCTCCTTCTTCCAGTGCCGTCCTCTTCATTGCGCACTTTGATTTCCTTCATTTCTGAGCGCGTTTTTCTCTTCTGTAATGTCTACATGGACGCCCCAGCCAGGTGGTTTGGCGGAAATCCTCCAAACCATCCATGAATCCACCGACATGGCCCAGTCGGTACAACGAAATATTACCCAAGTGAGTTCTAGTAGCCCTGCTTCCTTGATAGTCTTCTCTAACAGTGGCCAAGAAACTCAATAACTTTACGCGTGTACCTGACTATATCGCATACCTTGCTCATATTCTATGCTGGATGAGGGAAGAGGAGGAGCGAATTCGAAGCATCGCTGGCTATCTTCTCAAGAATAACTCGCGCCTCATTCTCACGTCTTCACCCGAGGTGGCGGCCTATGTCAAGAATTCTGTTCTACAAGCATTCACCGACTCATCAATCATGATACGGAATACTGCTGGTCAGGACGTTGTCGCATTTCTCGGCGTGCTGGAACCCAAGAATTGGCCGGAGTGTCTACAGCAGCTCGTGGGGATGCTAGATATGCCTGATCTTGACAAGCAAGAGGTGAGTTATTTCTTCCTTTCGGGGTTCCCGCCATGATCATAAGGCGACCACTGCTTGATATCTCATTTCGTACCGACTCCCAAATTCTGCCACTGACTTTTTCTTACCTGCACTTTAGGCTGCTTTCAACGTCCTTGAAAAGGCTTGCGAAGATTATCCTCGAAAAATGGACGTCGAAATAAATGGAACACGGCCGCTTGACTATATGATTCCCAAATTCCTCTCCCTCGCTGATCACCAGTCGTCCAAGATGCGCTCACATGCCGTTGCATGCCTATCCTACTTTGTCCCCGCCAACTGCCAATCTCTATTCGTCCACCTAGATGCTTTCATAGCGTGTCTCTTCCGCCGCGCCTCGGATGATGACCCTTCAGTTCGACGCCACGTCTGCCAAGCTCTCGTTCTTCTCCTTGCCGCACGGCCCGAACGGCTAATGCCCGAGATGAACAACGTAGCCGAATACATGCTATATTCTACCAAAGACCAGAACGAGAACGTCGCACTGGAAGCATGCGAGTTCTGGCTTACGTTCGCGGAGGACGCTGAATTGTCAATCTACTTGCATCCTCTCCTCGCCAAGGTCGCTCCAGTTCTATTGGATTGTATGATCTATGGTGAAGATGATTTGCTGTGGCTGGACGGGGACGCAGAGGATGAAGCCGTGCCGGATAAGGAGACTGATATCAAGCCTCGCCATTATGGTGGTAAATCTCACGGTTTGGAGCGAGATGCCAACGGGGAGCCTCCGAAGGCTCGGATAGGTGCATATGGAGAAGAGACTTACGATGACGATGATGATGACTTCGACTACGATGATGAAGACTACGCAGACGACATGTCCACCGAGTGGAACCTACGAAAGTGTGCCGCGGCGGCTCTGGATGTTCTAGCTGTCCGGTTTACCGGTGATCTTCTGAACGTCCTTCTGGGACCGTTGAAGGACAAGCTGTGGAGTAGCGATTGGCTGCAGAGAGAGAGCGGGATTCTCGCGCTGGGAGCAATGGCAGAAGGTGAGTTTCTCTTCCTGATGATCGTTGGTTCAGCTTCTGATATGTGCCCAAATAGGATGTATAGAAGCCATCGAGCCTCATTTGCCCACGCTGGTACCGTATCTCATTAACATGCTTAATGATCCAAAGGTAAAGTATGCCGTTTCTCTCTCGTAATCCTAAACTAATATAATACCCTCCCTAGCCCCTGGTTCGATCAATCACATGCTGGACGCTCGGACGCTATGCGAGCTGGACCACCCAACCAATTTCTGATGAGCACAAAGCTCAGTATTTCATCCCGACTATGGAAGGAGTGAGTTTTGTCGTGCATTCTATCCTACGTTTCTTTATGAACATATCCAATCAAAGCTCCTCCGGATGGTCTTGGATAGCAACAAGCGCGTGCAAGAGGCCGGGTGTAGCGCGTTTGCGACCCTTGAAGAGGATGCCGGGCCAGAACTGGCACCATACCTCGAACCTGTACTGAGGAACCTAGTCTTTGCATTCGACAAGTACCAGCATAAGAATATGCTCATACTGTACGATGCGGTCGGTACCCTTGCAGACGCGGTTGGCCGTGCTCTTTCGAACCCTATGTACGTCGAGATTCTGATGCCACCCCTGACGAACCGGTGGGCAAAGCTCAAGGATGACGACCCGGACCTCATTCCATTGCTCGAGGTGCGTTGCGTTTTATTCATATTGCGCAAAATCCTGATGGGTTCATCCAGTGTCTCGCATCCGTCACCATCGCAATGGGCATGTCCTTCCACCCTTACGCTGGCCCTGTCTTCGAGCGGTGCAACAACATTATTCACCATGCACTGCTCCAATACCAAGCATTCCAACAGAACCCTGAAATGGACGAGCCTGATAAATCTTTCCTTGTCGTCGCGTTGGACCTCCTCTCCGGTCTTACGCAAGGCCTCGGCATGTCATTGGAGGGGCTGATAAACCAGACGCAACCGAATCTGTTGTCGTTGTTGACGGTGTGTTTGAAGCATCCACAGGCCCCTGTACGACAGTCCGCGTACGCGCTGGTTGGAGATATGGCTATGGGCTGTTTCACTGTTCTCCGGCCTCACATGCCCGGCATCATGGGCGAACTGATACTACAACTCGATCCCGAACCAAAGTTCGAATTTATCAGCGCTTCGAACAATGCTGCATGGTCTGTTGGCGAAGTTGCGCTACGCTACGGACGGAGTGAGTGTCATCCCGTTACTCCACCCCATCTTCTTAGTAACCCAATTGTCAGACGACCCTGAATTCCAACAATGGGTAAACCCGCTGATTTCAAGACTGGTTCCGATCTTGCTGCACCCAAAGGCACCAAGAAGCTTGCACGAAAATGCTGCGGTGTCGATAGGACGAATTGGGTTAATGCACCCGACCCTTGTTGCGCCTCATCTGGCCGAGTTTGCGCAAGCCTGGTGTCAGGCGCTGTACGAGATTCGAGACAACGAGGAGAAAGATTCGGCATTCCGCGGTCTTTGCACGATGGTCGAAGTCAATCCTGCAGGAATTGCAAAGGTACAGACTTCTTTTGTTATATTTAGCCTTGTCGATGCTGATTTCTCCGCGACAGAGTCTCTTGTGGTTCTGCAATTCGATAGTGAGATGGAATGCGCCGTCACCGGAGCTGAACAGTATGTTCCAGACGATATTGACGGCGTTCAAGCAGCACGACGCCAGTGGGTGGGCTGCTCAAGTTGCCGCGTTCCCGCCGATCATCCAAGAGCGGCTGGCCACACGTTACGGCGTGTAATATAGTATATACGTACTGGTTTCTTCTGTTTGTCCTCGCCTGTTGCATGTGGATTCCCCTTTAGTAGCAGTAGTATTTTTGTAGTGTAGTCAAAACCTTTCGTAGCAGTAGTCATTTCCTCCCTCTCGTCCCTCATCCTCTTTCGGATGCGCTGCATTTCGTCGCTTGTTTTGCATATCTCTGTCACATTTTTTTTACGTAGCATTAGTTAGTAGTTACTCAGTAGTATAGCTTTCTCACCACATCCAAAGGCATCAAATCAAATCATGATCATCAATACGAACGACTAAAATATGTATCTCTATTCCCTATGTACTTACTGTTGTCTTTACGTGTAGAAGGAATAGATCGCGTTTTCCGGCAATAGTCCCTGACTTAAATAGATAAGTATCATCATAGCATCATGTTCGTGTACTGAACTTGTAATGGCATAGACTGACTTGTACTATGCATCCAGGGTAATTCAACGAAACCGTTGAGTCTCTGCGTTGACGGCTTTCTGAGGGCTCGACCAAGGACTAGCTTGAGTGCTCATGCATCATGTATTCTACCATATATGTCGTTTCTCTGTTTTGTGTCGTGATCATGAAGTTTACTCGACGCGTAGACCACATACCATTACTCCCATCGTCACGGCCACACCATGCAAGGACAAAAGGCAGCGCGAGTATAATTTTGTCTGAAAACGTAGAAGCAGACTTTAGCTCTCTCGAGCTCTTGCTTCTTAAATAATAGGGGTATTTATTTAGTTTAACTTTAATTACTTACGACAAATATATTTTAAATAAATAATGTTCGCGATTTTCCCTCGAGCACGTGTCAATAGCGACGACGACGACGTTCACGTTTCCTTCTGTATTCTACACTGTACTCTGGTTTCTATTCCACAGGCCATCGCTGGGTATCTCTTAGGGCCCCGTGCTCACCGTCACAAATCCCGCTTCCAATCCCCATCATTCAAAAACCATGCTGTCGCGTTATAACATGCTCATCCTCGCTATCTTCTGCTTATTTATTGGAACGACACGGGGCGCAGAAGAGAAGTCGAAGATGAAAGTTGGAGACAAAACGATTGAACGGGTGAGCTGGTCATGACCTCGACGTCGAATCTGTGCGCTAATTCTTCGTCAGACAGTACAGCTACGCACGCATTCAATATTTGCGCCGTACATAGACCAAGATCTGCAGAATAGGTGAGCAGCAATAGCTGTGTGGCAACACCTGTATTCATTTGCAAAGATGGTGGGACTTTGGTGCCGATGCCTACATTGTAAGACTACCACTATCTATACGAGCTCGAGCTGATACCCCGTTAGAATACCAACAAGCATATACGACTGACGCGCGACCGACCGTCGCAAATGGTGCGCTTGCTTTTTCTTCCGGCGTCACCGGGGATAATGTTCGTCTAGGGATACCTATGGTCCCGTCTACCGCTCACAACAACAAATTTTGTCATCGAAATCGAGTTCAAGGCAAGTCCACATGACCATTTGTCTAGCATGAAGCGCCAACATGTGTCGTTCTCCAGGTCACGGGCGAGTCTAACAACCTCTACGGCGACGGCTTCGCTATCTGGCTAACGAAGGAACGTGCTCAGCCAGGACCAGTATTTGGGAGCAAAGGTGTGTGTTGTATGACACTCATTCTTAAGAAAGAAATTCATACTTTTCTTAGATAGCTTCACCGGCCTCGGATTGTTCTTGGACACGTACGCTAATTCACGCCACCCATATGCCTTCCCCCGCATCACCGGAATGATTGGCGATGGCAACACCCAATATGACTTTGGAAAAGACGGAGATAAACAAGGCATCGGTGCATGCTCCGTGCGTCTTGTGTATCTCGCTATCGTGCACCCACGCTCATCTCTGGCAGTTGAACTTCCGCCGAACAAACGTGGCGACGAAAATCAAGATCACATACATCAAAGATAGTGTATTGGATGTGGGTACAACTTTTTGCCGTCGCGCCAGCCTTTTCAAAAACTTTTGTTCTACTTCTAGGTTAAACTGCAATATAAAGCATGTGAGTAGCTCACTAGGCGGCCGTATGACTCCATCTAATCTCCTACTACAGGGGACGACTGGACAGATTGCTTCCGCGCTGATGGTGTCTCGCTACCCACCGCTCCCTTCCTCGGGATGAGCGCAATGACTGGAGACGTATCGGATAACCACGAGTGAGTTGTTTCCGGTGTCCCCCTCCCTCGCTCATACTAAAATCATATCAATAAAACCAGCATCATCAGCATCTCAACGCATTCTGCTATAGTCTCCCACGGAGATCTCCCCTTCACCGAGAGTGCCAAGAAACGATCCAGCAAGAAGAGCGCCGGCTCCTGGACGTGGTTCTTCCTCAAGATGCTCCTGTTCGCCGGAGTGGGCTTTGGGGGGTATTATGGGTACCAGGAGTACCGGAGGAGGAGTAGATATTCGGGGATGGGGAACTTTGGTGCAGGGCGCTCGAGCGGGTTTGCGGGATTCGGAGGTGCAGGAGGTGTGTATTCGGGCAGTAAACGTCTGTAGGCGAGGGGGTTGGTGGTAACTTATGAGGTTCGAGTAATCTAATACGGCTATGTTTATTTGACTCCCCCAGGAGTACCACCAGGAATTACTTGCCCTGCCAGGGAGTTCAGGGTAGCAAGGACGCCCTCGTGGTTTCGCTAATAGATCTCTCAAGACTACGGTCAAGGTTTTGATAAATCCCTGCATACAGCCACAGTAGACTTGGCATCATTAATTGGAGCCAACACAATTGATATACAGCGCGCACAGCGTGAGGGAACTTTGTCATGGTATAGAAGTCAAATCATGAGTACTCTCTCATAGCCTCGGCAGTAGGCTGGTGTGTAACAAGATCATGGATAGTGCAAACGCTGTTGGCAATCCGGCAAGAAGGGTCTTTGTGGGACAGCCTTTCGAATCCCGTCGTCGCACAGTACCCTTTCAACGGAAGTGTATATGCCAGGAAAATGATTGGTCGGGAAACTAACTAGATTACAGAGTAGACGAGATCATGGTGCCATGTATGTACAAATATGTATGTAGAAGTAGGTAACTGTAGATAGCAGATATATGATATCACCACACCACCTCCGACCAGGCATGAAAGGGAATGGCCCCTCACGCAGTGGTTGCGTTGTTGAAGACCAACAAGTTGGGGGTCTGCCCCGGAATATCATCAAGTAAACCTTCCGAAGCGAGGTAGAGGACGGCAGTCTTCAGTTGCTTGGGCGACAAAGCCTTCGGCCTTCCCGGTGTGGGTGCGGTTACAGCCCTGACGATCTCAGGCGAAGGGAGGAGGCAGGAAATCCAGCGGGGGAAAGCAGAGTGAGCGATTGCGTAGATAGACGAAGAGAAGTGGCTCTGGGATTGAAGGTCAGCGGGAACGAAGTCAGACTGGACTTTAGGATCAAAAGTCTTGTGGGGGTAGATGGAGAGGTAGTAAGCCAGAAGGCCGGCGACATGGGGGGAGGCCATGGAAGTGCCGGACAGCGTGGCAACAGCGGTCTCAGAGCCCTTGTACGTTGACTTGATATTAAGACCTAGGAAAGAATTTAATAACAAAAAGATCATAACGGAAAGAAAGCATACCAGGAGCGAAAACGTCAACACACTTTCCGTGGTTGGAAAAGTACGCCCTGTCATCGGAGAGAGTCGAAGCACCGACAGTCACTGCCTTCTCAGCAGATGCGGGCGAATAGTTGCAAGCGTCCTTGTTGTCGTTTCCTGACACAAAATTACAACACCATCCTCGCGATAAATCTAAAAAACTTACCAGCAGCAACAGCAAAGTGAAGACCAGCATCGACAGCCTTGTTGACCGCAGCATCCAAAGCAGGCGACTTTCCTCCACCGAGACTCATATTGGCGACTGAACCTTTGTGGGATGTCTTGCCAGTCGCCTTGTATTCAGCATCGGCGGCGGCATCCTTCTTCATAGCTTCACCGGCTGCCCATGACACACCACCGACGACATCAGACATGGACCCACTACCGTTCGAACCCAAGACCTTGACAGCGATGACGTTGGCCTGCTTGGCAACACCATACGTCTTGCCAGCGATGGTACCCGCGCAGTGAGAACCATGACCATTACCGTCCTCATCAACGTCATTCAAAGGGATAGTCTTGCCCCATATAGCTCGGCCACCGAAGTCGACGTGGTGAGTGTTGATACCAGTGTCGATGACGTAGACGTCAACGCCCTCACCACCATCTGTGTCATATTCGTATCTCGTGAAAGTGCCGAAAGTGAGCCTTGGGCGGTGACTGATACGAGCGAGACCCTGAGAATGAACAAGATGAATGCTGGCACAAGACTGTCAGTAATCGTGACTCACCCAGGGCGCGCCTCTCTGAACACTCAATTCATCGACGGTCTCAATCTCCAACGTCTTCACTATCTGGTCCTTCTCGATGAAGTCAACCTCGGGCATCTTCCGCATCTCCTCAATGGTGCTGGGCGAGAAGTGCCCTGAGTATCCACTCATATGTGTACTAAACACATGCTGCAGGCCGGTGAATTGGTCGACTAAAGCGTCTGATTGGTGGGTCATCTGAAGGTAGTTGAGATGGTTCTGCAGCATCATTGGATGCCCATCCTTGAGAATGACAATGTACGAATCGTTGATGGTTCCGTGAACATGGC
This sequence comes from Armillaria cepistipes, assembly GCA_900157415.1. Lineage (NCBI taxonomy): Eukaryota > Fungi > Basidiomycota > Agaricomycetes > Agaricales > Physalacriaceae > Armillaria > Armillaria cepistipes. The sequence goes on from FTRY01000019.1 coordinate 772,837, forward strand.
CGTCACCGATGAGGGGGGCGAGACCTAGTGGAGAGCGGGAAGGAGGAGGATGCTGGGAGAAGGTAGAGAGCGGCGATGCAAACACTGTCGCAGCCAAGGACAGCGCGTATAAGGAGGAACAGATAAGGGAGGTCATGGTTGGGAGGAGAGATGGTCTGCAGCCGAATCCGGCTGATAACGCGGCCTTGTTTGCTCTTGTTTGACGGAACGGAAGTTTCAATCGCGCTTGTATCGCGTTCATTCTTAGGTAACACATTGAATCCGACTATGGGAAAGTTGGGGAACGCGCCAGCCACTACTGAAGCTGATATGTCCCGTTTCCCTTGCCTCACGGAGCAGGCTATCTTCTCTCTCCACGGTGACATATGCCATCCACAAACATATGATCCGGGTTGTAAACCTACCGGTCTCTTAGCTCTGGATGAACAGCTATCAAGAATATGGGAACACGCGTCTTCTCAATCATCCTTAACCGTTCTTCGTCGCTTCAAATACGTATACCAATGTACCTTGTTGCTAATAAACACTGCCAGTGATATGCCGACGAGCGGCTTGGTACACCGCCCGATGCAGACCAATCCGGTTCTGATGGATAAAGAAGGAATGACGAGAGAGCTTATCGTCCGAACTGAGGAAATATCACCGAGAGCCTGTGGTTCTTCGTATCTACTTAATAGCGGCTCGGCTTAACTTGTATGCATCTCTGAAGACAACTTTCTCGCCAGATGTTGTGCTCTTTTCGCTGGCAAATTTGTCAAACCTATCCTCCTATTTTTGTTTTGTCCACTGCTAGTAGAAAGCATGTTTCGTTCTATTTACAGTGGTACCGAACGGCGAAAACACGTTTGCGAGGCCGGCTATATTTGCTTCAATTCTCCGCGGATTGAGGAGAATTTAAAGGTGTACATGGTGTAGAATAAAATCTGTGCAGCCAACATCATAAGTTGCAGGTCATTCAAACGAGTATCAACTCAAATAGCTCAACAAAGGGTACGTATCATAAATAAGTCCGGGTATTTTTCTTTTGAACTCTTACGATGCGCCTTATCCATGTCCCTGAAGTCATTCCGAGGCTGTCGAGCACTACTGGTGTGAAACCGGAGGTGGCCAGTCCTTAGCAAGTCCTTACAATGACCAATTACATTCAGTCTTTGCTGCCTCGCAAAGCACCCTCTCAGTCTACAATAGAATTACACCCTAGCATTAGTTATATACATTCATTGAGCTATCAGAAAAATATCCGAACCTAAGAACTGGCTAGAAAGTGCTGAAACTGAACGTTGCACATCGCGACCTACAGCCGACGCTGCCGGTTGCAGTTGCAAAACCGTCTTTTTACCGCGCCTGGCCGGCTTGGAATCGGCACTCTACAATTGCCGCCGGTATCTCAAACCCGTTTCAATGCCGGCTCACGGCCAGCTGCAGTCTTCATCCGACCTCGACGACGCCGTGCCATCAACTTCCAGCTGTGATTTGGCCCACCGAAAACTTCAATGAACTCATCTGGGTATTTTTCCCTGGTAAGATGTTTCCTTGCTTTTCACCTATCAGTGCTAATTCAATCATTTGCTCAGATAACAGTCAGGTTTGGTATGATGAACCATATCTTCAGTAGAATTCGGCTGCTTGTATATCAACTACCCATTATTCTCATCATTGGAAGGTTATATTTATCACGAGAGGGCTAGATATGCTCTGCGACGCGATCATAGATTCTCGCACTGAAAATTCGCAAGCCTTAATCGCGGCTCACTCATGCCGGGTCGCACCACATGTGATTCGTACCTTTGGATCACTTACACCTTTTCTTCGAAAACCATTATCACCTATTCACCGTTCACTCCTTCAAGGAACATACAATGTGGAATGGGCATGACAGTACGGAGGAAGATGAGATCGGACACTCGTTCGATGAAAGCCTGTCGGGGGAAATTCATCCGTTGCCCGATAATGCTTCTCATGCAAAATTTCGCTTTGGTATGAAAAAGCGGCAGTTCAGACAAGGTATGAGCGTTTAGATACCTCAAGGATAAGTTATCTGAAGAGTCGTCTTAGGGAACGATCTGTTCAACTACGAGGACAAGTACCCCGAGGATCCAATTTACCATGAAACGGCGCCGAATGCCAGGGTATGGAGAACCTACGCAGACGAGAGTGTAAGTTTTGATGCAAATATGGTGGAATATTCCAGGGACAACGTCGACGTCTTGTTGGTTTTCGTGCGTCGTATTTCCCGGAACCAATAACCGGTATATTAACCAGTGTAAAGGCGGGTCTCTTCTCAGCTGTCGTTTCCACCTTTGTCACTCAGGCATCCCAGAGTCTTTCTGCTGACTACACCCAAATGTCGGCATCGTTTCTTTTTGAGCTGGTTGCTATTCAGCGCGCTCTTGCTAGTGGTGCTACTATTGACACAGTCAACGCGTCGCCGTACGATCCTTCTTCCATCTTCGTGCCTTCCACTGGGAGCGTCTGGGTGAACGGCTTTTGGTTCACCAGTCTCGTCCTGAGTTTAACGACAGCTCTGATCGCGGTGCTTGTCAAGCAATGGCTCCATTACTACATAGCCCTGCCTTCTGGGACCCCACGCGAGCGCAGCCATGTTCGACAATTTCGATACATGGGGTTCCAGAAGTGGCATGTCCTTGTAATCGTGGGATTGCTTCCGGTGCTGATGCACATCGCTTTGGCCATCTTTTTTGTCGGATTGGTGGTATTCTTGATTCCGCTCCGAGTTTCCCTTTCTTGGATTGTTGGCTCAATCTCCATAATCGTCTATGCTGCATACGTGATCACAGCCATCCTCCCGATCATTTCACCGCAATGTCCCTACCATACTCCACTTTCCGATCTCATCTATGTCACCTACACCTACCTTATTCGACAAGTCATCCCGCGTTTCGGTTTTTCTCTCAACAACACATCTGGAAACACTGTCTCTACTACGACGCATGATGCACCAGTCCCAAAGGAAGTGAACACGCTGAAGCGTCTGGAATCAGAGGCGGTCAAAGCAATTTCTGACGATCTATCCGTGGAAGCTCTGCATTGGCTTTTTTCAGCTTCGTCAAATCCCACGGTGCAGAGCATTGTAATCCAGGCCATAGGTGGCCTTCCTATGTTATCGAAGGCCAAGGTGGAGCAAGTTTTTGGGGACGCCTGGGACGTTCGAGAAGCCCACGTCGACTTGCTCGCCAATTCAGCCAGTCAAGGGCAGGGATTTCCTCACCCTGCCATGGAGCTCAGGATGGAAAGGATGCTTCGTTTTGAACAGTTGATTCCTCATCTCTTTCACAAGGAGCACTGCTCGATGCGATATCGTGCATATCCTGAGCACGCTTTTCTTACGATCGAGTTGGCAGCCTTGGTGTATTCCCATCCATGCTTTTCCCAAAACTTATCCCGACCACGGGGGTCTGTCACCGCTTGGACATTTTTCCGACATGCTCTGATTAATGACGCCCAATTTCCTGTCATTATATGGTTCAATCTCGTACAAAATGTGATTAACGAAGACACATTTAGTCCCATCGATCCGACCTCCCAGGATTCATTTCCCGTCACACTATGTTTATCGGTCTATCGGGCTCTCGCTTATAATGAGCCATTGGCGTCACCCTTATCCTCACCTGCAGTAGATTTTAAAGGCGCTGTGCTGAGATTCCAGCCAGGGGTAATCGACAACCTTTTGCAATTGTTCTCTTCATATGATAGACACCAGGACCACCCATCCATCTCTATAGGCTTGAGAGTCCTTCTGTCGCTTACAGAATTCACACTTTCCCGACTCTCGACCGAAACTGAATCCGAAGCCGAACCTGAAGGAGAGGCATTCCGGGGCATAGTACATTCCCTAAAAACGCATGTAGTCTCGTCAGATCTTTCCGCCGAGGAGAACACTGCCGTATTTGACACTATCCTTGGAATCGTTGAGAACGGGAAATGGGCTCTACTACTAGACTGGGCGTGTGTGGATCTCCTACGTATATACGCGCACATGCTCGGCATCTCGAACATCAATCCCATCCCAGTTGAACGCTTTCCAGAAGCAGCCCGGTCCTTACCCGGCCTGAACGAGTTGGTCTCTGTCCTCGGTGTTGGCCTCATAGACGAATATAGTCACTTCAATTCGCTCGATCTTATTTGCGACATCGTAGGATACGGGCTTCGGGAGGATGTCAGGGCGGCATACGATGTATTCCTGGACATGCGTTTCTTGGAAGTGTTCAGCCGCATCCCGTTCCATCCGCGTTTGGTTGGGGTTGTTAATGGGTATGTAAACGGATTGCATGGGATGGCGAGGAGTACACCGGTGATCCTTGGGCAACACCTCGATTATCTCCATCAGCCTGAGAACCTTGCAGCCGCTTGCATAATCTTGGCTGTCAATAATGGGGAAAATGCTCATACAGAGAATGCCAAAATGGATATAATGAGACTTGTTCAGCTTCGACCATGGGATCCCGCATGGCCCGTTTGTCGTGATAGACTTCAGGACGTGATAGAATCTGATCAGTTCTTCTCGTCGCGGCGCAGGTCGGATCATGATGCGGAGATTCTGCCTTTAACGGAGAAGGAGATAGAACTGGAGAGGAGAAATATACGGGTGGCGATCGGTGTACTTGATGCGTATTTCTCTGGCCATTCAGAGCAGGTGAGTGTTAATAATATTGCAGTTGGTCGTGTGTGATGTTGATGTGTGATGTAGCTGCCTGGTAGTAGCCCCCGGAAACGTTTGGCACCGAGTCGGGTGCGCGGCTTTGTGACCTGGTGTTTTCAGCGCCAAGACGAACAGACACGGTTGAGAGGGGAAGTGTGATTGAACAATGAATCTCTGGGCCTCATTCTATGGTTTATTGTTCCTATACTTAAGCCAGTCTTGGCTATGTTTATGCTGACGGGGATATACATGAAGACTATTTGTCATGACTGGTCTTGTTATGTTTGTTCTCATGTCCTTGTTGGGTCAAATCCACCTAAATCAGAGCCGTGACTTTACCACGAGTCGAAGGTTTTATGTATCCTGCCGTTCTATACATAGATAAGGCGCATCGCCAGACTTCAAAAGAAAAAATCTGTAACCTATCGCTTGAGTGATGCAAGAAAAATGAGATACATCGATTTCAGCGTTACAGAATGTGACCAGCGCAAGCGGTTTGTGAGGGAGCCGTAGCTGACGATGTCGGGCTTCCAATCTGAGCGTGATATTCACCGTGCCGGAATCAACAGCGATTTTTTGACACTGCTTGCACCGAGTCGGCCATCGCCCGACACTTGTTCTACTCCATTAATTCCTTAATCATATCTACCATAGCATCGAAACGCGTTTAGAAGGGTAAGGGCAATATTTCTAAGGAAACAGAATACAGGTGAGAGCTACAGAAAATCATTCATCCAAATTTACATATCGCGACCATTCACGACAAAGACACCTGACCGACGCTTCCGGTTCCAATTGTAAAACTGGCGCGCTGGCTGGCTTGGAACTGAAATTGCCGCCGACCTCAAACCCGATTCAGTGCTGGCTCCCGGCTAACATATCATGGCTGGCACCCAGCTGCTGTCTTTCATCCAACTTCGACGACGCCGTGCCATCACCACTTCCAGCTGTGATTTGGCCCACCGAAAACTTCAATGAACTCATGTTTGCTCCATCTGAGTATTTTCCCCTGGTAAGATATTTCCTTTTTCACCTAAGCCTATCAGTCACTCCTGCCACGGCTATTTTGGATCAGGCAAAAACCGTGGAATACGGGTGAATAGCGTATACAACTTTGATACAGGTTTTTGACCACAGCAAAATACGTCGGGACTCCCTTTTGTATTGGTAAAGCCGACGGATTTTGCTGGGGACCGGGGTCAAAAGAATGCATCAAATTTTATTCTCTATTCCAGCTGTTTCGCTCGCAGTTTGACCGGTGCGAATTAGTCACCTGCCGGGAATGCTAGTGCTAATATAATCATTGGCTCAGGTAACAGTCAGATTTAGTATGATGAACCATATCTTCAGTAGAATTTGGCCGCTTGTATATCAATAGCGCCATTATTCTCATCATTGGAAGGTTGAATAGATCATGAGAGGTGCTAGATCTGTGCGACGCGGTCAAAAAGTCTCGCACCGAAATTTTGCAAGCCTTAACCGCGGCCCACTAGCGCTTGTGCCGGTCCGCACCAGTTGGGGGTTTGTACCTTTGAATCACGTACGCCTTTTCTTCGATTACTACCATCGTCACCTATTCACCGTCCCCCCTTCAAGGAACATACAATGTGGAATGGGCATGACAGTACGGAGGAAGACGGACTCTCGTTCGATGAAAGGCCGCCTGAGGAGATTCATCCGTTGCCCGTGAATGCTTCTCATGCAAACTTTCGCTTTGGTATGAAAAAGCGGCAGTGCAGACAAGGTATGAGCGCTTAAATACCTCCACGATAAGCTATCTGAAAAGACGACGTCTTAGGGCACGATATGTTTAACTACGAGGACAAATACCCCGAGGATCCAACTTACCATGAAACGGCGCCGAATGCCAGGGTATGGAGAACTTACGCAGACGAGAGTGTAAGTTTTGATGCAAATATGGTGGAAGATTCCAGGGACAACGTCGACGTCTTGCTGGTTTTTGTACGTTGTATTTCGCAGAAGCATCAATTGATATACTGACCAGTGTAAAGGCGGGTCTCTTCTCAGCTGTCGTTTCCACCTTTGTCACTCAGGCATCCCAGAGTCTTTCTGCCGACTACACTCAAATGTCGGCATCGTTTCTTTTTGAGCTGGTTGCTATTCAGCGCGCTCTTGCTAGTGGTGCTAACGTCAACACAGTCAATGCCTCCCCTTACGATCCTTCTTCCATCTTTGTGCCTTCCATTGGAAGCATCTGGGTAAACGGGCTTTGGTTCACCAGCCTTGTCCTGAGTTTAACAACAGCTCTCATTGCGGTGCTTGTCAAGCAATGGCTCCACTACTACACCGCCCTACCTTCTGGGACCCCACGCGAGCGCAGCCATGTTCGACAATTTCGATACATGGGGTTCCAGAAGTGGCATGTCCTTGTAATCGTGGGATTGCTTCCGGTGCTGATGCACATCGCTTTGGCCATCTTTTTTGTCGGATTGGTGGTATTCCTGATCCCGCTACGAGTTTCCCTGTCTTGGATTGTCAGCTCAATCTCCATAATCGTCTATGCTGCATACGTGATCACAGCCATCCTCCCGATCATTTCACCGCAATGTCCCTACCACACTCCACTTTCCGATCTCATCTATGTCACCTACACCTATCTTACTCGACAAGTTATCCCGCGTTTCTGTTTTTCTCTCGGCAGTACATGTGGCAATGCCACCTCTACTATGATGCAAGATGCACCACTCCCAATGGAAGTCAATACGCTGAAGCGTCTAGAGTCAGAGGCGGTCAAAGCAAATTCAGACGGTCTATCCGTGGAAGCTCTGCATTGGCATTTTTCAGCTTCGTCAAATCCCACAGTGCAGAGTATTGTAGTCCAGGCCATTGGCGGCCTTCCTATGTCATCGAAGGCTAAGGTGGAACAAGTTTTTGGGGACGCCTGGGACGTTCGGGCAGCCCACGTCAATTTGCTCACCAATTCAGCCAGTGAAGAGCAGGGATTTCCTCACCCTGCCATAGAGCTCAGGATGGAAAGGATGCTTCGTTTTGAACAGTTCATTCCTCATCTCTTCTACAAGGAGCACTGGTCGATGCGATATCGTGCATACCCTGAGCATGCCTTTCATACGATCGAGCTGGCAGCCTCGGTGTATTCCCATCCATGTTTTTCCCAGAACTTGTCCCGACCGCAGGGGTCTGTCACCGCTTGGACATTTCTACGACATGCTCTAATTAATGCCGTCCAATTTCCTGTCATTATATGGGACAATCTCGTACGAAATGTGATTAACGAAGACACATTTAGTCCCATCGATCCGACCTCCCAGGATTCGCTTCCCGTCACACTATGTTTATCCGTTTATCGGGCCCTAGCTCTTAAACAACCATTGACGTCACCCTTATCCTCACCTGCAGTAGATTTTTCAAGTGCTGTGCTGAGAATCCAGCCAGGGGTAATCGACAAGCTTTTGCAGTTGTTCTCTATGTATGATCGACACCAAAGCCACTCATCCATCTCCATACGCTTGAGAGTCCTTCTGTCGCTTACAGAATTCACGCTTTCCCGACTCTTTACGACCGAAACTGAAACCAAAACTGAATCTGAAGGTGCTCGAGAGGCATTCCAGGGCATCGTACACGTCTTAAGAATACATGTAGTCTCGTCAGCTCTTTCCACCGAGGAGAACACTGCAGTATTCGACACCATCCTTGCAATTGTTGAGAACGGGAAATGGGTGCTCTTACTCGACTGGGCGCGTGTGGATCTCCTACGTATATACGCGCATATGCTCGGCATCTCGAACATCAATCCCATCCCAGTTGAACGCTTTCCAGAAGCAGCCCGGTCCTTACCCGGCCTGAACGAGTTGGTCTCTGTCCTCGGTGTCGGCCCCATAGAATATGGTCACGTCAATTCGCTCGATCTTGTTTGCGACATTGTAGGACACGGGCTTCGGGAGGATGTCAGGGCGGCATACGATGTATTCCTGGACATGCGTTGCTTGGAGGTGTTCAGCCGTATCCCGTTCCATCCGCGTTTGGTTGGGGTTGTTAATGGGTATGTAAACGGATTGCATGGGATGGCGAGGAGTACACCGGTGATCCTTGGGCAACACCTCGATTATCTCCATCAGCCTGAGAACCTTGCAGCCGCTTGCGTGATCTTGGCTGTCAATGATGGAGGAAATGTTGATACAGAGAGCGTCAAAATGGATATCATGAGACTTGTTCAGCTTCGACCATGGGATCCCGCATGGCCCGTTTGTCGTGATAGACTTCAGGACGTGGTAGAATCTGATCAGTTCTTCTCGTCGCAGCGCAGGTCGGATCATGATGCGGAGATTCTGCCTTTAACGGAGAATGAGATAGAACTAGAGAGGAGAAATATACGGGTGGCGATCGGTGTGCTTGATGCGTATTTCTCTGGCCGTTCGGAGCAGGCGAGTGTTAATAATGTTGCAGTTGGACGTGTGTGATGTTGATGTGTGATGTAGCTGCCTGGTAGTAGCCCCCGGAAACGTTTGGCACCGAGTCGGGTGCGCGGCTTTGTGACCTGGTTTTGCCAGCGCCACGACGAACACACACGGTTGAGAGGGGAAGTGTGATTGAACAATGAATTCTCTGGGCCTCATTCTATGATTTATTGTTCCTATACTTAAGCCAGCCTTGGATACGTTTGTGCTGACGAGGATCTATATGAAGACTATTTGTCATGACTGGTCTTGCTATGTTTGTTCTCATGCGCTCGTGGGGTCAAATCCCGTGAACCTAAATCAGAGCCGTGACTTTACCACGAGTCGAAGGCTTGATGTATCCTGCCGACTGGTGTGGGTGTTTCTATACACAAGATTCATCTATTACGGAACAACTCACGGCATGTTCGACCCTGATTCATCCCCTTCCTAGGATGGCCCTACCCCTTGCTCATCAACGTCTCGAATTCTAGACGACATAATTCTTCCATTATATGCATCTAACACTTCTCGACTCTCGAGAGCTGACAGGTGGAATTATTTGGATCGTGGCGCGCCGGCTTTCAATATCTCAGCCACATCCCAGGATGCTATCGCTGCCGGGATGCCCTGGGTAAGTCTTCGTAGTAATTTCGGTATGTCAGGATGATGGCATCCCTACTTTGTATTCCGCTGATAGTCAAATCAATGAAACGATGAGCCCGTGGGTCATAGCTAGGCATTGAAATACCTTCATAAAGGACTGGGTCTGGAAGACGGTGCCCGCTTGCATGGGACTCTTCAAGATAAATTTCAGTGTGGCCGTGACGGTGTTTGAGGCTTTGAGGCTTAGATACATGCAGTATGGCTCAGCCGCTGTGCCACAAAATCAAAAGTACCCTACGTCCATTTTGCTCAATTACGCAGCACGTAGCATCTGTGATATCCCACAAAATAAGTCATATATTTTGAGGAAATATGGCAATTTAGTGAGGTGCAGCGCGCGTCGCGACTCGGCGCGAAGCGGTTGTTTGTTTCTCGCAAACAAGCCCAAAAAATGCCCGACAATTCCTGTTTCTCTCCCAGCACCGGCGCCCATCCACAAAGACTCTTTCTTGCGTTGGCAAGCATAAAAAACTTTCGAAACCCTCTATTTTCGTGCGAAGATCTCCTTGAACCGTCCAGAATCCAGCAATATCGAGCTTTGTGCCTATTTCTCAGCAGTGCATTCACCGTTGCCTTGTGGCCCCGCCTGTCGAGCGATATCTTCGTTCATGTCATCTTAGGGCTCGAATATCTTCATGATTTTACATGGCTCGCAGTCTTTGAGCCCGTCCCAATCGTTCAGGAATTGCGCGTGGAAAAGGCAGAATAATATAGGATACCGGAATGGCGTCCACTTCAAGAAAGAGGGGGCGAAATGAGGCCATGCAGGACGATATGCAAAACGTAGTCGAGGCAAGGCGCGAGGCTCTGATTGAAGAGAGGCAGAAACAGCTGGAGAGTATCTACGACAGACACGACACTCTGGTACGTCTGCCTTGCTACTGGGAGTCGTGGCGTTCGTTTTGACATTGAATAGGTCCGGGAAGCATTTCACATGGAAAGATTCACTCTGATGCTTGGATATGATCCCAAGGCGAGCAGTCCACGTACACGATGCGCGTCTCAGCAGTATTGACTTTCCGTGTTTAGGAAGCAAAGGCAGAACAGACAGGCGTTATCCACGACGTGCGTAACTCTGTGTCTCAGCAATGCTAAATACTAACAGTATGTTCCAGTATAAGGCTCAGTTTGACCTTCTCAGTATTGCGGGACCATCCTCGGGTCGACGAACTCGGAGCGAACGACGGCAAATTGTCACAGCTCCCACACACGTGTCCCCAGATTCCGTCAAGAAGGGTAAAGGAAAAGCAAGCAGTAACGCGATATGGGAGATTTTGTCGACTGCCAGACCATCTCCAGTGAAAGGGAAAGGGAAAGAAAAGGCGTCGATGTCCATGGACTCTGCATCTGCTCCCACCGGGAGAAAGGTGCCACAAAGAGATTTTCATTCAGTGGTGGACGTTGAGATGGACTCCATATCCGCCCCAATTGTCAAGGGCCGAAAGAAAGCCAAGTTTGGGCCGTCTGAAAGTCTCGAAGGAGCATCTATCTTGGGACGGCGTTATACGAGTATCTTAACAAGACAGCATGTGGGCGGTAAATCAGGCGGAGAACCATCATCTACGGCCGGGAGGCGTCTACGGTCGCAAGACAGTACACCTGTGGTCGCTGCTATCCCAGATGTTCGCACGAAATTTGGCCCATCTACACCCGAACCAGCTCCCAGCGTCGCAGGTCGTGACAGCGCTATGGGACCTCCTTCAACGCTGCGGACATACTCAGACGTTGACCCTTCAGTCGGGAAGCGCCGCGGCACTTTGTACAATGGAGTTTCAGCTGGGAAACGGCCCAGGGAGGATTCGGGCGCAGAGAGCTTGGATGACAAGTCTCCAGCTACGATTTCCACAAGAGGTGGCAGAGCATTACCCGCTCGTGCTGCAGCGCATCGGGTATATTTCATTTCCCCTTGTGATTACTTCTGGCTGAGCTATGTTATTGCAGGTGACAGTGCCGCTACCACCACCTTCGCCTTATTCCAACATCAAACGCATCAAACTTATTGTCCGCCGTCCCCCGCCATCGTACTCTAATCCCAATCAGCTCCCACCACCTCCAAAACATGGATCTTCGATCTCTGCTTTTTTATCCTCATATACTACGATGGAACATAAGGACGTCTCTGCTCGCACTGTGCGAGAATCAGTACGCCGTGACGCCGGTATTCTGGAACGAGCGTCAAAATTGAAGGAGGAAGGCCGATGGTTTTACAGATCCGAGGAAGAGGGAGGTATCATCGAAGACCTAGAAACTCCTCAAGGTCCCGAGCGGACGACTAAGGATGTGTGGGACCATTGCATCGAAGGGATCGTAGCGTTGGGTCAAGTAGAGGTAAAACGGCCTATAGGAGCACAAATTGCTTCTCAGATTGCCTCCAAGGTGCAAGCATACTGGGAAGGACAACATGCTAAACAGGACAAGAAGCGCGTACAGGAGGAGAAGCGATTAAGAGTTCTGGCGAAGCAGACCATCAAGGAGGTAACATCCGCGTGGGGAAAAATCGTACTGGTATGTATGTCCGATCTTCTTCCTATATCTATTGCTAAATGCGGTCTAGCACATCCGCCATCAAGAGCAAGTGGAACGCGAAGCGGAAGAACTGAAACGAGGTCATGAACATCTTGACGCCATTCTCGACCAGTCTGGACTGCTGCTAGAGACGCAGCATAACAGTCTTGTACGTCGCTCGCTCAGTACGTCGAGCGATGGATTTGGGATCTGGGGTTCTGAGGGTGGCGATTCCGACGACAGTGAAGGCGATGGCGAGGAAGGAGAGGAAGACGATATTGAGAGCGATGAAGAGGAGCCAGAGCCAGAGCCAGAGCCAGAGCAGTCAGATGGTGGCGAGGAAGGAGACGATTATATGGACGTTGACACGATCGCTCTACTCGGCGGTAATCCAGATACACCGATCTCCCAGAGCGTAGAGGCATCCCCGACGGCGTCTACTTCAATTTTGCCTTCGAGGGGCTCTGTTTCACCCGATGACGCTATGAACGACGAGTCTTTGATGCTTGCGCTTGAAGACTTACTCATACTGCCGGAATCTAGCCCCCTCCCACACCCACGCCATCATCGTATCCTCTTGGGTCTCCTTCACTTCCATCATTACCCATTATGCAAGCAAAGGATGCGTCGCCCGTGGATGACTCTGTAGCGCCCTCAGAATACGCTGAAACTGTTCCGTCGTCGGTATCCGCTATTGCGTCTCCCGGCAAATATGACGAGGACACTGCGGCACAAAACCTAACTACCCCAAAGGATGTACGATCTCAAATCCCTACCCCGGATATAGATCTACGCTCCCGCCCCGAAGGCACGATCGACACGCTTGATGAAGTCTCAGCACAGTCTGCGTTAGAGGAGGAAATGGAGGTCAATCGGGTGCATCCGTTCGCTAACGACATCAACAGTGAAACGCGTCCTTGTGAAACGAACCTGGACGCGGGAGTTAACGGCACAGAACCGCATGCTAGATATGATGAAGTTGTCCGACCGGATGAACCGGAGAAAGAAGAACAAGAGTTGCCAAAGTTGCCCGTAATTCCGGAGGATGATGACGACGCACGTCCTGATGAACCGGAGGAAGAAGAACAAGAGTTGCCAGATTTGCCTATCATTCCGGAGTACCTGAAGCCTTTTGCGGTCGCTCCGGTTGAGTGGGATCCTGATGCGCCGATCAAGCCTCCTTTACTGCTTCGTGGTGTATTACGCCCGTATCAGCAAACAGGGTTGGAATGGCTAACGACTCTCCATCGCAACAACCTCAATGGGATCCTGGCAGATGAGATGGGTCTCGGGTTCGTACTTTTTACGTGATGCAATTGAACACGAATTTAATTGTTCATGCCTTTTAGGAAAACCATCCAGACAATATCGTTGTTGGCCCATCTGGCGTGTGACCGAGGAATATGGGGGCCTCATCTCATCGTACGGGATGATCCATTGGTACCTTCGTAAATTACTAACATGATGACCAGATCGTTCCTACAAGCGTTCTTCTCAACTGGGAGATGGAGTTCAAGAAATTCCTCCCCGGTTTCCGGGTCCTCAGCTATCACGGGACGACCAAACGTCGCAAGGAGCTTCGTCAGGGATGGAATGACAAATATCATTTCAATGTTTGCATCACCTCCTACACCTTGGCCAGTCGAGACGCTCATATATTCAAACGGAGAGCTTGGTACTATATGATCCTTGACGAGGCACATATGATCAAGAATTTTAAGTCTCAGAGATGGAACATTTTGTTGATGTTCCGGTCCTTCCGTCGCCTTCTCCTAACCGGTACACCACTCCAGAATAATTTAACCGAATTGTGGGCGCTGTTGCAGTTCTTGATGTCAGGATCCAACTTTGCGAACTTGAAAGAATTCGGTGATTGGTTTTCAAGTGAGTGCATTTTGTTGTCCGTTGAGTTGTTATAACGATATATATTGTTTAGACCCATTGGAAAAGGCAATAGAGATGGGGAATGCTCACGACGACGAAACGATGCAGCGGGTGTCCAAGTTGCACACGGTACTGCGCCCGTACCTCCTGCGCAGACTGAAACGGGACGTAGAGAAGGAGCTTCCTAGCAAGTTCGAGCATTTAATGCTATGTCCCCTGTCAAAACGCCAACGATACCTGTACGACGAGTTCATGTCAAGAGCTCACACGCAAGATGCTCTCCAATCCGGTGTTTATCAAAAAATTGCCAACATTCTCATGCAGCTACGTAAAGTTTGCAATCACCCAGATCTTTTTGAAGTTCGCCCCGTTGTAACCTCGTTCGCCATGACTCGTTCGGCCGTCGCTGATTTCGAGATCAAAGAGCTTCTCATCCGCCGGCGCTTACTAACAGAGGATGAGGAGTCCCTCAATCTTGATTTTCTGGGTCTCAGGTTCATCGACCAGCAGAACACCTCAGAATTTGGCGCCATGGAGACACGTCGCTTGGACGCGACGTCACGCCTGCCGTTTATCTTTGAACTTCTGGGAGAGCCGCCTCCTAAGGACATGCGCACTATTGATGGCTTTCGTGCATACGCAGCTTGGAGGAGTCGGGCTGACAAGATCGCGCATTGGACCCATGTGGCATATGTTAATCGGTATCGGATCCAGGCGTACCCTATCGCCAGCCACGAGATGATTGCGTACGTCGGGAGTATCAACAAGCCCATCCTCCCTCTATCCTATATTAACCAAACGGCCTATCTTGATACCATGATCACGATGCATACAATGGTCAAGACCTACGCCCAGCGTTCAGACGAAATGGCCAGTACCATTGATCGTTTCGCCTTCGCGACGCCTCCCGTGGTCGCCCTTGATATTCCCCGCATAGCTTTACCCTCATTGCCGATCAATCAAATTACTCGGGACTTTGACGCGGTGCTCCATAAATCCAGTGTCAAACTGCAGATCGCATTTCCTGATCCGCTGCTCCTCCAATATGATTGCGGCAAGCTCCAACAGTTGAATCTTCTACTGCGAGAGAAGAAGGCTGGTGGCCACCGGGTGCTCATATTCACTCAGATGACCCGCATCTTGGACATTCTCGAGATCTTTCTCAATTTCCATGGGTACCTCTATTTGCGCCTGGATGGGGCTACAAAAATAGAGGATCGACAGTACATAACGGAGCGCTTTAATGCTGATTCACGGATCTTCTGCTTCATTGCCTCGTCTCGATCTGGCGGTGTTGGCATCAAGTAGGTTTTGTTGATAACAACTAACAATCGTGTGCTCATTTCATCGCTTTAGTCTCACCGGCGCAGATACCGTCGTCTTTTACGATAGTGATTTCAACCCTCAAATGGACCGTCAATGCGAAGACAGGTTTGTACTTCTTTGTCGTTGGTCTACGGTCTCCTAACTATCTACCGTAGAGCTCATCGAATTGGTCAGATTCGAGATGTCCACATTTACCGCTTTGTTTCTCAATATACAGTCGAGGAGGCCATGCTGCGGAAAGCCAACCAAAAGCGATCTCTTGACGACCTTGTAATACAGAAGGGAGGATTTGATTGGCGCACCATTTTCAACGACGAGAAGGCTTTGACGAATGCGCTGGAGGAGTTTGATGATCAGGAGGATGCCCACGCTGCTGCCGTTGCTACGCGAGAGGAAGTTGCTATAGTCGGGGCAGACGAAGCGGATTTTGGCGAAGGTGAGACGGCAAGGGACATCGATAATAAGGAGAGTTCGCAGGTTGATGTCGAGCACCAGCCTGAGGAAGGGCAGGACGGGCAAGACGAAGAGGAGGACGAAGAGGAGGGGGGTACGATTGCCGACTATATGCTTGCTTTTGTCAGGCAAGACTACAACTACTTCAAGGAGTGGCGTGTGTGAGCCATGGAGTACATCTTATTGTTATTGCTTTCTACGTGTACATCTCTGCATATCTACGTTACAATCATCTGAATGCTATTGACATTTTCATTGCTGAGTGCTGGTGGTGGTGATACATTGCTTTGGGTATAAGGAAGCTGCTAGACTAGCTCTCGAACCAGCATGCGTGCATATTCACGCATGCTGGTTCGGGATATTACAGTAAAAGGATGACGGGGAAGGAACACACAAGTAACATAATAGCGATACGATAGCAAAGCGGATACAGTCGGCAGGGGTCTTGAACAATGCGAGTCTCGGATCAAAATCTGAATTTCGCCATTGCTAGATGCACATCATATTCAGTGCGGAAACAAGGACACAGGAGCGGACATAAATACCAGGAGTGTATCCTTGGTGTCTCAATTCACCTCTCTCGACCTTCCTTTGAAAAGCCTTCATGTCCGCTTCAGGACCTTTAAAGAGCTCGTTGAACTTTTCTCTTGTTAACGGACCTGTCGGCTCCTCCGATGTGGCTCTGCTTGCAAACGTTTCCAAAAAGCCCGCTTTGTATGTGTCTTCCTCCGGTACACGCTTCGGTATCTGTCAAACATCACCGTGACGACTCGGTATAATTTCGTGCAACATACCGTGATAAGGAGAGGTCCAGGAGAGCTTGGAGGGAGCACCGCAGGAGGCAATATAGGCGAAAGAGCAGGTCGAACGGGCGACTGCGGCGGTTCGGGTTTAAGAAGGGCGAATCTAGCATTCGCGATGACAGGCGAGGGAACGCTTAGCGGAGTTGATACTGACGTCGAACGTCGGTATACAGACGGAAGATTGGGTTCAGGTGAAACGGTAGGTGCAGGGCTGGGAAGTTTGTTTTTCTCCTCAATCCAGTCTGTTACCACGGTGGTTTTGACTTTCAGAAGGCTCGACCACGTCTGTAAAAGCCCCAAGGTCGGATTTTTGTTGGCACTGTAGAGCTCCGTAAGGTGCCTGATCTGTTCTGGATTCAGCGACGTCCTGACTGTGGATGAAAGGAGCAAGTTAGCGTGAGAGTAACATCAGCAAACTCTTTCAATAACATGCCTGTACTCCGATTGCTTGCAGGTCGTTTCTCGGAAGCTCTCTTGCGTGTGAACCAATCCGCCAGGTGTCTGAGGTCATAGGTTGGATCAATGGGCTAAATTACAAGTCACAAGTCAACAACCATCTGGAAATTTTTGATTCAGAACATACTTGTATCTGCGCGAGTAGGGCCCATTGTTGTTCATGGTTTGGGTGACGAGAAACATTGAAAAAGAAGTCTACATATCCCAGGGATCAGTATGAGCACTCAACCCTTTGAACAGCTAGCTGCTTCACCATTCAGTATGTTGGCCCCGGCTTTTGGGAGCCTTGTCTTTTTTTTCTGAGCCGTCGAGGCAGGGACTCCATTGGATGCTCCTGGTGGGGCAGACATGAAAAAAAGCAGGTAAAAGTTTGAGGTCAGGGGCGAGACGCGTTTTTCTTCTCGACAACTCATTTATAAGACAACCCCCCTAAGGAGCCCCTTTCTGTCAATTGTCTTTTCAAATTGACACGAAATTTTTATACAAGTTTTCAACGGTTTTTTACTATCGATGGCAGGCTCCCATCGATAACGGCGACCTTGCGGCCTCATGGAGCGCCTCGTGGCCTGCTTCGTGGCATATAAGCGACCCAAAATACCGGAACCTACTGGTCAAGAACCTGTTGCACCACCTGGTCGACTCGCCACCTTTCTCTTTTGTTCTCTCTCCTGCTATCTTTTGCAATCTATGATTATGCAGCAAGTGAAACACCTGCTTACTCACCGATTGACTCATGTCTTGTCACAGGCTTGTCAAATCACTACAGTGCCTCTTCAACTTCAACCACTACAATCAAAACTAACTCTTCAGCCTTCAACCTCGGAAGTCCCTCATGCCACCATGATAAACAAAGGTTACTGCAGAAACAAAAAAACCCATCTGTCAAAGCAATCCAAAGCCCAAAATGAAACATTCTAAAGTTGGTGGAGGCACCTGGCCACAAATATCCCAATGTCCCATAGTCAACTGGGCAGGAATTAACCCGGAAGCATAAACTTGCAAAGATTTTCCGACACAATAGCCTTATCCTTTGACCTTCCAACCGGAAAAGTTTATAAAATCAGCTCAGCTCATGCTGGTTCATGCCCTTATTGAAGATATAATCAGCTCCATCGAGTCAGAGATAACCAGCACCCCTACGTGCTTCAAACTTGATTGTTACAACGGGCGCACCGGTCATTAATGCAGTCGAGTCATTCATGCGGATACGGATCCGCGGAAGAGGACCGCTCTTCGGAGTTTTATCCGGAGATTGAAATTGAAACCGCGTCTCTTCTCGCGCCACCCCCGACACCATAGAAAGCAATGCAAAATCTGGATCTCGTCGAGCAAATCCCTGCATGGGGAAAGCTATCGGACTTGCCATGTGCTCCTCTAGAGTCAGATTCCATCCAAAACTCTTTCGTGCCCTTTCGCGGTGTTTCATGACTACGACTCATCTTGGAACACAATTGATGACGATCCAGACTTTCGTGTTTATCTTGATATCTTCATTTCCATCGAAATCAAGTGCGGGAATCTATCTGTTGGCCAGGGCGCGTGGAATTACCAGTGCCCATTGACGGTGCCCCAAGGCGCTCGTATTTCCTGATCTAGATTATATCGTTGATCTTATAGCGCGCAAATGTATTTTGGTTACCCGAGTGCAGTACAAGGGCGATCCGACGGGGTAGCAACGAGCCCCAAGGTGATCCACGGCGCGTTGAAACGCGATCTGCACAGATTATGGAACAATTTATCGTTTCAACTTGGAGATTAATGGAGTCTCGAGGTATTTAAGAGGTGCGTACAACGCTTTCACTCCTCACAAATCATCTTCTTAACGATCTACTTCTTCTACTTCTTCTGCTTCTTCTTCATTACCCTTATTCTTCTACTATAATGCACGCTTCGCAGATCTCTTCTCTCGTCTTCGTTGTTCTTCCTATCCTTAGCGGCTTCCAAACCGCTCCTTCTGTAGCCCTCGCTGCTCCCATAGGTAAGATCTTTCGTTCATCATCATGTGGGTCCTTCTAACCTTTATTGTGTTCGCAGAGATCGTCGAATTAATACATCACCACCACCACCATCACGATGACCAAGGGAGCAAGGACATTACAGAGTTCTTGGACGAGGAGGCATACGCTCAGGAGCGGCCCCACCAGAACCACCGCCTCGCGGAATTCTTGGATGAAGAGGCGTATGTCGCAAAACCTCACGACCATAGTCACGGTCACGACATAACCCAGTTCTTGGATGAGGGGGCGTATGTTCAGGAACGACCCCACCGCCTCACACAATTCTTGGATGAGGAGGCGTATGTCGCAAAACCTCACGACCATAGTCACGGTCACGACATAACCCAGTTCTTGGATGAGGGGGCGTATGTTCAGGAGCGACCCCACCGCCTCACACAATTCTTGGATGAGGAGGCATATGTCGCAAAACCTCGCGATCATAGTCACGGTCACGACCTAACCCAGTTCTTGGACGAGGGGCGTATGTTCAGGAGCGACCCCACCGCCTCACGCAATTCTTGGATGAAGAGGCGTACGTCACGAAACCTCATGACCATAGCCACGGTCACGACATTACTCAGTTTTTGGACGAGGAGGTGTATACTGAGAGCCACCATCACGCCAAGCAGGGTCATAAGAGCAATCTTATCACCCAGTTCTTGGATGAGGATGTGTACGTCAAATCGGAGAACCAACGCCAAGGTCCTGAAGCAGATCTCATCACCGAATTTTTGGATGAGGAGGTCTATGTCGAGAGCCACCACTCAAACATTAACTGATCGTTCAATCTTATGGTACGTTCATCTCGGCATCTTGGCGTGCGACTTGAACTAATTTGTGTCTATAGATGCCCACTGTCTGGTCTATTTTATCTTATTTATTGATGGACTATTTGATGCCTACTATTACCCCTAACATTATTAATCGGACGCCCTATGCTCCGCCCCACTCCTTTCATTCATACCGTATAACGACGTCTTTATTAGATAGCTGTCGTATGTAATAATACCTGGATTACAGGTGAACTTAGTTCTAAATAGTAACATAGCCATATTCCGAGAATACAATACTGTGATATATATACCTAGCGGGCGATACGACTGATCGAATCACAGCCACTACTACTGACGCTAAGAAAGATTAGGAATCCGACCTGGACTTGGTATCCGACAAACCCGCATGGCGAGGTAGACCACATGGCGAGAATATGCAACTTTGTGGCTATGAACGCGACGTTTTGGATGGAGAATTGGAATAACCATCTTTTGAAACGCGCCAGGAATTAAGCGCGCGCGATGGTCTCGTGGCCCAAAGGGATACAGGTAAGTTGCAATGAAGCAACGTCATGATTTGCGCTCTATAAAAGTATTTAGCGTTCATTTAGTAACGACGAATGAGTCGACCTACGCGGCAATGCTGACATGCGTAAGAATGCAATCGTATTTCGTCAAGCCACCTGCTCGCCTGATTGGCGCTTGATAATAATGGCCCCGAATCACAGACAAAATGAAACAGAGCGGCGCATTGGTAAGCACTGAAAAAGTTCGAGTCATCAACCTCGACCTCCAAAACGAAGTCCCGTCTTGGTGGACGAAAGTAGCGCTCGGAAACTGCGGCTATCAGACAAGGGCTAAAGATGAACAGAAAGACCAATCAGTGGAGGGAAGCTGTCCAAGAAACGTCACACTCTTCGCTCATGCCGAGTGGAACATATTTCAGCAGGCTCTGCGACAATGATAGACCAGGAATCACCACCGCGACTCGGCAGAGACAGGAAGAGCTGGGCATCCACGAACACAGAAGAGAGCCACTCACGGTCGATACCCATCCTGCAAGAACAACGAAGAGCAAGGATATTTGTCGGTGGTCGGCAACACGGCAGCGGGATGAGCCGGAATGGAATTTCCCCGGACCCCACACCGCATACCCCTTCCATTTATCGACGCGACAATGTCGTAATCGCCTTCAGCAGGCTGGGAATCTATGCCTCTGGACGCGTATGGAGCCGAATGTGCTCCCCAAAAAAGGCGTCATCGTCACAGATTTGAGTATCGAGGCTTGCCCTGCTAAGCGGGACCAATTTGAAAGATTCGAAAGGGGTCCCGTTTTAGGGTCCCGGTCCGTCACATGTTAAATGGGTAAGAGTTGGAATCGCTCCTATTTAACATCGGCTTGCTTCATGGCGAGGAGTTCCATTTGCTCGTCTTTCCATCCTCCTCCAACCACGACGACTTCGACTGCATTCCATCATCATGTCACGATCCGGTAACAAGAAACCTGTAGGCTTTGCGACTCATATTACTGCAGGCGGGATAGCTGGGGCTTGTGAAGCGGTGCGTACGAAGCGGTTCATTGTCGTTACATACACTGATTCGAGGAACCCGCCTTCCAGCTGACATGCCAACCTTTGGATACTATCAAGGTGCGAATGCAGTTGTCCAAGTCGGGACGAGCACCAGGAGTGAGTTCACCACCACCACTGTCTCCAGTTTGACGAACGTCTGATGATATTGGATAGACCAAACCGAGGGGCTTTTTCGCCACTGGCGCACACATCGTACGGCGGGAAACCCCTTTGGCCCTTTACAAGGGTCTTGGAGCCGTCCTCTCTGGTATCGTCCCTAAGATGGCCATCCGTTTCGCAAGTTTCGAAGCGTACAAAGGCTGGTTGGCGGACAAGGAGACGGGAAAGACTAGCCTCGGGAATATCTTCATCGGTACGTTGGCCATCCAATTCTCCACAAGCCGTCGGTTGAAGGTTAATCCGTTCGGCAGCTGGTCTTGGTGCAGGAACGACGGAAGCCGTCGCCGTCGTAACACCAATGGAAGTGGTGAAGATTCGGTTGCAGGCACAACAACACTCCTTGGCTGATCCGCTGGAGACACCACGGTATCGGAACGCCGCGCACGCCGTGTATAAGATTGTGAAAGAGGAGGGAGTGATGACGCTCTACCGTGGCGTGTCGCTCACTGCGATAAGGCAGGCGACAAACCAGGGAGCAAACTTTACGGTGTACCAGGAACTGAAAAAGGCGCTCCAAAGGTACCAGCCTGATCTCCCCGACTTGCCATCATGGCAACACATGTTTATCGGTCTTATTTCTGGTGCTGCTGGGCCAATGTCGAATGCACCGATAGACACCATCAAAACTCGTGTGTCTCGTCTCTTCTGATGTCGTATCTCCGATTGACTGCTTTCGTCGATAGGTTTGCAGAAAAGCACCGCGATTCCCGGCCAGTCAGCGTTCCGCCGCATAGTGATCATCGCTGAGGATATGTGGAGAACTGAGGGTGTGAGATCGTTCTACAAGGGTATTACGCCGCGTATCTTGCGTGTTGCTCCCGGTCAGGCGATAGTGTTTGCCGTGTATGAGAGGATCAGCAAAATCATTGAGCGCGTCCAACCCAAAGAATACGAAGAAAACAAGTACACAGAGTAGATTGTTGGTGAGTATGCCTGTCCGGGGGGTGTTGTGGGATAATGAACAGAATATTCGAATGAACCCTTACGTGTGAACCGTCCGTCATCGAGCCTCATCAGAAGCGAGGACTGCCTGACAATAAGGAATGAACATGGCACGAATCTTCTCAGAATCACATACGAACCATAGAAAATGTGCAAAAGGATATAAGCACGTATCACAGAGCGTCAAAGAACACCTATCAAGGTGGCAAATCGGGCGGAAATAACGACACCACGTAGTCGCATGGCAGCGGAAACGGCAGTCTTTTAATTTCGCTAGCAAGATAGACTTCGTGGGATAATAACCGCAAAGTTAAGGCGACTGCAAGACAGTAACACCGGGGTCTTATGCCGCTGGGTATTTGGTAAAGATGCTCCCGCGGAACAGGTGCAGCCCCTGCACGTCAGTCCTATCAATTATGGTTGGTTAGAAGGATGCCGCGGTAATGGAGCGTCGCCAACCTTTAGATGGCTTTTCGCGGCCCAGCAATTCCTAACTTTTTGGCTTGAGAGGACATTCGAGCTGACTGTCGTATAAGTCAATTTGCTGGTCCATGTTCCACATATTTCAGCCGCAAGACGATGAAGCCCCTTTGAGAACAACGCAGGACTCACGGTGGTAAATGTCAACAAGGGTTTGACAACAATGAAAGTTCGACACGAGGCCGGCATTCGGACCGACATTAACAACGATCCAACCTCGGATGTTTGTTCAAGTTTGTCTTTCGAACAATGTCTTTGAGGGAGTCCCTTATATTTCGCTATCTCTTCCTCCCTTCCTCCACCACCTTCCCATGCTCAAGCGGATGACGGACAAGCTTGGGTCGCACTTTCACAAGGACCCAATGCAGCCGCCATCGTCGCCATCCTCCCTGGCATCGTCGTCGGTGTTCTCGCATTTCGACAGGCGTCCTTCCCAAACGACGACAAGGACGTCGATGAGCGAGCTAAGCAAGCTGGAACACAGAGACAGCATCGATTATCCCGAATTAGAACTATTCCCACTCTCTGCACAGGATCATGGGGGACCCCGGCAGAAGGGCTCTTACCGACTGGAAGATTTTATAATACAACGAACTCTCGGGACAGGGAGCTTCGGGCGAGTGCACCTTGGTACGTTCCTACTACCGGCGTTTTATCCGTATTGCATCTTAACGCGAACATCAGTGCGGAGCAGACATAACCTTCGCTTCTACGCCATCAAGGTCCTGAACAAGGCCCGAATAGTCAAGCTGAAGCAAGTCGAACACACCAATAACGAACATGGTATCCTCGAAGTGGTCCAGCATCCCCTCATTGTCAACATCTGGGGCGCCTTCCAGGACGCTGCCAACCTGTACATGGTCATGGACTTTGTTCCCGGCGGCGAACTCTTCACGCTGTTACGACGATCCAATGTATGTTACCCGCCAGGTAGCCCTCGGTGTTACTCACTAGTATGCAGCGATTTCCTGAACATGTCGCCAAGTTCTATGCAGCTGAAGTCGCCCTCGCCTTGAACTATCTCCATTGTCACGGCATCATCTACCGTGACCTCAAGCCCGAGAACATCCTTCTAAATCATGACGGTCATATCAAAATCACCGATTTCGGGTTCGCAAAATCGTGTAGATACACCTATACGTTATGTGGCACCCCAGATTACATCGCTCCCGAGGTATGTCGGCTTCGGTTCACCGTGACGTGAGAAATCACTGATTATCTCAAGGTTCTGCTCCAAGGTCGTTACGGCAAGGGTGTCGATTGGTATGCTCTCGGTGTCCTCATCTTCGAGATGCTTTACGGGTTACCTCCGTATCATCAACCTGACAACAACACCATCCTTCTATACGAGAGAATTGGTCGCGGTCCCCTTCACATCCAGTGGCCTGCTGGCTTCAGTGAGCTCGCCAAGGACCTCATCATTCACCTGATGGACGTTGAGCCGACCAAGCGATACGGCAACTTAGTCAATGGTGCTCGGGACATCTTCATGCACGGCTGGTTTGACGAAGTAGAATGGCAGCAAATGGCAGCAAGGAAGTTCACCCCACCTTATATGCCCCAGATGACCAGTGATGGTGATGCGAGCGCGTGCGTTATCCATATATTCTACCCCTGTTTTGGCCGTTGACTCGTCTTCTCCTAGTTTTGAACGCTACCCTGAAGACAACGCGTCCTTGGCCTATGGACAAGCCGCTCCTGATCCTTTTGGATATGCTTTCCCTGGATTTGAATATAGAAACCCTGCTCTATAACCGGTGTCTGGCAATGTAAACGCCTCTCTCTCCAAAAAAAGGCCCGGCGTTGGTTGCTGGCATGTCTGTCTATACAGTCAATTATACCTGGTGGAACTTGTCTATTACAATATTTATTATCGTCGAACTCGCATTGTATGTATATTTGGCATAGCATTAATCTCGCATGTTTGTTGTATCGCTGTGTATGTTGCTGTTGTAGGCTTGTACTCATAGTACTTAGCAGTAGTAGTTGCATTGGCAAGCGGACCCTACCAAGGGAACGGCTTCGCAATCTTTCCGTCCCATGGTGTGTCCTTGTTCATGTAGTAAATCATTCAACCTTTCGAAAGATTGCAAGCCACTTAGACTGACAAGTGGCAGCTGTTCTAGGCAGCTGTGAAGTAGATCCCTTTGATTCCGTTCTGGACTCCGAGTGGCGATTGACGTCCACAGCCGTGCATTCTTGAAACAAGGCGACACCACAACATTCGGAAAACCCGATGGTTATCGCTTATCGGCTAATGTCACAGACAACGAGGCTCTCATTGACATGTACTTACCGAATGATCCAGAATCTGACATTTAATAAATTCGTCCCCCATCACTTGATCAACAGTCAATATGAATTCATTTCACTCAACATCCTAACCTATGACTATTAACAGCGTTTTGGGAAGACAGCATGCACCGGGTCATACGTTCGTTCCATGTATCGATGTATGGAGTATACATAGCCCGATAGTTGTACAAGTGTCGGGTACGAGGCTCTAGTGGAGGCGTAAGTAAAAGCAGAAATGACTACGGATGAAACGCACTCAAAACAGCTCATCTCCTTTCATGGTTCATGCGTCGACTGAGCATCTGTCTGCTGTTCACACAGAAATAAGTCGACCAGCAAAAGTGATAGTAATTTTGTGACGCGGCTGCTTTCGCGACTAACCTGCTTTCTCAATTCTTCTTCATGTCGCGCTAAGGCCTGTCAGAGCGAGGACATCAGGGGGTACTCTTACTTAGAAGGTAAGACTGACCTCTGAAACAGGACCATCAGTGTCTTCTGTAGTAATAAAGGTAAAACGGAACGCGCACCTCTACCGGCTCTCATTGTGTTGTTGTGGGTGCTCACTATTCCAACTCCGGCGTATATGGTTAGTCCAACTAATGAATAGACTACACCGCGATGGATGATATCCAAGATGGGAAGCATGTTGGGCGTAATTTGATGACGCTAGTAAAAGTTCAAGGAAGATCGGCGTCACGCGTGACACAATGTCCCTGTTCCCCCTTCCCGACCCGGACCGAGATCCACTTGTCTCTGGGAATTTTTGTCAATTGAAATGTCATTGAATAAATTGATGAAGAACTAATGTAATTTCTATTGCCTGCGAGTTGTATTGCCTATCGAATTATGGGTATATTGGTCACTCAAACTATATATTTATTAACGTACTAGCCCGACGCCTAGCATCGGAATAACCGACTCCGAGGGCACAACTTTTCAAGGTCCATTACCAATGTCCAAGGTCAATGACATCTCGGTCGAACCCAATTTCAGTCCAGGCATCTACGCCCTCGACAGCAACACCATCAGAGCTAAGCCCGGCAAAGCCGACGCGCTCGTACACCTTCGATGCCGCAGGGTTGTTGTGAGCAACGTACAGGGCAACCTTGTCCTTGGTCATGAACAAACTACCAAAACACACTCAGCGACAACAAAATCAAGGAGGGTGAAACAATCACTCACTGTTTACAAACGCGTCGAACGAGTCGTTCGGCACAACCTCGACGGCGGTAATCGGGATTTGTATACACCTTGGTTATTGTTGCAAGTGTATCGCTGTTACGGGTGAAGGCAACGATGGATGCGATGGAACTGCGGTCTTCTCCTTGCTGCCTGATGCGATGGACCCAGACTTGATTTTGACGCACGAGGAGAGTGGCTTCCTTCAGGGCTCCGGCGTCATCAAGAACGAAGGGCTCCTGCGTGTAGATATGATATGAGCAACACTGCGCGTAGTGAGACGATGTCGAACATGCTTACCGATTCACTAGCGAATCCATGACATAACTTGGCGATCTCCTCAATGTCACTGGGGACCGCGAGGCGCAGTTCGTATGTGACTCCCGGCACCATGGTCGCTTGCCGGTATCGGAATATCATTTTGGTGCAGAAAGTCAACTTTGCGGCATAGTACGGCTGCGTTATGTGGTCAACGCCCGTGAGACTAGTCCACAGTGTTGTGAAATGCTGAGCGATCGCGTCGGGAGCGAATATCGAATAGACCCTGGGGACAGGGACTACTCTATAGAGTTCTTTGGCAAGGAGGGACATCGGCTGGCGAATGAATTCGAGGCTATGGCTATTTGTAGGAAGGGTGGTGCAGATGAAGATGGGGTATTTTCCCGTTTCCGTGGTTGTACATGACAGGATGAACTGCACACGAGGTTCGTGGTCGCAAGTGAAGTAGACGATCCACACCTGCCCTGGTTTGGGGGGCTGGCCTGACTGCTCGGCGGCTCGACACTTCAACGCGTGAGGATATATGACGTTGAAGTTCGCCTCATTGCTCTCAAGAGCAGGCGACACGTCGCGAAGAAGGTCGACCGCAGAGGTGTAGACCTTGGTGAAGTTTTGGGAGGAAACAGTTCTGAGCGCGATGGAAGGCATGTGTAGATGACACTAATTGATGAATGGGATGGTTGGTGCTTTGTTGGGAATTGGTTGGGAGTTGGTAGAGCCTTATATACATATGGCAGATGCTGTAAATAGCAGCTGTTGATCCCCCGCCCATAGCACAGTGTCGTTCTCATCTAGGCGAGGGTCACCAAGATTGTGACGAATCTATCCCCGTAAACTGCTACCGTCCTTGGATCATCAGATCGAGATCCTAAAGCGTCTCAGACCCTCCTCTTGCAGGATGAATGGTAAATTTGTCTCCAGGAAACCACAGCGAGCCGCGGCTGTGGATCCTTTACTGAAACGTGATCCTGATCAAAGCGCGCACAAAGCAGCAGAGTAATTCGTAGTTTCCGCTTCAAGTGAGTCAAGGCAGCCGAAACATGGAGACTGGGCTTCATTTAGAAAGGATCTATTACCCCATACATTTCCTTGGTGAAATTGCGATGTTGAGTTGCGAGTCACCACTCGGGAGACAGTGCTGTTCCTGCCTCAAGTAATGTTGTACAAATTGGAAATGTCCTCAAAGCAGTAGAATGGTAGTCCGGAGCCATGCATTCCGGAGAGCTCCAAGCACAGGACGAGCAACAGCAGCCAAACGTCGTAGTTGTTGGACAAGTTCAAGTTGCGGCCGAAGCGGTTTTGCGTCGGCAGACCCATATTTCCCATATTCAGACCTATATTCTCACGTTCATCGTCCTTGCCCTACCGATTTCTTTTTTTGGTTTTGCGCTCAGGCTGTTTCCGCAATTACCGTTGACTGAGGAGAAGAAAATCCGACGCCGATATTTCTCCTCACAAGATAATTTTAGGAGATACGTTTTCATCCCGTTGTACATCAGCGCTTAGTGCCTAACGTCCAAGTGCCCAAGGCCATGCCAGGCGCCAGTTACCTGTGCGCTTGTAACAAAACAACTAGGTATTGGCGACGAGCTCGGACAATCAGATACAGGCGTCTTGAAACATTAGTGTTGTCTTTCCTGCCTGCAAGCACCCCAATCTCCGAGGCAATTGATGCATGCATCCCAACTCGCTCGGTCGCAGCCTGGGTCGTTGTAAGACGCTTGGGTACGGAATCCCGACTCCTTCTGTCCTATCAGAATCTCACGGAATACTCAAACAACCTGAACTTGGTTGATTTTGAAGTAAAAGCGCAGTGCGATTCCAGATCGCTATTCAATGAGGATTTTACGCCTTCTCAGGGACAGTTACTGTGTGCCTGTAGCTTCTAGTACATAGTAATCCTTCGATGATCAGAAATGGTCTTGCCTGGACCCTTTTTCTCCGGCGTCTAAATCATCGGCGGTTAATCAGATTAAACGCCCTGCTTTTCTGTTGTTCCCCATCCTCGCCGACCTTTGGACTCCGGTTCGAAGCCTACATCTTTTTCACAGGATTCTCTACACCATTTGCGCTATGGCATCTCCTGGAAGAGCGGAGGGACAATATTGCACTGGTTTTCTACCACCAGAAATAGCGTTCATCCTCTCGTGCACATAGGCTCACAACCGCCTCGTGCTAGGTCTCGTGTTCAAGCATCCGGTGGTACCGGAACATGTAACCGTTGCTCAAATCGACTCAGCGAAGGCATGGGCTGTTTACCATGAAATCCCTTACACTAGACGTTACTTGATGTTTTGATGAACGGCCGTGAAATTCCGAGTCCTAACGCTGTGCTGAAGTCATCCTCAAATTTGAGGAGGGCTCTCCTTGTCAATATAACATCTCTGCAGACCCGCAGCAGAAACGCCTTAGTTACTTCTTCTCAGGAAACCATTATTTCACAGCAGTTACTTCGATGCACGAGTCGCAGCCCTACTGCAGTGGATGCAGAAGCCATGCTGCGTACACTGGCCGCAGTAGCGCGACGCGACCATCCGCGATGCCACGACGCAATCATTGCATCGTCGTGCGTCGCCGATGTCGCTCAGGCTGCCAGTGGTACCATCTGAAGATCCATGTAACGAGTCATCATACCTGACGACCGCAGTGCCTACACTCCGATTATTGTACGGCTGTGATCAACCGGATCATCTTCTAATATTAACAATAAAGGCGTGCAGCTGCGACGCTAGATCCTACAGTAGTGGGGGCTACAACGCGTTTAACTTCATCTTTAGGCCATCTCCCATCCGTTGGCGCGTTTATACTATGGCTATTCACCATTGATTTTTTGAAAGGGTCCTCTTCACTCCTGATAAAACCATCACGTTGGTCGAAGAGGCCATCTTGATCTACAGTATGTATCTTGGCAGTCGTTTCTTTCTAACATATTATACTATTTTTAGTCCCCGCGCTCACATCTCACGACTGAAGAACACACAATACTTCTTACAACTTGCGTCCTGGAGACTCGGAACCGTACAATGATGCCAAGATTGAAGTCCGCACACAGACCGAATTTTACTATCGGTCATACGATCTTACGTGCCCAGATCAGCACTTCCAAAACATCATTACGACCCCACACATCAAGGTCGACACGTACGCAGCCGGTAGGTCGAGCATCATGTTCGTCAAAGCGTTGGTGTCACCGTGTGCCAGCGAAATACCACCGCCTTGGGCTCATACACAAATTGTTGACTCGCATTTTCATCATTAATGATTATTGTTTCACTTCAGAATACTTTCTCTTTCTAAATAACCTGTCCTCGCAGAGATATTATCTCACCCCGGCTCGCATCAAGATTCGATAGCAATGCGGAATGATCCTCCATCAAGGGCGCATCCAGTCTTGATGATCTACAACACAAGGGTGAGCGCCTAATCTGAGCCATTTTCTCATGATCATGGAGTTACATGCGACTTATTTCAACCTTAAATCTTAGGTCATTTCGGAGAGATCAGGACTGCGAAGTGAGTCAAGCGAGGCGATGACTTTACCATGTGTACTTCACCGTGCATGATACATTCTATACACATATATGCAGGACCCGCTCTCAGGGCTGAAGCGTGTCAGAGAAACGCTGGGTCAAGTTCGTAATCGTTCATATCCGACGGTCCAAAAGACTGACCGTCTTATGAAAGAGGATCCACTCTTACGCCCTCTCTGGAGTTTAGATACACTGGTTTTCTATCGTTTCTTTCGTGAAGAATCCATGCATGCTATAGCTGCATGCGAGTCTCGTTGTAAGATAACAAGGTCGCTAGATCGCGACGAATAGACATGCGCAATATCCAAGGTACCTATTTTTTTTGGACTGTGGATGACTTGGTTTGGGCCTACCGTTGCCTCAGGATCATGACATGCAGAGTCCGGTAAATTAGGAGCATACCTCAGATCTTGAGGAAGCGCCCAGTTGTATCATTATGCCAAGGTTCAACTTTTGATACCCTGATATAGCCAGTTAAGACCCCGACAGTTCATCCTGTTGGATATAAGGAAATAAAAGCATTAGAGTGCTACGAGTACAGGTACCCGCCGGAATTGAAGATATTAATGGCATAAGAAATTGCAGTAGACACGAAGCTCCCACCAAGGCTGAGAGACGAGCAGACGTACGAAAGTTCATGTGCCTTTCGTGTCAGTGACAGAGGCTTTAGGGGTATGAAAATCTGGGGATGCCTACATGTGAGAAAGGAATCTAAAAGACGGGTTATCACTTCACCTGGTATATGCCCTCCATCAATATTCGTCCTCGGATTTTTCCGGACTTTATTGAATGCACGCACCCTTGAACTCCATCACCCAACGCTCCTTCCGTACAACTTGAGACAGCACCTCCGTTCTCCAGGTCGTATTCGTTGCACACAGGAACTCTTTGCTCTGAAAAGCAGCCAGATCTTCCCATTCGTGAAGAGCGAGATACCGCGGAGCTCCAGACCCTTCCGTCGTTTCCACGAGAGCAAATCTCCGAGAAGACAGCCATGAGGGAACTTTACTAAGAAGGGGAATGTGCTCCTTTGTGTACCAATCGTTAAATTGGGTTTCGCTCGTAACGGAGGGGGTCATCGCGTTGATGACGAGATAATGGTTATAGTAAGGATACGTCAGCTGGACCGGGATGGATTCAATGCAAGGTTTGTATAGTCGACAAGCAACAAGATTGGACCCGATAAGTGAACTAAGCTTATCCGACAGCCCTCTGAAATACGGAAGGGTCGACTGAGGTATCATTAGAACTGATAATGGACCATCGTCGATTTCAGAGTATAGAAAGGGATCTGGTACTTCAGGCTGCAGTATTGCGGCCGAAATCTCTGTTGGAGATTGTCAGCCTGGAATACGACTGCCAATAATAGACATTACTAACGTTCATAATCTATAGACGCTCGTTCAATCATTATGAGGAGCATATAGTGCGGCTCCCTGTCCATCACGAGCAGAAATTTGAAGAATTGGGATCTTGGTCAAAGTGGTACAATGTCAGATTCCACCATCGATGGTGTGCCGGCGGCAAGCGATCATGCCTTCGGGACCACTAGAAGACAACATTAGAACATCGTAGATGGCATCTTCCAGGAGCCAGGTGGGTTGGGCGCTGCACGGGACCAACTCTAACGCCACTGGCCCAAAATACGCAGACATGAAAAATGAGCAAGTAAATCGCGTGAGATTTCTGACTTGTCCTTCAGTTATTGATCGCGGCTGGGCGTCAATTACTCAGACTGATGAGATCTACTAGAAGGACAGAAATGAAACCATCCTGTCGTTGCATTGAGGAAAAGTGATTTATGACAAAAAACTAGTCATCCGTACCGTATCATTTGTATCATCATGAAGTAGGCAATTAAGGAGATTGATTGCGCTGTTTCTCTTCGTTGGTCTCGTCCTTGATAGAGTATACAGATCACCAGATAACGACATTCCCTGAGAGCGGGCTATAAAAAGGGTATGGATGTCGTTAAATGTGGTACTATTTGAGATAACATTTATGGAATCCCAAACCATCGTTCTAGTGCAGCTGGCACCATATATTTCCAGTATTGAGTGGAGGAAGTCGGGTCGTCCAATTGATCCGATGAAGAATGCTATCCTTGATGAACGATAACGGTTGATGAGCAGAACGTATGGAGGACAACAAAAAGAAAACAATAATAATATGTTTCAGTATACGGGGCATAACCTGTAGCATTTATTGAGAACAAATTAGAATGATGGATGCAATGTTTGAGGTAGAAAAGTAGTATCAATGTGAGGCGCGTAGAAGCGATCTTTGATCAAGCAGTGAGTCCGGGCGCGGATAAGCATGGAGGGTAATAGACAGTGACCCGGGAGCTTCGCATCAAGGATGGACACGTTCTATCTCACTCTGTACGGACGTCTTCCTGGTTCGTATCTGGTGGAGGGCAATAGACAATGACCCGATAGCTTCGCATCAAGGACGGATATTCTATCTCACTCTGTACGAAGATATTCCTGAGTATTCCTGGTTCGTCGTCTCTCCAAGACGCCGCTGGGAGGATGGGTCTCGGACCGATAAACAGCCTGACAAAATGACTTTGATTGGAAGAAATTTCAGCAGACGGCGTCGAACCCATCATCCATGCACATGTGAGCACTATACCTGCCTTCCCCTGCTTCCAAAATGCCGTAATGGGTTTCTGCTGTAGCGACTGAGGTAAAAGAAGCGCACGAACTAAGTGAATAACACTCAGACTCCGATTTCGGATAGACACCAAGCCTATGCACCCTCCCACATGGTATCCCGTTCGCCATCAGTTTGGCCTCGCTCGAAAGCCGTAAACCAGAGTACCCATCCCCAGTGGTTCAGGAAGAGCATATGTGCCAGTTACGTGGAGACTTCCGGCATCAACTTGGACAGTCACAAATGCCGTCGGATCTGCAAAGAGTGGATTCCGAGCAATCAGAGGAGGGCGTCCCCCCTCGACAGTCTGGAGCTGCACAGCTCCTCGCTCGTCGATGTAGCCAAAGGAGAGATATGTGTCTCGGAATATCTCAGACTGCCAAGGCGGTACATCTACAAATGGGAGGGGACTCGGGACCACATAAGGGTTTGCATGTGGCAGTTGCATCGATAGCTTGGTGCCACACACAGAACAGCAGAGAATAATTCTGGAGTCCTGGTCCTGGCGCTAGTGCAATTTTCGGAATATTTGTTCATCCGAATGTGATTTGTTCCCGTGGCGTTTCCAAGGGCAGGATACATACGTGATGTTGCAGCCAACAGGCATTCATTCATCCGAAGATACACGATTACGGAGTCGTAGGGTCCGGAATAAAAGTTGTCAATAGGATGATTATTTGCTGTGTGATATCCGTGAGGCGGTATCCTTGGCTGAACTCGGAACAACGTATAGCGGAGTATACCACAGCTGAAGCATGGATGTTATGCCTACATGGAACAAAAGATCCGCTGTGGGAAGAGGAGAACCAAGGCGTCGCTGTACGAGCGGTGGTAATGCACCTATCCAGGAGTGAAGGGCCATAGTTACAAATGCCCACCGCGCCACGAATGCGGCCTCGTACTACGGGAGGAACTGGCGAACCTTTGGCGCACCCGTGGTATCAGCGAGAGAGGTAAGCGCAGACAGGCGTAGAGTGCATTTTCATGGCTTGAAATTGGTACCCTCGTGATACGGGAGTGTTGGCACAGCATTCCCAAGGCTGCGTAGACCTGAATAGGTACCCACGTGCGTATTTAGCACCTACTCGCATTGGTACAGAATTTCCACTTATTTTACTTCAGATTGGATGAGCGTTCCCTGAAAGGGGTTGCATGAGACGGATATCGTGGGTTTATAAATGAGCGGCTTTACATGGCATCCATTTATGCCAATGCAGCTTGTTGCCCGTCCAAAAGGAAACGTCCATTTTAGCGTGGTCTAGAGGCTCTATGCAATGGCTGCTGACGACAAAGTATTTTAAACGACTTTCATAATTAAAAAAAGATAATATTCACACATTGATGAGCGACATGTCCGCCTTGTCGCGAGTTCTTCGCCACTTTTATAGCAAGAAGCCTCTGAATTCGTAGAGTCTTCCGGCTCGTCGATGTCATCTGCTGCTGCCGTTCAGAATTCAACCAATTCTTGAAAAACGTATACACATCACCGGAAACGAAAGGCTTGGTACCTTTTGTTCAACGAACATTATCTGGACAGATAATAACGGTAATCGAAGAATGGCATATTCAATAAACCTTGAATTTCCAGTGTACGGACTGACATGGAGGCCATTTTTGAGCCGGACGCCCGACCGACTCCGCAGTTTATTTACACGTGACTATATTCTGACGTCATAACCGATATAGGACACTGCCTTTCTTGGGAAGCTGTGCAGGTCGGGTACTTAAGACAGGCTCGGCGCAATCCATGGTTTGATTTCTACTTCCATCTCATCAATCAACTAGCTTTTACAACAATGTCTTACGGCGGTGTATGTTTTTTTCGACTTGGTGCTGGAATGGGTGCTGATCTCAACAGTACGGAGCACCTCCAGGAGCACCCCCTGCAGGAGGAGGATATGGTGGATATGGCGCACCACCCCCAGCTGGACCGCCGCCCCCAGGCGGAGGATATGCGTACGGTGGAGGGTTTGCCCCCCCAGCAGGATCCCAGGGGCCTCCTCCCGGCGCCGATCCTCAGTGCGTAACTCTAGCAAGGAATCCATAACAAGTACCTGATTTCCGTCGTGTGCAGACTTTGGAACTGGTTCAGCGCCGTTGATACCGACAGATCAGGTGCCATTACCGCGAGTGAATTAGGTGCGTCTTCCAACTAGTTCAATCCGATTTAATGACTGAGACGCCACATTAGAGCGCGCCTTGATCAATGGCGATTGGACTCGTACGTCAACATCGGAGCTTCGTATTGCAGGGTTCTGTTTAACGGTTCTGCAGCTTTCGATTTGGATACCGTGAAGCTCTTGATGTCGATATTCGTTCGTCCATGCATCCTAGAATGCTTCGTCTTGTTATCTTATCGTCGCTTCTCAGGACACTGATCGCAGCGGAACTATCGGATTCAACGAAGTACGATCAGTCGCTCATTATTCAATGGGACTACAAATCTCACGTTCATCTTAGTTTGCCGGTCTCTGGAAATATATCAAGGTAAAGCGCGCCACAAATTCCCTGAACCTCCCTTTCCTTACACTTTCTTTCAGGACTGGCAAAACGTTTTCCGACACTTTGACCGTGATCGTTCGGGGTCTATCGATGGAAATGAACTGCGAGATGCTCTTGCCCAATTCGGGTTCGTCGTTGTATTACTCTTTCGTTCCTATCTAATCTTCAATTCAAGGTATCGGCTATCTCCCCCCCTTCTCGACTTAGTCCAGAGGAAGTACGGTGAGTGGATTGGTTATGGGAATGCTGCGGAACGCTCTGACAGGTCTACCCTTTTGGGGAAGATATTAAAGCATCTTCAGCTGCAGGCCATGGAACACTCCCTGGCATCTCCTTCGATCGATTCGTTCGCGCCTGTGTTGTCGTGAAGCAACTCAGTGAGGCATTCGGCCGCCTGGACACTGATCGCGACGGATGGATCCAGATCAATTACGATCAGTTCATGCAGACGGTTCTCACTTTACCTTGAAGATTCAAAGAGAAGACCAAAGCAGGAGTGTATGATTTTTATAGCGGTTATTAGCTAAGACCTAAATTTATAAACTTTGTCTTAACAATATGTACACTTCATGTCGTCCGTTTACCTTCTGTGCCAAAGCCTATGTAATAAATTACGAAAACAAGTGTGACAATTCGTACTGTCTCTTCCTGTATTGAAGTCACGTAAGCCGTACTGAAGAGGTCAGGTGTGTTGCCTGGTTTGGACCTTCGTAAGTCATAAGGAGGGAGGACGTTGTTGCTTACGAAGGAATCAAATAAGACCTGAAAGTAGAATTTTTTGGCTCCCTGCGGGGCAAATGTTGCGAGATTTAGGCAGCATAAGGCCTAAACCATCCCTTGTCGCGTATGAAGTATTTGTAAGCGTAAGGTTTCCTCCGCGATGCTTCTATACAGGAAACGACAGCAGTTGAAAAGCAGGATGATAGGAAGCATACAGTTGTAGGCCTACTACAACAAGCAGGGTAACAAGGCCATGAATTGGAGTGGAAAATCACGGGCTGGGTAAATGGCCTTTGGACAAAAGAACATAGAATAACCGAGGTTGTTCGCGTGTCCATGCCAAGTCCATGCAGCCGGAATAAGAAAAGTCTGGAAAGACTGCGAGAACAGTGAGCGACCGCAATGAACACTGCCTGTTCTTGACCAGCAGTCGCTAACTTCAAATCCACAGTGAAAGGTACTACGCGAAAAATGTGGAGGTATGCAATTTTATATATGCAAAGTCTTACAAAAGTTCATTGTGACCGCGAATAAGAAATCTCGTTCGACTTAGTACCCACTGGACGATCCAGTTAGAAGTGTCGTAGTAGATCTTGCCTGATATGCCCGGCTAAAAACTTCAAAAATTCAGAGTGAAGGATCGGCGTCCTAATTGCATTGGAGGTATACAATACTATACAGACGGACTGTTACAAATGTCCATTGTCACAACGCATAGGCATAAGAATATCCGTCGGATTTACCATCCGTAGTGGGCGTTCCAGGCAGAAGTGTCGTAGTACTTCTTGTCATCCTTCTTATCATCCTTCTTATCATCCTTATGGTCTTTGTCATCCTTGCCATAATCACAGTCATCCTTCCAGGTGTTGACGTCGATGATCTCGACAAACAGCTCGCAGATGAACTTGTCATCCTTCTCATCATGCGAGTAAGCTAGAAGGAAAAGACATTAGATGATTCGGGAGCAGGAGTAAACATCAGACGTACCCTGGCAAGAGTTACACTTGTCATCCTTCTCGCAGAAGCTCTTGCACTCTGAGGAGAAGATGTCAGCGACATGGACAACAGTGAAGAGATGCGCTTACCGATCTCAAAGGTGATCTTGTCGACTTCCTCGTGATCGTAGGGAGTGTACTTGCCCTTGTTCCACCCCTTGAAATCATTGTTGTGTTCGAACACCGGCGTCCAAGTGCAGTCGCCACGACCATTGTCCTTGTTGTCGTAGTCCTTCTTGCCATCGTCTTTGTGGCCATCATTGTCGTTGTAGTCCACACCGCCGTAGGAATCGTCCCTCGCTTGAACGGAAGCAGAGAGGGCGGGGACCGCGAGGGCCAGAGGGAGGAGAGCGGCAACTGAAAAACGCATCGTGAAGGAATAACCTGATAGTAGGAATTAGGTAGACGAGGATGAGGTGGTTGCCTGAAGAATCTCGGAGATTTGAGAGCCCTTTTTTATATCGCTTCGAAGGTCAGAAAGTACCTGAGAAAGGTGAACTTGAAGAACGTCATATCGAAACAGTCCTCGTATAGACGGAGCTTGGCGGCCGTAGGTGCATCAAAGACGTGCCAAGCCATACTTACAAGAATCTGCTTGGAGTAGTAGTCACCAAGCCTAACCTGAACCTCAGTCTCAGAGAAAACGCGGAAACTCAGTAGCAGCCAGCGTCAGTCTCGGAGGATGGGTGGGCATTGATCATAGAGAAAGATATCCCAGGTAATTCCTCGCTAGCTGTAACTTCCCAAATTACGGCGGTTCCAGAACTCTAAAATATGTCGAGCGAGCCTGCCAGCCGCTCAATATTCCATAGCGCTTATTGGGCAGATTTATGAGTCCTCCAACAATAACTTAAAGGACCCGAACTGTTCAGCGAGTTGTATCGACCGTCAATGCATTGCCACCAGTTGCCGGATATCCCTGAGTTAACTCGCCGCAAATCCGTTGTCAGAGCAGGCCTTGAGCGCTTGAGCCTCCGGCGTGACATGAGAGACAAAACATCGACGAGAATCGATCCGCCCGTTGTAGGAGGTTTGGACTTGCCAAGCCAAGGCTGCTTGAGCCTTGGAGTGGCGATAACCAAATATGGTGCAGGCGGGGAAAATCGGTGTCAGATGGAATGAGGAAATTGGGAAAGCGGCCGGTCTTAGCCTCATCAGAAGCGAGAGGGTTGATGCTCATAGAGAAAGACATTTCAGTTCAGCCAAGGAGGTTGGTGAATGAAAGTAGTGATGTAGGCGATTACGCTGAGCCCATGTTTCAATGACCTTCCTCAACGAAAATAAACGATCCTCGGCTTGCCTCAACGTCACGACGACAATAGAAAAGCGGAACATGCCAAGTGAAATCGCGAGTCGCTCCGATATACAGAGTCAGGGGAGTCCTCCAATGCACAGAAAAGGTTCCCTTGAAGACGCTGAACCATTCCGCTGAGGTAGCATTCGCTGTCAAAGAGTTGGACAGAGACAATTTGTCGTCGAGGAGCCCGAGAGGCTTCACTGTGCGCGCGACTAGCAAGTTTGGCATCACGGCGTTTGCCGACTCAAGAGCGGCTATACTCGGCCGACAACCCGTCGCGTGCCGTCTTCCTTTGAAGTTCTCGCCCCACCACTAGAAACATTGCTATGTGGTTGGAGTGGACATTGGAGTTTGAGACGGCAAAGGAAATTTCCTGTATCTATTACAGTTGTAGATCTGTATTCAAGACCACGTCAAAGGGCAAATACGTGAGCGTACTGCTTCAGCGGTGTACGCTAAAATGTACGAACCGAGGCGTCGTAACTCTTAGGTACACTAGGAACCTAATCCAATGCACATCTATACACCTGCTTAGCGGTATTTCTCCATCTCTCGAGATCAACAGCAAAGTCTTGGGCGTACTCGACCTCGAGATGGTGAAGTCGTTTGCCAACAAGAACGAGACTATGAAGAGGATCTCCAAAAGGATCTTCTGGATGGTTAACCAGGTCGGACAGAGTACCAGCAACAATCCTCTGATTGTCGCTTCCACCGCCAACGCGAGAAAGCGCGACGGCGAGGGTTGTATCAGGAGATAACGTTCCAGTCTGCCTTAGAGATTCTATCTCTATCAGTTGAGAGACAGCTTGTCGTATTGACATGTATCGAGGTGGTTCGTAGATCTTCCGACCGCTGGCACAGATATTAGGATGCAAGACAGAAAGAATAAGAAAGTCCCTCACCGAGCCAAATTCTCTTCACTCTGTTCCTTGACCTTGATATCCAGCAACACGAGCGTGTGTAGACCGAGATCTACGTTCTCCTTGATTCTATCGTAGAAACTGTCGGGTTTCCATGTATCCGTGAAGAAAACTAGAGAGACCGTCTGGCCAAAATTGTAGAGTTGGAGGCCACAGGCACCGACTGCGTTCATTATCGATGCATTGTGGATGACACGGGTGGGGATACTCAGGGCCCGAGCGCGAAGGATGATGTCGGTATGCGTTGTTGCCCTACGAGATCCGGTGTGAGCCTACTATCGAACAAAAAGGCGGCTACTCACCCGAATGGATCCCCGACAACCAACAGGGATACGTCCTCCCTGTCTGCATTCGCCAATATTTCATCGCTCTCCGTTTCCACCATGTCCCGATCGGCGAGAATCAGTGGTTTTTCGTAGAATGCTTCCTTGCATACGTCGGCCCAAGAAACATCGCGATGGATGACTATCATACCAGTTTTTCTTTTTGCACCATCAAGATGCTAGTATATGCTTCCAAGTATACACGAGAAGATCCTTTGATGGCCTATAAAAATTATAAGAAATGAGCCAATCAGGATATACTGGATATTTTACCTCGAGTCCGCGAATGGTGACATCCTTTTCATCGCAAAGCCCAAGACCGACGATGTAGAACATGGTGGTATGGAAAGATCGGATCC
This sequence comes from Armillaria cepistipes, assembly GCA_900157415.1. NCBI lineage: Eukaryota > Fungi > Basidiomycota > Agaricomycetes > Agaricales > Physalacriaceae > Armillaria > Armillaria cepistipes. Next base: position 813,002 of record FTRY01000019.1, read on the forward strand.
GGCAACTTCCGTGAGAGTGAGAAGGTTCAAGGAAGGATTCTTATTTGATTCTTATTACCCAGCGTCTAGAGCAAACATGAAGGCGTAAAATCTGAGTATCATCTACAAACTTATAGCTATGAAACAGCCCACTCAGCATCCCTATTTCACAGAAAAATCTACAATTTGAAGAAGTAATGCTACAACATTGCATACTCCCTGTTCGTCTTCGCCTGTGCATTTCCGGTATACACCGGTAATTCATACACGTACGCTTGCCAAGTCTCATTTGACACAATGGGCGCAGTCGCAAACTCTGCCATGTTCATCCCAGATATATACGCCCTCAAATGCGGCAACATCGAAGAAACCGCACGATCCTCGCGCATGCGCTGTTGCACTCGCGAGAGTCCAACTTCGGAGTACCAGGCCGGATCCTGACGGATCACAGCGCATTCGTACACATCTAGGATAGGCTGGGGAACTTTGGCCTTCTTCGCTGCGGAATATGCAAAGGCATGACCTAGTGCCTCGATGACTGGCTGAGACTGAGGAAGAATGAGGGAGTTGAATTCTTTGCTGCGATGGTCGCCTATACTAGCAAGGAGCTGGCCATTCTCTTCCATCAGACCGTGAGCATGCTGGGCTAGCAATGATTCATCGGCGTCTGGTAAAGCGATGGTGTAGCGCTTCAGAAGAAGCTCGGAGAACAACCGGATGCACAACGTAAGAATCTCGCCTTCAGCAACTACGGCGCCTACTCGAGGAGTCAGTCACTGCACATGGACACCGTTCATATATCTCACCTTTTCCGTCGTTCTATAAGGCATTCTCATGTTAGCAAGAGTATGTGCTCAAAGCCAGTTCATCTCACCTCCATTCTTGCCATGTAATTCTGTTCGAACGTTCCTACGAATACGTTAGAAGAAGTTGGCGCTGCAATATTTTTAGCTACTACATACCTTGTGCTCCACAACGTTCCGAGATCTCGGCTATGCAGCGCTGGAAGTGACGGACCACCGTAGCCTTCGTGATGACTGCCATAGCATGTCGAAGCCGACCATCCAATGCAGAGTCCTGCGATTCTCGTATCACCGACGCGTACCAGTGATCTAACACATATCCGACAGCGACTGCACTCGCGATAGGCCATTGCTGGGTCCTGAAAGATATGATGGGGATCATGGAAGAGCTCTTGCGGTCGGTAATGCACCGATGCATGGAATAAGAGCCGACGATATAAGCCGACATCTTCACAGCATAGATCAAGGGAGATACGATCAAGAGGGAGCCTAATTGTATTCTCCAATTCTCGTCCCACCATGCTTCGAGGGGTCGTTCGGGAGCAGTAATGTGCTGAAGATCAGCGGCCACCAGCGCCGTGGAGGGAAGGCGAACATGATCAAACGAAGTGATGGAGAAATCAAGCGGACCAGTTCCGCTACGACGGGGAAGGCGCGTGGACTTGACACCGCGATACATTTCTTTTTCATTGCTGTTTGAATGAATGATTAAGTTTGTTAGATCGGCTGAGAGTAGGAAGTATCTTACCAGATAGGTACGATGAAGTATCTACACCCAAGATCTTCTCCCTTATCCATCAGTCTTGCCATGACCAACGCAACCTTTGGAATACCAAAGGCAGGTGTAGAGGCCGGCATGAACCTGATAAACGAAATTAGGAAAGGACCATTTCGATAAAGGCTAAGCTTACTTGGTGGCTTCTTCACGCGGAGTGTTGAGAATATAGCTTCCATCGGACATTCGTGTAGCCGTCGTTTCGATATTGAAAGCATCGAGCCCGTGGCCACGTTCCGTCAAGAGGAAAATCCCTACTTTTTCGAAACGGAGCAGCTCAGAGACGAGGGGCCTCAAGTCGGGACGGGTATCAAGGTGACGCGACAGAGTACCAATAGTCAAGCCCACATGGGCCGCAAGAATGGTGAACATCCCAATATCCAGGCATGTAGCTGGATCTGTGAACAAGCCCCAGAAGCGTTCAGTGCTGTGTTGCACGTCGGAGGCGGACATGGCTGGTCAGGAAGTCAACGACCTTGGTACAAAGGAAGAATAGGTTGGGCATACAGTGTGTACTGAACATAAGCTTTGCTCTCTTGTATGCAAGAGCAACTCGTTCATCTGTAGTGAGTTTCTCGACCTGGATACGAAAGAGGGGGTGCTTCGCTAGTGTAGATTGGCTGTTCATCGTTGGATGGGTTACAACACGACGCTGTTTTTCAGGCTTTTTATAACAGAGCAGGCCCTTGCACCGAATGCGAATAAACGGAAATGGATGAACAATGCGGCATACATTTTTTCACGCGTCCGATATGTAAATAACTTTACGTTGCGGTGCTGCGGCCGTAAGGACCAAGTGAATGGACGATAGAAGCTAAGGCCGGAGCGCCAAGACCCGGATAACATGCCGTTTTCCCGCTTCTTATAAACTACGGACTTTATGATTGGAAGAGGAATCGTTACCCCTGAGTTCCGCATAGGATTGTATAATTCCCACGTCGCTGTCAGGACTGCAACTTCAACTTCGCGCGTTTTCCTTCAGGTTGTGAACGTTTTCCAGCTCAAGAGGATCTCTATCACTTCAAGCTATTATGATCCAAATGCTTGAATGCTTTACGATTGCCCTCTAATCAGTGAAGAAAATTTTTTTGTTTCCGCGTCTACAATATCATTTAATGGTCACACCTCAAAAGGTCCCCTTCCTTTTGCAGTGAATCTCATTTTAATCAAAAGACTGTGTATGGATGGAATCTATAGGCGCCAGCATACAGTACAGCATATCAAGTAACTGATTCATATTTTAGGACTTGTCGCGGACCTTATCATGATCCCTCGCTCACCGTGTACTTTCTACTCCATAGCGCGTACGGGTGTCGCGGGTTTTTCTCTTGGTGATTTCGGGGTCCTTGGGCTTTCTGTCGTCTGCATCATATGCTCGATACCAACCTACCTGTGTCACCTAAATAGATACCTGGTCGTTATTCCGTCCTTCATTCCCTCAATAGGAACTACGCAGACTAGTACGAGTCTGCGCTCGCTGAACAGCCCACCCGAAATTGTGTCCTTCTTGTAACATTCACCTCTTCCTCTTAAATAAAAAGAATAATTGCAAACATTCTTGCTCGCGCACGAATCATATTACAGGACAATGAGTGACAGCAATTTCGTAGCTAAGGTAGGTTAGGTAAGTATGTAGGGGGGATTGTTGAACGTCCTCATCAAAAAAGTGCGTACAGACAAGTCGACAAAGTCGACGAGGAGAAAAATCCGGCTAAGAAATTGCATTTCGAAAGAGGGAGAGCATAAGTAAGAAAACGAGAGGACCGCGCACTAGATAGGCGAAAGAGAGTAAAGATATGATACGATATTCGCACACAAGTTAATGAAATAAACACATGTTTTCTGAATAATTAAGGAAGAGGGGGAAGGGGGAAAAAAGAAAAAGGATGGAATGGAAGCACGAAGGTGATAAAGAAATGACAACCAATAGCCCAAGGGGGTGGGTCTTTGGTTCAAAGAGAAAATTCTAAACCAAGGGACCAACCCCGAGCCCCCAAGTACAGTGCGACTGGGAAATGCCCCTTTTTCGATTCATCGCATCCGACAGTGGGTAAGAGGAGAGGGGGGGAGGAGGGGGTATCCTTGAATTACGATCCGATCCGTAGTTGAAGTGAGAAAAAGAAATACCGTCTATGCCGTCATCGGTTCGATGTTGGCGACCTCGTCCCCATCCCCAATCTCGACGCCCTCCATATCTTCGGGAGCGCCAGCACCGGACGTAGACCTCCGTCCGCCAGACGCCCCTTGCGGTCCTGATCGAGGGGGGTTCGCGCATCGATCCTTCCCGTGCGCAATCCTCAAGTTGGCGTATTCAGGCTTGCTCTTGATGGCCTCAATGGCCTTGGTCGCGTTGAGAATGTTCGTAAAATTGACAAAGGCACAGTTCCTATTATAAGATTAGTCAAATGACCGTTCTGGGAAAAAGACGAGACGTACTTTTCTTTCAAAAAGTTGACCAGCTCAATGTCGCCGTACTCTCCGAAGTCCCTCTTCAGTCGCTCCTCTGTGAACGTCTCAAAGTCCTCGACGTTTCCGATGTATACATTCCTCGTGGCGCCCGAGTGAACGGCAAGAGCCAAAGTCGGGGGTAGAGGGCCTGAATTCTTGCCCCATCCAATCTTCAACCGCCTGTTGTTGATTGTCATGCCCTGATAAGAGGCTACCTGGAAGAACGTGAACGCCGCTGCAGGGTCAACGAATGTGACGAACTGGAAAAAAATTAGTATCGGTAAGTGACATCACCGAAGGGACTTACAGCAATGTGCTTATCCTGCATGTATCGTATGCTCTGCAGGACACCACCCCTGATCGAGTTGCACAGATCTTCGGTCGAGGTCTCTGGGTGAATATTACCGAGATAAACCGTCCTGTTCAATCCTTGCATGCCTGCCCCAGCACCGGCAGCCATGAGCGCGTCCACAGATTGCGGGAAAGGACTATATGGACTGAAGGGACTGTTAAATCCATTCGGGTTACCACTCATTGGCGAGTGCATGGCCGACTGAGGCGAAGCGGTCTGGGCGATCAGTGACTGGGCGGCAGCAGCTTGTGCTTGTTGGGCGGCCGCCTGTTGCGACTTGGGAATATAAGCGCACCGGTCCTTGCCGTAGTTTACACGTTTGCCGGCCCAGTTCGGTTCCGTAGGAAGCGTATTAACAACCTAGCTGAATGTCAGTACTCAAGTTGAATAGTAGCGTGCTGTATTACATACCTTGGTGGCAATGGCAATGCTCAAAAAGTGAACGAAGCCAATGTTCTTATCCCGGACGATTTTGACCTGGTCAATCAATCCAAATCTGCTCAACTCGTCACGCAGCTGCTCCTCCGTCATGTTCTCGTCTAAACCACCGAGATACACATTCCGGCTGGCGTTGCTCTGGCTGATCGCCAAGGCTACTTGAGCGGGGACCGGGCTGGGCTTACCCCAGCCGATCTTGAGCTCCTGTCCATGGAGTGCGAGCTTCTTGATGGTGGCGTCTGCGTGGAAGGCAGCAGCGGTATTGCCATCGAGGAAGGAGAGGAAAACACAAGACTTTTCAGGAAGGACGCGAATAGATTCTAGGGGACCGAAATGTACGAGATTCAGGAGCTCGTCGACGGAGGCGGTGGCAGGAAGGTTTCCAATGTATACTGTCCGTCCCTGGAGGGTACCCGCGGACGCCGAGAGTGCGGCAGAGAGAGCGGCAGCTGGTGCGTAGTGAGCGGCTTGAATGTTAAGAGACGGCAGATGCTGCTGCCCAAAGCCCTGTAGTTTGTGAGATAAAGCGAATTAACAAATTTTGAAGTGCTCGCACCTGGGAAAAATTGGGCATTTGACCATTGTATGGGAACCCTAGCATGTTCATTCCTGGAATACCGAGTCCCAGCATATTGTATGCGCCAAAGTTGCCGTACGGCGACTGTCCACCAGGACTCGGCTGCTGCTGCTGCTGCTGAGCAAATCCGGCTGCCGAGTTGGGGCTGAGCTGGGCACTCATACCAGAGCCGTTTGTCTGAGTGTTGATAGACAGCTGGGGGGTCGAGTACAGCTGGTTGGGACCAAAGGGGGTCGCAGAGGGAGAGGTATTGAAGCCAGGCTGGGCCATGCCGGCTTGAGGACCGTAGCCGTAATTGGCAAAGGCGTCGTGGGGCGACGAGCCAGTGGGAGATCCGGCAGCATTTTGAGAAAAAGTCGGTGACCAGCGGGCCTTTTTGGCATCAGGTCCGCCTACTGGCTCCATAGAGCGCTACCAAGGGTAAGATATGGCAAAAAATTGGGTAAATCGAGCAGAAAACGTACCTTCATCATGTCGATTTCAAAACCGTAAGGATACTGAGAATCAAAGGCAGTCTGTGCACCGTCCATGATGAAAAGAAGGAAAAGGACAGGAAGGGGGCAGGAAAAGAGTTAGAAAAGAGTAACGCAAAGGAATGTATGCGCAAAGGAGTGACAGGTGTGGGTGAAAAAAGACACGCACAAGAAAAAAAGAGTGAGATATAAAATATCAGTATCAACTCTAGCACATGCAGAAATCTCGTCAAAGGATGAGCAAGGACGAAATAAAAGTCAATGAGAACTGCAAGAATGCCTCCAAAACGAACTAAATCGCTCGAAGAGACGGTAAGGAAGGTGCTATCCGAAGACAACGAATGACCCCTGCCCAAAATTGTCCCACGATCCACATATGCGCACGGGCCAGATACGGTCCGGCCGCCGCTCCCGACGAGGGAAGATTCGGACACTCAGTAAGCAATTAAATTAGACGGTTCATTCAATACACGGTGGCAATTCCGAGTCGCTGACCGTTTGCGGCTTGCAGATTAGAAACTCCATATATTAAATAAGTATAGTTCAAGTAACGAGACGTCTAAGCCGTAAACAGCGATCAAGTATATCTAAAACCCACGAAATCGGAAACATAAAAATCCATCATCTTCTACATCATCCTTCTCCCTTGGCGGGAATTGATTAGACAAACTGCACGCCGCCCTTCCTTCGCACCAACGCTTGTCGAGCAATTACAAGGCAAAGAGTGCCAGCCATGATCACAACCTATTACAGATGCCTAAGCTTTCATGATCCAAGGTTGATATTCACAGGCGACTTACGCAGGCAAAAGTAAGCGGGCGCCACCAGATGTACTCTGGAGAGGACAGTATAGCCCCCGCGATTGGATTACCCGTCAACAGTGCCAAACCGATGAAGAAGCACGATATGCCAATTCGAAGTCTGCCCAAATAAATCAGGATGGAAATTTTGCTAGACGAGAGACCTTACCCTATGTCGTCTAATGTGGGACTCCGTGTGAACGCAGCTACGGCCGGAGATGCTAGTGTCAAAAACGCGCCAGAAACGAATCCATAAACCAGCCCAAATAACGTCACCCCTGCAACGGACTTGACGCCGAGAAGCGCCCACAGCATTCCGGATGAAATTATACCACTTGGAATGATCACTGAAGGGATATTAAAACGGCTGGTGGCGACCAATATCATTCCACTTACCATTTAATGGACCGTATTTATCGGCCAGGAAATTGGGCATGAACCGTCCAGCAGCTGCACCAGCATTCAGGATGGGGAGCTGTCATACAATTGTGGTCAGTCGACGGATAGAATTGTAAATAAAGCTAAAGCGCACCGTCCAAGTCAGAAAACTGGCATCTACTCCGTGGGTCTCAGAGAAGAGTTGTAGGTAGAAGTCTGTGAAAGACGCATCAGCATTTTAGGATGAGATGGATAGTACGAACGAAACGTACATGGGATGAAGATCCCCCAGAATCCTAGAAAGAGCCTTCTGGAAGTTAGTAGGGCCAAAAACTTACACGCGATACAACATACCCTATGATCGTCACCCAATAAGGAGGATCGTGTATTATTTGGCTCATATCTACTGGAGTGCGCTTGCGTGTCGGCCCTGGAAGTGTAAATAATTTAAATACAAACGCAGCAGCGATGCGTAGAGTTGCCTTACATCTTGGCTTCATGATCAGGTTCGCAACGACCAAGAAGGCGATGTTGATGAATGCGATGAAACTAAAAAAAACTATGAGACGGATATCTCCATAGAAAACGGTCCATCTACTCACCGAACAGCCCAAGGAAATCCGAGTCCCTCCCGCGGAAATATCTTATTGAGGATTATGGGGTAAATGACGCCCCCAACGGACCCACCTCCAAAGAACATTAATAACACCCTCACATGTCGATTGACAACTGAACGCACTCGCCACCACAATTCCCATGGCTACGGCTCTCCTCCTCCGGAAATAGTGCGACATGATACTTAACGCCGGCAAGAACATACAACCCATTCCCATTCCCATGCCAAAACCTTGCGCCAACAAGAATTGATAAAACTCATGAGGCTTAGCGAGGGAAAGCATAAAAGATCTGACAAAAAGTGAATTTTAATCAGAGTACGTTGCGTTAGCAATTCACTCACGAGAAGAGGAATAACAGGGCGCCGCTAATCATGAGAGAGTGGAAGTAACCTTGATCGAAGAGTTTCCCAGAGAAGATACCGACGGTGAACTGGAGGCATAGCTGGACAGAACCGATCCAGCTTATCTTGGATGGTGAGCTTCCGGCGAGGAGGGTTTGCTATCTCGAATGTTACCATTGAAAAACCCAGCTTCAAAAGCAGACGTAACATACAGTATAGTAAGCTTGGTAGACTTAATATGCTTTAAGCGACACGGTTAAATATTGAAGACGAGTAGAACAGACCTCCAAAGGACTAGTGGAATACTCAGTCACATTGCTAGTTCAAACAGCAAAGTAGATTTACCTGAATATTTCCAAATGTGCCTAGTGTGAGTTAGAATGAGTAGGTTCGCAGAAGGGAGACCACGCGTACACATTGCGACTAGGGACCTGAAAGCACGAGTTTTCAGCGTGACGGATACCAACCAAAATAGGGAACGACCTACGCGCCACAAACTGTTAACCATCCTTGGAGTGTGCCCTCGACAAACTGAGGTGGATTTGGAGGCTCCTCGATTGGCAGTCCTTTATTCTTTGCGTCAAGGTCGAGCCCACTACCTTCTGCGTCGCCCTTGACGCTGATTATACTTCCCGCTCTAGTTCCAAGCTGCGATCCTGATTCGGCATCCTCAGTCCTCGAGAGCCGACCCAGTTCTATGTCTCCTGGACGATTGCTCTCTGAGGAGTACGATTGTCGACGAGGAGGCTCGAAAGACATGAGGCAGGGATGGTTCAGTGCAAAGAGGGGGATGCAGAGATAGACGCTCGTTGTACTACTACATGCCAAGCCCGATGGCCGATGGCTGTGGAACTTCTTCGTACCAACAAAAACACCGAGTCCTGTGAAAGATCAAAATGGTTCCCGAAGACGGGAGAACCCAGGGTTTGCCAAGAAGCTGCTTTTGATACCCATTGAAGGGTAAGCATTAATGGTTCCCGAGCTGATGACCCTAGTCCAACTGTCTAGTTCCAGTAGACGCAAGGGTTATCACTATATCGCCTTGGGTCCCATCAGAATCAAAGCAACCGGGACATCCCTGGCCTTTTGGCGTAAAGAGTATGTATTAAAAGAACCGTTTTCCATCAATCCGTCCCTCCTGTACCCTCCTGTACCACAGGACTGGCGACTAAAATCAGCCTGAGAGGTTGATGTCGCATGAATTTCCGGGGAGGTGATCCTAATTTTGATGGTCTTCTTTCTGAGCTGTCCAGACCGTACACTCGCTCCTCTGGTCGAAGTGCATTATGGGCGGAACCGAGTCTCAATTACAAAAGGCAGATGGGAATTTCGCTGGATGATCTGTACCTGTAAACCGGATAGCTTTCCGCCAAGTTGAAGTCTTTCTCACCGATAACGTGTCGAACGTGGCCATCGCATTATGACCGCGATACGAGCTCCTCGCAGCTCGCATCAGCATGATGGTAGCAGCCGGATCTACCATGGAGAATGTATGTGATGACTAGAATAATATGATGGTATGGAAGCCAATGGATGGATGGGTATCTGATGAGCCAGTCAGCTTCAAGTTCCGGTGGTCGAATAGAAAGTAAAGTTAAAAAAATAAGGAGCGTTTGCGAAGGACTGGCAGCCGGACCGATTCCCCGGAAAAATCAGGGCGCGGGCCGCGCCAACATGATATTTACTCTTCAACAGCCGTGTAGAATGGCGAGTGATAAGTCCACTGTTATGTCTCTTCTTCCCACAGCTTGTCGATATATCCCCGAAGTAACCTTAAATCCTGCAGGACCTATCCTCAATATCAACCTGCTGGAAGCTCTTCCGTCAGGTGCGGACAAAATCTTCTCAGCCAGGCGATCGGAATCATGGTTTGAATGAGTTTTGATGGGCCAATGCACCTGACCGCATGAACATTGTCGAAATCGTGCCTGGTTAGACTGCGATGGTTCAGTCAGTTCGTTTCCGTGGCGTGATGCAACTCTGTGATCGTGACAGACTTTGAGCGTTCGAGGGCCATTTTTAAATTTCTCACGATGATTGTCGGAAATATATGTATAAGCTTCTCTCTTCAGGATCGGTACAACGACCCCAGTTACAACATGCAGCCGGTCCCCGCAGGTTATCCCATAGAAAGGCTGTAAGTCATAATCCTGAAATCGAGCGGTAGTATGTACTAAGTCGTCTCATTTCAGGTCTGGACCTTTGGTTTGGCGAATTACACATTTCATCTATTCAATCGCTAACACGGCAACCTAGATCGTTGCCTATCTCTTGCACTGGGGGCTCTTCGGGACTCTGTCCGTGCAACTGTGTGCGTCGCTCGGAATTACTCCATTGAACTGTTTCTAATTTATTTTCGTTAGATCTGTACTATCTAGCATTTCCGAAAGACAGGCGGTTCACAAAATATCTCGTCTATGGCATATACATCGTCGAGTTTGTTCAGACGATGCTCGTCACCCACGACGCTTTCTCAATGTTCGGGTACGGCTTCGGCGACATCGAAGCCCTCACTGATATGCACTTTGATTGGCTCACTGTCCCCATCATGAGTGGTGTCGGTGCGTGCAACATTTTCTGTTGGTTTTCCGTTATTTATAATAAGTACAGTTGCTTGTGTCGGGCAGGTCTTCTATGCATACCGAATCTTCGTGTTGTCAAAGTCACCAATCGTCCCGATATTCGTGACTTGTGTTCGTCAATGTGCTCTTTCTTTGTGACGATCTGGCTCATCTATTCACAGGTGTCTTTGACAAGCACTATAGCAGCTATGATCACGGGTGCCTATTCTTTCGAAGCAGGCAACGTCCTTAAACTCAATAACCGGAGGACATCCGTCGCCGTCGGAGTAAGTATCTGCCTTAGGCATCCCGTGTTTACAGCGCTGATTTACGAGCAGATTTGGTGTGGAGCTTCCGCCTTGTGTGATATCATCATCGCTATCTGTATGTCTTACTATGTGAGCCCTTTTACTCTTTCAGTTACCTCCGTTAATGTTGATTTCCGTAGCTTATGCGCAGCGATACGGGCTTCCGTCGCACCCGATTGATTGTCACGAAGTTAATTCGTCTTACTGTTGAAACAGGATCTGTGACAGGTATGTGCTCCGTATCATCTAACGTTCTCACAAGAATAACACCACCTACGTTCAGCTGTTGTCGCTCTGCTCAACCTTATCCTTTTCTTTGGGTTCCCTCATCAGACTTTCTACGGGACACCAGCCCTCATCATGCCCAAGCTGTATGCAAATACCGTTTACATGGTATTGAATTCGCGAATCCGAATTATAGGTGGACGGGATACCTATACATCTTCGACTGATCTGAGTATCACGAGCACTATGACACGGGATACTAATTCCCAATCATCACAAGGCACACGGAGAACTGACGGGATGCAAGGTCGGGCACCAGTAGTTGCGATAACTAAAGAGGTATTCAACGATGATTTTGAAATGGGTCGAATGAATGTCAGTAACGGTGGTTCGTTTGCCTTTATTGAAGCTGAAATTTCCCCAAGGACAAACCTCAGGGCAAAACCATGGGGTACACTGCCGCGTAACTGTTAAGAGTACTTTCTTTAAGTTAACGCCGTGTACCGGGGAACCTCCTTAATTTATTTATCTTGTGTTGTTGTAACAAACGTTGTTGCCAAGATTTAACCTTCTATACTGAGGGACTTACATCATATTATCCAAAGGATCGGTTTCTAAGGTAGGGCAGGGTAGGGTAGTGTTACACGGCACGGTCCAACGGGGTGATGTTTCCGACTTTGTATGCGAAATTTGTGTCGATATTTATTGAAAACGCTGATCTCAGCCTCAGGCATCGACCAAGTACGGACATGTATTTGTACGGTATATCTCTAAGCCGCGACCTTCAATCCATCTCGGAGGATCCGTCGAAGTAGTTTTCCACTCGGACTCTATCGATACCAGCGATCGATAAGTGCTACGACAAACTTGGAACACGACGAGTTGACTTGCCTTTGGAACGGAATCTATAAAGCGGACGCCCCCAGCAAGCCACTTCTCTTTGACTTTATGATCGGCGACGTGCTTTGGAATCATGAGGCATCAGATCATAGTAACAAGCCTTTCGCCAGCTCGTTCGCTCACCTGTTTGATCTGGTCTTTGATGGTTTCTGGGTCTCCGCCATCATTCATGATTTGGCGTGCTTGCGCGCTGGGCACAACAAACGCCAGAGGAAGTTCGCCAGAGTACCTATTGAATAAGTTGCGTGTGAAAATAGATGATTAAGACGTTAGCTAGACTTACTCGTCTGCGATGGGGACTACGCAGACGTCAGCCACATGAGGATGGCTCATGAGATGATCTAAGGAAGGGTCGAACCAAATAAATGCGCATGGAAACGAGTATAACTACCTTCTATTTCGGCGGGGGCAACTTGAAAGCCGCGTACTTTGATAAGTTCCTGTGAAAGTTGAAGGGAGGATATAGTGAGACTCGAACGTAACTTACTTTAATCCTATCCACTACGAACAATTCTCCCGACTCGCTGAATCTGACTTCGTCTCCCGAACGGACCCAACTTTAAAAAGGAGGTAATGACTATGATACCTCGATTCTAAAAGGCGATTTTGAGTTCTTACCCGTCAATGAATGTGGATTTTGTGCTGGAAGAAAGCCACTAAGCCGGAAATAGAAATTAGTAGAAATAACTTACGCTTCCTCATCGCCAACATATCCTAAACCGAGAGACGGCCCGGTCATGACTAGCTCTCCTGTTTCTCCTGCAACAGCAAGGGTCCCGTCTGCCTTGACGACCTTAGCGACGAAACCTGGAAGCATCGGACCGCATCCTCCCGTACTAATTCGCTGGTCCGCCGGCTGTATCGCAGCAATGATGGTCTCCGTCATACCTAAAACAAAGGATCAGATAGGGTCGAATGATTTAGTGACTGAGGCTTACCGTAGCCTTGGGATATGGCGGCATTTGGGAAGACCTTTGTAGCCTGGTGCATGAGGTCGACGGAAAGAGACGCTGCTCCGGTGAAGATTAGCTTGACGTGGTCAAAGTTGCGAGAGGCCACCGAGGGATCCTGCGACAGTGAGTAGTCGGTGCAGAACTAGTACTGGCTCAAATCCACACGCACTTTGCAAATTAGGACCACATGGGGCGGAACAAGACTAGATTAAAAAGTTAGATTGAGTGCAAGGAAAAATGATTGATTTGTTTCGTACTAAAGATGGGCGATGTGGTACTTTGTTATGCTTGTGAGAAAATTAGATAGGCTGAACCTCGGCACAACATCAACAGTCATCTTATAATGTGCACTTGTCAGGTATGCGCAATTCTGAAGCAGTTCGATATGAAACGTACCCCAAGAAATAAGGCCCAGTATATCTTTTGAATACAGTCAGGTTGGACAGATAATTCATCAGAAGAACTTGCAGCCCTCACGTTTGCAATCAAGCCGTAAACATGGAAAAAAGGCAATACTTGGGAAATAGTGAGCGCCGGTGAAACTTGAAGGTTGATGTCCTTACATCCGGTGATCACGTCCTCAGCTAGAAGAGCCCATTTCTCGGGGCCTCGGGATTTCCCATTCTCTCTCTGATGCGCTGTCATCTGAAGGATGTTGGCGATAACAGCATAATGAGAAAGCGCCACAGCCTGGTAAGGAACATCAAAAGTCTACATAAGCGGTATCAGACAATTCATTCATACCCACCTTAGATTTTCCGGTGGTTCCCGACGAGAAGAACAGAAGAGCGACCTTGGTCTTGCCTTCACCTGGAGCCAACCGTTTCTCTGGAATCTGAGCAGACGAATTTTCTCCATATGACACTAGCTCCGAAACCATAGTGTATCCCGATCTAGGATTAGCGGTACCGATATCAAACAATAGAATCGAACTCGTAGGGATACCAAATGTATTTGCTGCAGGGGTGACGACTTTGAGGAACCGCTCGTCGGTGAGTATTCTCATTGCTTTTGTCAGGGACAACAAATTCTCCAGCTCCTCGACAGTGTAAAGTGGATTCGCAGCCCTGAAAGGGATTAAGTACAAGCCGTGCAACCCATCGACAGGATACGTACGCGATCGTCGCTCCTAGTCGGTGGATAGCCCATGTCGCGACGACATAGTCTGTAACACGCGTGAGCGGGTCCTACTGGTGCGCAGGTTGGTGGACTCCACTTACCGATATGGTTGGGGCTGAAGAACAATACTGTATGACACACGTGAGTTTTTTGTGGAATGAAGTAATCGTGTACCCACCAACGTCGTCTTCCTCTAAAAACGAGGTGTTGAAGTGAATTTACACTGTGGCTTGAATCCTAGGGAAGCTTACTAAGGTTACATTCAGTATGCAAGCTTTTTGCCAAGTCGTTGCTGCGGGTGCGCAACTATATCAATGGGTCAGCCATTTCACGAGCCACTACTGTTAAATTACTAGCCTCCTTGAACGTGTATTCTCTTCCGGTGGTATCGTCTATAAGCCAGATTGCGTCATCCCCCTTTCTCATTTCACTCAACGGATGCTTGTAATCATCGAGGAGGAACTGAGGTACAGTAAGGTCGTCGGGAATGAACGGTAATGGAATAGAGGATTTGAATTCCGTCATGGCTGCAGGGGAGGATGATGAAGACCGCTGCCCCCGCACGAAAATCTCCATATAACGACCCTCGCCGCGGGAATAACACAAGTTTGATGAGCCAAAGACCTACGCTGGCTCATCCGCTGTGAGCGCTGTTCCAGCTTAATTTGCGAACCGCAGGAAGACTATCATAATCATGACATGATGGGCCAATTGAATGGAAAGGGGGCATGGAGATGAGTCCAACTTTTTGTCGTGATCATCAACTGTCATCAGAAGTTGCACAATCAGCAAAGGGGGATTGTGATAAGGTTCGCAAGAAGATAGAGAGGACCTAGAAACGTTTTCTTTACTATGTAGGCCTCTTGACTAGAAAACGCAAAAAACTGAACGAAAACGCGGCTTGTAGTCCTATGCTGACAGGGACACGGATGAAAGAGCAAGCGTGAGAATCTTTCAGCCCCATATGGCTCATGATCAACTCAGGGTCAACTTCGCATCATCATTACACCATCAGGGCACATCGGACGCAAGTATCAAGACGGTAGGTTCGTAGCTTGTATGAAAAAACCTCTCTTGGCGTTGTTCAAAAGGCTGTACGTTATCAGGGGTCCATGTGCTCTAGCCTTCTATCTTCAACGCGATGATATCCAAGTCTGGTTCATCCATTCATTTAGGACTGCTTTGGGGTGCCGCAACGTTGGTGCAACGTAAAGTGGCCCATCGGATGTCCGCAATGCATCGTCCAGATCTATTTATCTGCATTCGATGCGAGGTTCTGCTCTGTTATAAAAGGCTTGCGAAATAGCGTCGTGCTGTAACTCATTCAACGATGAACAGCCAATCTACACTGGCGAAGCACCCCCTTTTTCGTATCCAGGTCGAGAAACTCGCTACAGATGAACGAGTTGCTCTTGCATACAAGAGAGCGAAGCTTATGCTCAGTACACACTGTATGCCCAACCTATTCTTCCTTTGTACCAAGGTCGTTGACTTCCTGACCAGCCATGTCCGCCTCCGACGTTCAACACAGCACTGAACGCTTCTGGGGCTTGTTCACAGATCCAGCTACATGCTTGGATATCGGAATGTTCACCATTCTTGCGGCGCATGTGGGCTTGACTATTGGTACTCTGTCGCGTCACCTTGATACCCGTCCCGACTTGAGGCCCCTGGTCTCTGAACTGCTCCGTTTCGAAAAAGTAGGGATTTTCCTCTTGACGGAACGTGGCCACGGGCTCGATGCTTTCAATATCGAAACGACGGCTACACGAATGTCTGATGGAAGTTATATTCTCAACACTCCGCGTGAAGAAGCCACCAAGTAAGCTTAGCCTTTATCGGAATGGTCCTTTCCTAATTTCGTTTATCAGGTTCATGCCGGCCTCTACACCCGCCTTTGGTATTCCAAAGGTTGCGTTGGTCATGGCAAGGCTGATGGATAAGGGAGAAGATCTTGGGTGTAGATACTTCATCGTACCTATCTGGTAAGATACTCCCTACTCTCAGCCGATCTAACAAACTTAATCATTCATTCAAACAGCGATGAAAAAGAAATGTATCGCGGTGTCAAGTCTACGCGCCTTCCTCGTCGTAGCGGAACTGGTCCGCTTGATTTCTCCATCACTTCGTTTGATCATGTTCGCCTTCCCCCCACGGCGCTGGTGGCCGCTGATCTTGAGCACATCACTGCTCCCGAACGACCCCTCGAAGCATGGTGGGACGAGAATTGGAGAATACAATTAGGCTCCCTCTTGATCGTATCTCCCTTGATCTATGCTGTGAAGATGTCGGCTTATATCGTCGGCTCTTATTCTATGCATCGGTGCATTACCGACCGCAAGAGCTCTTCCATGATCCCCATCATATCTTTCAGGACCCAGCAATGGCCTATCGCGAGTGCAGTCGCTGTCGGATATGTGTTAGATCACTGGTACGCGTCGGTGATACGAGAATCGCAGGACTCTGCATTGGATGGTCGGCTTCGACATGCTATGGCAGTCATCACGAAGGCTACGGTGGTCCGTCACTTCCAGCGCTGCATAGCCGAGATCTCGGAACGTTGTGGAGCACAAGGTATGTAGTCGCTAAAAATATTGCAGCGCCAACTTCTTCTAACGTATTCGTAGGAACGTTCGAACAGAATTACATGGCAAGAATGGAGGTGAGATGAACTGGCTTTGAGCACATACTCTTGCTAACATGAGAATGCGTTATAGAACGACGGCAAAGGTCAGATATATGAACGGTGTCCATGTGCAGTGACTGACTCCTCGAGTAGGCGCCGTAGTTGCTGAAGGCGAGATCCTTACGTTGTGCATCCGGTTGTTCTCCGAGCTTCTTCTGAAGCGCTACACCATCGCTTTACCAGACGCCGATGAATCATTGCTAGCCCAGCATGCTCACGGTCTGATGGAAGAGAATGGCCAGCTCCTTGCTAGTATAGGCGACCATCGCAGCAAAGAATTTAACTCCCTCATTCTTCCTCAGTCTCAGCCAGTCATCGAGGCACTAGGTCATGCCTTTGCATATTCCGCAGCGAAGAAGGCCAAAGTTCCCCAGCCTATCCTAGATGTGTACGAATGCGCTGTGATCCGTCAGGATCCGGCCTGGTACTCCGAAGCTGGAGTCTCGCGAGTGCAACAGCGCATGCGCGAGGACCGTGCGGTTTCTTCGATGTTGCCGCATTTGAGGGCTTATATATCTGGGATGAACATGGCGGAGTTTGCGACTGCACCCATTGTATCAAATGAGACATGGCAGGCGTACGTGTATGAATTACCGGTGTATACCGGAAATGCACAAGCGAAGACGAACAGGGAGTATGCAATGCTTTAGATGCATTACTTCTTCAAATTTTACTAGATTTTTTCTGTGAAATAGAGATGCTGAGTGGGCCGTTTCGTAGCTAAAAGCATGTAGATGATACTCAGATTTACACCTTCATGGTTGCTCTAGATACTGGGTAATAAGAGAATCGAACAAGAATCCTTCCTTGAACCTTCCCACTCTCACGGAGATTGCCGGATCCGATCTTTCCTTACCACCATGTTCTACATCATCGGCCTTGGGCTTTGCGATGAAAAGGATGTCACCATTCGCGGGCTCGAGGTAAAATATCCAGTATATTCGGATTGGCGCATTTCTTATCATTTTCGTAGGCCATCAAAGGATCTTCTCGTGTATACTTGGAAGCATATACTAGCATCTTGATGGTGCAAAAAGAAAAACTGGTATGATAGTCATCCGTCGCGATGTTTCTTGGGCCGACGTATGCAAGGAAGCATTCTACAAAAAACCACTGATTCTCGCCGACCGGGACATGGTGGAAACTGAAAGCGATGAAATATTGGCGAATGCAGACAGGGAGGACGTATCCCTGTTGGTTGTCGGAGATCCATTCGGGTGAGTAACCGTCCTTTTCTTCAGTAGTAGGCTCACACTGGATCACATAGGGCAACAACGCATACTGACATCATCCTTCGCGCTCGGGCCCTGGGTATCCCTACCCGTGTCATCCACAATGCATCGATAATGAACGCAGTTGGCGCCTGTGGTCTCCAACTCTACAATTTTGGCCAGACGGTCTCTCTAGTTTTCTTCACGGATACATGGAAACCCGACAGTTTCTACGATAGAATCAAGGAGAACGCAGATCTCGGTCTACACACGCTCGTGTTGCTGGATATCAAGGTCAAGGAACAGAGTGAAGAGAATCTAGCTCGGTGAGGGACTTTCTTCCTCTTTCTGTCTCACATCTTTAATATCTGTGCTAGTGGTCGGAAGATCTACGAACCACCTCGATACATGTCAATACGACAAGCTGTCTCTCAACTGATAGAGATAGAATCTCTAAGGCAAACTGGAACATTATCTCCTGATACAACCCTCGCCGTCGCGCTTTCTCGCGTTGGCGGTGGAAGCGACAACCAGAGGATTGTTGCTGGTACCCTGACCGACCTGGTGAATCATCCGGAAGATGCCTTTGGAGATCCTCTTCATAGTCTCGTTCTTGTTGGCAAACGACTTCACCATCTCGAGGTCGAGTACGCCCAAGACTTTGCTGTTGATCTCGAGAGATGGAGAAATACCGCTAAGCATGTCTACGGATGTGCATTGGATTAGGTCCCTGGTGTACCCAAGGGTCACGACGCCTCGTTCGTACGTTTTAGCGTACACCGCTGAAGCAATACGCTCACGTATTTGCCCTTGACGTGGTCTTCTTTACAACTGTATGGGCTAGTAGAATACAGGAAAATTTCCTTTGTCGTCTCAAACTCCCATGTCCACTCCAACCCCATAGCAATGTTTCGAGCTAGTAGTGGCACGAGAACTTCGAAGTCGTTGATAAAGGAGGAACGCGACGCGTTGCCGGCCGAGTATAGCCGCTGCAGAGTCGGCAAACGCCGTGATGCCAAACTCGCTAGGCTCTCGGCTCCTCGACGACAACTGTCTCTGTCGAACTCTTTGACAGCGAATGCCACCTCAACGGAATGGTTCAGCGTCTTCAATGGAACCTTTTCTGTGAATTGGAGAACTCCTCTGACTCCGACTCGCGATTTCACTTGGCATGTTCCGCTTTTCTATTGTCGTCGTGACGTTGAGGCAAGCCGAGGATCGCTTATTTTCGTTGAGGAAGGTCGATGTTTCTCATTGAAACATGGGCTCAGCGTAATCGCGTTCATCTTTCACCAACCTCCTTGGCTGAACTGAAATGTCTTTCCCTATGAGCATCAACCCTCTCGCTTCTGATGAGGCCAAGACCGACCGCCTTCTCAATTCCCTCGTTCTATCTGATACCGATTTCCCCGCCTGCACCGTATTTGGTTATAGCCACTCCAAGGCTCAAGCAGCCTTGGCTTGGCAAGTTCAAATCTCCTACAACGGGCGGATCAATTCTCGTCGGTGTTTTGTCTAACCCCTCCTCCCTCCTCAAGTCACGCCGGAGGCTCAAGCGCTCAAGGCCTGCTCTGACAATGGACTTGCGGCGAGTCAACTCAGGGATATTCGGCAACTGGTGGCAATACATTGACAGCCGATACGACTCGCTGAACAGTTCGGGCCCTTTAAGTTATCGTTGGAAGACTCATAGCTCTGCCCAATAAGCGCTATGGAATATTGAGCGGCCGGCAGGCTCGCTCGACATGTTTGAGAGTTCTGGAACCGCCGTGATTTGGGGAGTCACAGCTGGCGAGGATTTACCTGGGATATCTTTCTCTAGGATCAACGCCCACCCAGCCCCCCGAGACTGACGCTGGCTGCTAGCGTTCTCTCTGAGACTGAGGTTCAGGTTAGGCTTGGTGACTACTACTCCAAGCAGATTCTTGTACGGCTTGGCACGTCTTTGATGCACCCACGGCCGCCAAGCTCCGTCTATACGAGCACTGTTTCGACATGACGTTCTTCAAGTTCACCTTGCTCAGGTACTTTCTGGCCTTCGAAGAGATATAAAAGGGCTCTCAAATCTCCAAAATTCTTCAGACAACCACCCCATCCTCGTCTACCTACTTTCTACTATCAGCCTATTCCATCACGATGCGTTTCTCAGTTGCCGCTCTCCTCCCTCTGGCCCTCGCGGTCCCCGCCCTCTCCGCTTCCGTTCAAGCTCGGGACGGTTCCTACGGCGGTGTGGACTACAACGACAAGGATGGCCACAAAGACGACGGCAAGAAGGACTATGACAACAACGACTACGGCAAGGACTATGACAACAACGACTACGGCAAGAACTACGACAACAAGGACAATGGTCGTGGCGACTGCACTTGGACGCCGGTGTTTGAGCACAACAATGATTTCAAGGGGTGGAACAAGGGCAAGTACACTCCCTACGATCACAAGGAAGTCGACAAGATCACCTTCGAGATCGGTAAGTGCATCTCTTCACCGTTGTCCATGTCGCTGACATCTTCTCCTCAGAGTGTAAGAGCTTCTGCGAGAAGGATGACAAGTGTAACTCTTGCCAGGGTACGTCTGATGTTTACTCCTGCTCCCGAATCATCTAATGTCTTTTCCTTCTAGCTTACTCGCATGATGAGAAGGATGACAAGTTCATCTGCGAGCTGTTTGTCGAGATCATCGACGTCAACACCTGGAAGGATGACTGTGATTATGGCAAGGATGACAAAGACCACAAGGATGACAAGAAGGATGATAAGGAGGATGACAAGAAGTATTATGACACTTCTGCCTGGAACGCCCACTACGGATGGTAAATCCGACGGATACTCTTATTCCTATGCGTTATGACAATGGACATTTGTAACGGTCTGTTTATATAGTATTGTATACCTCCAATGCAACATGCACGCGGATCTTTTATTCTGGATGTAAATGTCGCCAACCTAAAGAACCGGGCATATTGCCGTAAAAGATGAGGCGCCTAAACTTCTCACGCTTACCTTTCCTTTCTGATACATCGACGAACTCTGGTTTTGCACTGGTTCAGTCCCACTTCTCTTTGACGAATCTCGGCGGAGTCTCTTTGTTGGGTCGCCTCGGAGGAAAAGTTCTTGCGCGAAGACATGAATGCAGAGATTGGCGCCCGTGGTACACAAAGATACTGGTCCCATGGCCGCCGTGGGACTACTTCAGATAAAAAAAGAGCGGTGACTGTGAAATATCAAGAAGATTCGCCATTACGATAAAGCGCATAAGAAGCCGTTTTAGTTGCAACTGTTGTGTGCGGAAGAAGGTAGATAGATGTCGAACCTGATGACTGTACAGCATGGTGAGTGATAAATCTTTGCTCCTCACAGTTTATTCTAGGGGCGGTTTCAGTAGTATTAATTTGATATCAACGTGCTAGTATCTTTCATCTTATACCTTGGTTCGGAGATTTCTTCTGAATCTGTGGAACGGAATCATGGTAATCAATTCAACGGGTCAATGCGCTGGTTGATGGACCGGCATTGGAGCTCCCTTCAGATTTCTCACATCGACGATCGGAAATATATGGACAGATTCTTTCCCTTTAGGTTCGGTAACCAACCCCACACCGCAACATGCATCCCGTTCCCGCAGGCTATCCCATAGAAAGGCTGTAGGTCATAATCATGAACTCGGTGGTACTCATGTACTGAATCATCTCATTTCAGGTCTGGACCATTAGTCTGTCAATTTGTGCGTTTCGTGGCCTCTATCCTTAACACGGCCATTTAGATCGTTGGTTACCTCTTGCACTGGGGACTCTTCGGCACTCTATCTGTGCAGTTGTGTGCGTCGTCCCGAATCAGTCTCCAGTAGATTGTTTCTAACGTATTCTCGTTAGATCTGTACTATTTGGCATTTCCAAACGACAGAAAAATCACAAAATATCTCGTCTATGGCATCTACCTTGTCGAATTTGTTCAGACGATTCTCTTCACCCACGACGCTTTCGCGACGTTCGGATACGGCTTCGGTGACCTCGAAGCCCTGACTAGAATGTATTTTAATTGGCTAACTGTCCCCATCATGAGTGCCGCTGGTACGTGCAGTGTCTTCTGATCATTTTCCTGTTACTTATCCTGAGTTCAGCTGCTTGTGTCGGGCAGGTCTTCTATGCGTACCGAATCTTCATATTGTCAAAATCACGAATCATCCCGATATTCGTCATCTGTGTTTGTTTCCGTCCCACTTCTTCGTGACAGTCTAATCATCTATTTACAGGTGTCCCTGACGAGTTCTGTGGCAGGCATAATCACAGGTGTCTACTGTTTTCAGGCAGACGACGTCACTGAACTCAATAATCGGAAGATGTACATTGCTGTCGGAGTGAGTGCCTGCCAACTCAGGCCTCCCGTGTTCAACATGCTGACCTATACGCAGATTTGGTGCGGGGCCTCCGCTTTGTGTGATATCATCATTGCTATCTGTATGACTTACTACGTGAGCTCTTGCTCTCTTTCAGTTATCTCCATTGACATTGATATGTCGTAGCTTATGCGCAGCAATACTGGTTTTCGTCGCACCCGAATTCTGGTCACAAATCTAATTCGTCTTACCATTGAAACAGGATCTGTGACAGGTATTTACTTCCTACCATCCACCGTTGTCACAAGCTTAACACTGCTCAATTCTAGCTGTTGTTGCTCTGACGACCCTTATCGTCTTTTTTGTGTTCCCCCACCAGACTTTCTACGGGACACCGGCCTTCATCATGCCCAAGCTGTATGCTAATACCGTTTACATGGTTCTGAATTCGCGAATCCGAATTATGGGCGGACGGGATACCTATACGTCTTCAACCGATATAAGCATTACGACAACTATGATAAGGGATTTCACCTCCCAATCAACAGAAGGCACACGACCTACGGACGGGATGCAAGGACGGGTGGTCGCAATAACTAAAGAGGTACTCAACAATGATCATGAAATGGATCGAATGAATGTCAGTCATGAGTGGTTTATGTGCTTTGTTTAAGCTGATTTTTTCCCAACTACAGGACGGCGAAATGAGCCTCCTCGCGTAACTGTTAGAGTATCCTTTGAGCCCCTCTCTAATTTATTTGCCATCTTGTTAACGTTGTAATTTATAATAAACATAGATGCCAATCCAAATCTGCCAAATGTGTCCCGCCCGGCTTACCTATAGTCGCCAAAAGAGTGATCTTTGAGCTCATCCCAACTTCATACACAAAGTCCGTAACGATATTTATTCATGGACCGGCGCTCTGACCAAAACCATCGACTCCTTTCTTTGTTCACTTTTTCTATCGGATTCTCGGCGTACTTTAGAAAATTCAAAAATTGGCGACACCGTCTCGATACATTTGCCTATAGGAGCCGACGCAATGACGAAAATGTGCTTGACATATTGTAGAGCTCATCACACCGACCCTCTTGACAATAGTGTACAGTGTACCGCAGCAGCTTCCACCGTCCAAAGTCGAAGAATCCAAATCTCTCAGAGATTTCTGTCACGTTGCAGGGTTCAAACGCACAAGCTCCAGATCACCAAGCAAGACACCCAATGAATGTGAAGTTTTTGCCTGCCTAGGCCGTACATTTTCTCTACTCGAACCAGTCCCTTTGAAACGAAGGTGGGTATGACCCAGTACACTTGATCGACTGTCATCAAGTGTCGAGAGAGATTGGCTCGAGTCTACATTTTCTTTAGAATGTTCCCAACATCCTCAAGGCAGAAAGCAAACCAGCAGACGCGCGGGCACGGACTCGACCAGGGATTCCCGTACGGTATCAGATAGGACGCATTGGCAGTCGACATTGATGAGTTTATCTCCAGGGCTGGTGTACTGGTGGTCCGAGGAGAAAAAGTCAGGAATTCTCGTAAATCAGGATGGAGATAGTATGATGGCCATGCTTGAGATTCTATCTTGGTATAGGTTCGTTCCAAGCCCCTTCTCTGATTGGCTGCTTTTGCTTGCGACACTTTGTTGTTTGGTTTTATTGTGGTCGCGGCACTCATGTTAGGAGCCGGCTCGACGGCACGTGAGGGGGCTTGATCCGAGCCTAATTTTGGTACAAGGATTGCATATTGTTTTCCCACGCTTGCATTTCCTTCACGATCCATCAGTGAGCGCTTGAGCGTTCGAGCTCTAGCCTATTTCTACCGCTCTCGGTGGAGTACGATTTTTAAAGGGGAGAATCAGAAATCATGGCCCAGGAATGCTTCGGTGCCAAGAGACACAGAGACCACCACCGGCATAGTACAATCATGTTGACGGTGCATCTCATGGCTGTGGAACTTCTTTTTATCAACAAATTCAATGGATGCTGTAACATACCAGGAAGAGCTCCAGTGAGGAGTATCTCGAGTATTAGAAGCCGCTTTCTATTGGACGAGGAAGAAGATGGACAAAAAGATCGGACACAACAACTGTACAGCATGTTGAGTGATAAATCTATTCTTCATCTCACAGTTTATTCTGGGGGCAGCTTCAGTATCAATGTGATACCAACGCGCTAGTATCTCTCCTTCTATACCTTGGTTCGGAGATTTCTTCTGAACCTGTGGAACGGAGTCACGATAATCAATGCGTGGACCACTAACGAACATGGTTGAAAATAGAGTAGTTAGGACCGCCTTTCACCTCGGTTTCTGTTGTGTGATGGTGATCCGCCGTGGGTATTCGAGCGCCTTCTTACAGATTTCTCACGATGACGGACAAAAGTATATGTACAGGTTCTGTCCCTTCAGAATCGGTAAAACAACCCCAGACACAACATGCAGCCCGTCCCCGCAGGCTATCCCATAGAAAGGCTGTAAATTATAATCTTGAACTTGAGTGGTAATATGCAGTAAGGCATCTCATTTCAGGTCTGGACCTTTGGTTGGTCAGATTGCGCGTTTAGTCTATTCCGTCCCTAACACGGTCATTTAGTTCCTTGCTTTTCTCTTGCACTGGGGACTCTTCGGGACTCTTTCTGTGCAGTTGTGTGCGTCTCCCCGAATCGCTCTCCGGTTTGTTTCTAACACGTTCTTAGATCTGTACTATCTAGCATTTCCGAAGGACAGAAATTTTACAAAATGTCTTGTTTATGCTATCTACATTGTCGAATTTGTTCAGACGATGCTCTTTACCCACGACGCTTTCGCAATGTTTGGGTACGGCTTCGGTGACATCGAAGCCCTGATTAGAATGAATTTTAATTGACTAACTACCCCCATCACGAGTGCCGCTGGTACGTGCAGTATCTTCTGCTCATTTTCCTGTTAATTATCATGAGTCCAGTTGCTTTTGTCGGGCAGGTCTTCTATGCGTACCGAATCTTCATATTGTCAAAGTCCCGAGCCGTCCCGATATTCGTCATCTGTGTTTGTTTCCGTTCGTTTCTCCGTGGCGCGTCTATTCATCTAGTTACAGGTGTCCCTGACGAGTTCTGTGGCAGGCATAATCACAGGTGTCTACTATTTTCAGGCAGACGACGTCACTGAACTCAATAATCGGAAGATGTACATTGCCACAGGAATGAGTGAATGATTAGGCGTCCCAAGTTCATTGTACTGACCCGCGCGTAGATTTGGAACGGAGCCTCCGCCCTATGTGATATCATTATCGCTATCTGCATGACTTACTACGTGAACTTTCTCTCTCGATTGTCTTAGATTGACGTTAATATTATTTCGTAGCTCCAACGCAGCACTACTTGCTTCCGTCGTACCCAAATGCTTGTCACGAAGTCGATCCGTCTTATTGTTGAAACGGGATCTGTGACAGGTATGTACTTCGCACCATCCATCGTTGTCGCAAGAATAACACCACCTACGTTCAGCTGTTGTCACTCTGCTCAGCTTTATCCTTTTCTTTGCGTTTCCACATCAGACATTTTATGGGACGCCATCACCATCATTCCCAAGCTGTATGCCAATACCGTTCTCGTGGTGCTGAATTCGCGAATTCGAATTGTGGGCGGGCGAGATGGTGATACCTCGTCTACCAATATGAGTATCATGACCACTGTGATTGGGGACATGACTACCTCCCAATCAACAGAGGGCACACGCCCTACGGACGGGATTCAAGGGCGGGCGTCAGTGGTCGCGATCACTCCGGAAATCCTCAACGATGATCATGAAATGGGTAAAGAGAAGATTAGTCATGGTGATCCGTGTACTTAATTCGTTGAAGTTGATTTTCCTCCAAGGAGAAACCGCAGAGTAGCAGTATAAGCCTCTCAGTGTGGTTTTTTAAACTGTACTTTCATTGAGCTTACACCATGTACAGGAACTCCGCTCTTGTCTATCTATTGTCGTGTTGTAATAAACCACAGTACTCTAAGCAACGCTACATGGTGCGTGTGGACTGCCATCCCATCCACAGTGGATCTGAGGTGGCGCTACCAAGTCATTGCTGGAGATCATTAGTTGATGTCGAGTTGGAATTCGTCCACAAGATGTTCCACGTTAAATCGTGCTCAATGCTACTACCGCTGCACACAGAAACTGGAATTAACCCCCGTCCAAACACGTCGGTCCATATTGATACTAAAATTCCTGAACTATACACTCGTACTTCAGGGAAACTACCTTGTCCGTGCTGCAATTACGAATAGTGTAGCGCGTCATATATCCGGTCCGGAAAATCCTGGTTTACCGATGACAAGGCAAGCTGCATCTACCCTTCAGCCTTCCATCAGCCATGTGACCTTGACCCGTGGTCTTTAACGCCTGACTACATTGATGTATACTCAAAAATGGTCCTCAACTGTGTGGAAGGTTGGCTGCAGCAAACAGCCGACAGTAGCAACACGCTGTACCTGCTTCATGATCGCAAGAAACCGGTGAAGAATAAAAGCCAAAGAACGGTAACACCCACTCTACACCATTCCCTTGAAGCAAAAATCAAGGAGTATCGAAAAGCCTTGACATGGACTCTACTGTCGAGCCATGCTCGCGATTAGAACACAACAGAGACCAGTGCATCTTAGCTGGCGACAAACGAAGACCTAAAAGGTTTTGATTTAGTGAGGTGTTCCCCGGTCCTGAAAAGGCTGACAGTAGAACGGTATGGAAAACTTTTCCTCTTACGGAACAACGGACTTAAGATATCTTCTCGTTTTACAATGGGCAAAACAAGGGCGTGAAAACTGACGCTGGAATCAAAACCTTTTAAGGTCCAGTTTTAGGCTATCAAAAATGCACCAGCCTCTGCAGTGAGACTTCGGCGGACTCCGATATCGGAGAGACTTGAATGGCACTCCCGCAGATGCAGAATTGTGGTGGAATCACCAGAACATGCCATGTTAGGATGCAAGCGTTGGTCCATACTCGGGAAGAGATGATATTAACGAGAGTTGTCTCTGACGAACCCGATCAGGCTCGGCCTGGTGTATAGAGCTTAGTGACATCTATTTCCTTAGAAAGCTGATACAAAGTCCAGAGGTGATCTCCACAGGGCCAAGTGGGCGCATGCCGTTCTGAAAATAATTTATACGGTTCCGGTTTACCGTGATGGTTAGTAGTATGTTCGGGAGAAAATGATAAACCTTCAAGTTTCCCGTCTATAGGCCTTCAAGTTCTACCAACGGCCTGGGTAGCTCGATCTTGGGTTTCGTCGTGACCTCGGCTTGGGAGTCCAACTACTTACTCTGATTTCAACCATTTTCATTAGTGGTCCACCCATCGACCCATCGAATTGATGATCGTGATTCTGTTCCGAACTTCGAACCAAGGTACAAAAGGAAAGAGCCCAGTGCGTTGATCGAATTGATACTGAAACTGCCGCCAGAAGAAAATGTGAGAAGGAGAAATGATTTATGTTGTACAGTTGTCGCGTTCGAAATTGCAGTAGGAAATTCGGCATTCCGCCCGGGCCGGCAGACTCTCTTATGAGTCTCATCTCACCGTTACACAGCAAGGTACTTGCCCCGGCCGCAAGAATACCGGTAACAGCACATTATGAAACCTATCCTTCACTACTGCCATTCAGTCAAGTGCCTTGAAACTCCGAGTCGGTGTGTGATGCTAACCCGCCTTGGGCCGTCTTTCAGATTTCTCACGATGACAGTCGGAAATATATATACCGACTCTTTCCAGGCTTCAGAGTCGGTAAACAACCCCAGACACGCAACATGCAGCCCGTCCCCGTAGGTTATCCCATAGAAAAGCTGTAGGTTACATTGTCGAAATTGAGTGGTACTGTACTGACTTATATCACCTTAGGTCTGGTCCTTTGGTTCGTCAAGTCTTTGCGTTTAGTCTAACCAGTCCTTAACACGGTGTTTTAGATCGTTGCCTATCTCTTGCACTGGGGACTCTTCGGTACTCTTTCTGTACAGCTATGTGCGTCGCCTCGAACCAGTCTCAAGTAGATTGTTTCTCATGCATCTTCTTTAGATCTGTACTATCTAGCATTTCCGACAGATAGGAAATTCACAAAATATCTCGTCTATGGAATTTACATTGTCGAATTTGTTCAGACTATGGTCTTCACCCACGATGCTTTCGCAACTTTTGGGTACGGCTTCGGTGACCTCGAAGCTTTGACTGGAATGTATTTCAATTGGTTCACTGTCCCCATCATGAGTTCTGTGTGTATGTGCAGCAGCTTCTGCTCCTTTTCTATTGCTTATCATGAGTCTAGCTGCTTGTATTGGGCAGGGCTTCTATGCGTATCGAATATTCATATTGTCAAAGTCGCCAATCGTCCCGATATTCGTCATCTGTGTTTGTTTTCGACCCTGTTCTCCGTGGCAGTCTATCTCATCTTTTTACAGGTGTCCCTAACGAGTTTTGTGGCAGGTATAATCACAGGTGTCTGGTGTTTCCCAGCAGACAACGTCACTGAACTCAATAGCGCGAGGATGTCCGTTGCCGTTGGGGTAAGTAAATGATCAGATGTCCCAAGCTCATCATGCTACTGTCTCATGTGCAGATTTTGTGTGGAGCCTCTGCCCTATGTGATATCATTATCGCAATCTGCATGACTTACTACGTGAGCTTTCTGCCTCACGCAGTTATCTTACTTAGTGCTGATACTGTTTCGTAGCTTATGCGCAGCAACACTGGCTTCCGTCGCACCCAAATGCTTGTCACAAAGTTGATTCGTCTTACTGTTGAAACCGGATCTGTAACAGGTATGTACTCCGCACCATCCATAGTTGTCGTAAGAATAACACCACCTACATTCAGCTGTTGTCGCTCTGCTCAGCTTTATCCTTTTCTTTGCGTTCCCTCATCAGACTTTCTACGGGACACCAACCCTCATCGTTGCCAAGCTGTATGCTAATAATGTTTACATGGTGTTGAATTCGCGAATACGAATTATCGGCGGACGGGATACGTATACGTCGTCTAGCGATATGAGCATCACCACCACTATGATAAAGGATATGACCTCCCAATCGACAGAAGGCACACGGCCTACGAACAGGATTCAAGGACGGGTGTCAGTGGTCGCGATCACTCCAGAAGTCTTCAACGATGACCATGAAATGGGTCAAGAGAAGGTTAGTCATAGTGATCCATGTAATTTGTTGAAATTGATCTTCCCCCAAGGATAAATTACAGGGCAGCAGTATCAGCCTCTCCGTGTAACTGTGAGACAATACCCTTCTCTGAGCGTGTGCTGGTAATCCGCTCTCATTTATTTATCGCCTTGTTGTAATAAACAACGATGCAAATTTGACAGTTATAACTTGATATGTTCAAACGTGTCCCACTCGGCTTACATATGTAGTCATCCCCAAAATTCAATTTTGGGCTCATCCCTTAAGCGACGTTCATCTCTGACAAAAGACCAAAGTCGAAGAATTTTAATCTTTCAGAGCTTTCCGCCTCGTTTCGGGGCTCAAGATCGCTATGCAAGACCCCTAACGAACGTAATTGCCTCACTGACTTAGGGAACCTATTCCTGACGTGACCGGTTAATGAGTGATATTTGAAGACACAGAGTCACTCACCATCGCATCCTGGGCGTGGACTTCCGTCCCTCTCACAGCCTAGGTCGTACATCTCCCGAGTCCTCCAGATTGTCCCCAAGGCAGGAGGCGAACCATCCGCCGACGGGTCCTTTGGAACATACCAGGAAACCTGGGAAAAAGATAATATTCCTTTAGGACCACCTCGTAGATGTAGAACTCCCGCTGAATCATTTCCGAGTGCGTTTACGGCCATAAGCTTAATGACAAAGGGCTCCTCACGGCCTTCAGCGTGGCACGTCCACACAGTGTTCCATCGGCTGGCCCGAATCTTGCTTAGAAGTGCTACAATGTCATGGGTTGTCGTTGGATTATGAGGAGCGTGACGACAAAGCTGCTGGAGTGAAATGTTGCAGCAATAATATTGGGAGGTCTTTCATCGCGAGGTCGCAGTTCTTCCTGCTGGCTATAGGAATGTTCTGAGGGATGCCGGCTTAGAGAAATCCGGCGTATGTCGCTCTACCGCAACCGTGGATGGTGCAAACATCATCTAACATAAGTGTATTTGGTCGTAGCCGAACTATATCGATTTACTGCATTAGTTGCGACTTGTAAGGGAACAATTGGTATATCACCTTGATCTCCTCCAGCTCAGCCTTCTTCATCGACTTCCGCTGCATCTCTTATTGCCTCCAACAAGTCAGAAGGAGGATGTGCGACGCGGCTTCCAGGCATCAATTTGGAGAATTCATAGCAACGACGACGGGAAATGGTTCGGTTTGAACCTTATCCTCAAACTGCGTGAGCGCTTTATTAGGGTCAGGATGCCAAAGCAGTGCCATGGAAAGTTTGAAAGCAGGTGATAGAATTATAATATGTCCCAGACAGAAAACGTCCGTAGACTGAACTAGGAACGATCTGTGAAACGTCCGTCGAGCTTAGCGATGAAGGGCGCGCCTAACTGGGCAACAATACCAATGAACCTATCGAAAAAAGCCACACTGTGTGAGATGGCGACATGGTACAACACCCGATGAAGACTGACCTTGACGGCCATATAGCCGACACCTTTTGCTTTGTAGTGGCATCAAGACAAATGGACGGCCTGAGAACCTCTGCTTTGGAAAACAATGCAGAGAACGCATTATCCTCGTCAGAGCAGGTCGGCGTTCAACGTCATCAACTTGTCGGGTAAGGGACATAGTAAAGTGGCCCTTCTGCGAAAACTCCGATGTCCCTGACATGCCCGCTTGAACATGCCACTTGGACTGGCAGCGCCAGCGATGGCCCGAATGACAAATTCTATCGCCCTAGTAGCATATTCGCCACAGAGGCTCATGCTGTTATCGTCCCACAGTTCTGATAACCGCCTATTGTCAAGGCTGTCCAACATCGACTGACAAGACACATCGCCAATACCGAATTCACCGATCCTTGAATTGAGAAAATTTGTAAAGCTAGGGACGAGTAACATCTGGCCAGCTGAGGAATGGTCGATCCATGGGAGGGGTCAGGATATCTTTTGCATTGTAGTCAGCCGTTGTCGTCCCTGTGGACGTGCGTCGGCCTTGCTGAGGTGCGATTAGGGAGAACGTCAAGAACTCCCGAATGTTGGCCGGAAGTTAAGGGAAGTCCCCCCTTCTCTGTCTTTCCCATGTTTCTGAGTCTTCCGGGTCCCACTGCCAAGCTAAGGCAGTAGTAAGGCTAGCCGCCGATTCTCTGGTATACTTGAAACTAGTTTGATCATTTCCCTATGGCCTTCTCCCATTTGCGAAATAGTCGAAGGACGTTGTGTACGCCGCTGGTCAAAAGCCCACATCCACGGTTTCGAGGTTGTTCCAAACTTCCGAGAACTGCATGAGCGATAACCTGAGGCATGCCGGAGAGAAGCTCACAGTGAAATAAAGCATACCGTTGCCATCCAAGCGGAAATCAAGCGCGTTGTTCTGTGCAATGAATTCCGGATGCAAGAATCACCGACAGAAAACACTATCAGGGCACTCAGCATGGACGGTAGGGCTTTCTCTTCATAGAGATGTCCTTGAAATTCAATCAGACGGGGAGAGTAGGTCAGAAAGTTAATCGTACCTCCGGCGCATGTACAATCTTCGGCGATCCTGCAAACCACTGAGTAGGTGAGAATAGGCGTTCAACAAATTTGCGGCGTGACGGTATTCATGTAGTAGGCGATATTCGACAGCTGATTGACTGCACTGTCAGAAGTCAACTACGGAAACAAAATTTGAGCAACACAGACGATGTACTTGACTTGACTGTATTTGAATATTATTCGCGATCCCTAAGTAGATTGCTGAGTTGAATGACGTATTTGAAACGGATACAAGTTTACGTACCGCATTCTCCAAAATACTCTGACCCGTTGCCCATCATATACTCCCCGCCATGTATCCACAAGCCGACAAGGCCATCAACATGTTCTCCATGCATCAAGGGGCTCCCTTTCGGCCATACATACCCGGGAACCCGCATCGTTCCGGCCCTCCCATCCTTAGCCACACGCCGGTCGTCCGCTGGTTCAAGCCAAACGAAAGAAGTCGTTTTCAGCTCCACTTCGCTCGCTTGGCGTTCCTTGTCCGTCGGCGCTGGACTGGAGTACCACACAAAGGGACGATGGGCATCATCCAGTGGATCATTCAAACATCGGGACTAGGATGCTCTGGGACGTGATTTGGAGTGGATGTAGCAGGCCGCCTAGTATGGTAGAAGAACGTTGAGAGATACGACTCGAAAAGTGATAAGAATTCCCTTGTATGGCTGCCTAGAGGTTGATGGGTATTGTATAGGCATGGTAGATGGAGGTAGCTGCATCGCTGAAAGAATTTTCTTATACCTCCAGGTACGTGTATCTTCGCCATAGGGTTGTACTGAAATTGCAAACCAAGGAATTCTGAAGTCATCTGCGCCCGTAAGTACCTTGCACGGGGTCAGGAAAGATGTACATAGAGGCAGAGCGGTGCGACGAATGTCGCCGGCGGTCAAGAGAATGGAAGTCTCGGTATGGACATGAACGCCAGGACCCCAAAACCGCAGCAACGAACGGGTGATGCCGGGGGTTTCCTGTCCGGGACGGCCGGCGGCTACACCCCTTTTCTTTTTCTTTCATATTACCATGGCCGATTTTTCTCAGCACCCAACTAGCGGAAAATATCTCACTGACGATGAGATTGCCGAGGTTGCGTCAAAATTACGAATTGCTGATCCCGACAAGGACAATGGCGCGTTCAACACCGTGAATCGCATGGAGGCCCTCGTCTGGCTAAAATGTATGGGTGTTTCCGGTCTATCACCTCTAGAATCGCGGGCCTTGTCCAACGAGGAAGTTATCGAGAAATTGCGCTACGCATTGTGGGATTCTCAAAGGATCGACAATCTCTTTCATGGTAAAACCTACCAGACCTCTTCCAAGCTCGACGTTACTGCGTTCCCCGCCTGGCCAAACTGGGAGAAAGCAAAGCCTGAGCTCAAGTCTAACACGATTGGCGCAATGAAGATGGATGGATACAAAGATGCGAAAAGACTGGACTCGTGAGTCCGTGTTACCATTCTACTGACAATGAAGAACTGACAACTTTATGAAGCTATGTCTTTCGCCATTTCACCACTTCTGCTTTTACGCAAATCGAAAACATGTCTGGAGCTGCCCAAAGAGCTGCCCCGGACATCACGGGCGCGTGGATGGGTACAAAGGCGACCATGAGCAAGGCCTCGTTGGACATCACGCGAGAAGGCGGAAATGACACCCCCTTCGTTACATATTACACTGACAACGACCATTTGCTCATCATGGAGATTCTGGACGTCAAGCAATGTTCTTGGCCTGAACCATCCGACAAGGTAATTGTGGATCTCGACGTGTCTTGTCGCTGTCTTTCTCAATCTTTCGCAGTTCATGAAGCAACTAAAAACCTCTCAAGAGACCAAGTTTGGACATTCCCCGAATGGTCATTATCTTTCCCAGCACCACGACTGCGCGCACTAAAACAATCTTAGGTCCTCTGGTACCGATGATGCAAACTCCTAAATTCCCGCTGGTGTTAGTGCGATATTCCTACATGGAAGGGCGCCCAAAGGTGAGAGGCCCTGCCGCGAATCACATCTCCATCGGCTAACAAAGAATCAGGGCGGCTCTCAGTTCACTCTTTTCCTCGAAGCCAAGATCAAGAAGAACATGCCTAGGGCGTCAGCCAAGCAAGTACGCGAAAAGCTCCAGTTCCATATGCAGTGTGGGGAGCAGGTATCAGAGGCTCATTTGCGATTGTTTGCCCGTCTTCTGTCATTCAATTCCGAACTTCTCGACCCGACTTATTCAGAAGAACAGCAGTCGCACTGGAGTGGCATATCACAAGCCGCGGTCAAAGAGACTAAGATAAGCTTCTTCGTTCCTTGTCTTAGATTGCGATGGAGGTGGGTTTGTCCTGCCGACGCGATATCAGTCTGAACCTGAGTCAATATCGTATTCTCAAGGGTCCTGGAAGAGATCGAAACCGGAGTTTCTATCCAGCAACTGGGAACGACTTGTAAAGCTTGCGGAAAGACAGCAAAGAAGCTCATGTGCAATTCGTTGGTACTCTCGTCCTTCACATTATCTGTTTGTTGACCTCTCTTTATTCTAGGTGCAAATCAGTGGTGAGCATCTCCACCTCATTGACAATTGTAAATATTCTCACGCCTAATTGTAGTATTATTGCAACGCCGAGTGCAACAAGGCCGACTGGCCACTACACAAAGAGGTCTGTAAGATGTCAAAGCGCCTCTTGAATGACCCATCAAGTTTCCCCTCGGATAAACTCTACATCCCCGCACGTACCTACGTCGACATGACACCCGAAAGTGGATTCGCCATAGAACAAGAAGCCATCAAGTATTCTGGTACCACGAACGTAGGCGACTCCATCCGTAACGAATACGGGGACGAGAGGTTCCTCCTGCGGACACAAATGCCTGCTGATTATAGCCATGAAGGCGGAAGGTACAAGGGTCAGACCATCTTCTGTTTTGACCGACGGAGGAGTATGATGGTGAGGACCTCTCCGGGCGACCCGCCCATGGCACGCGAGCGGGGATGGCCACTACAAATCCCGTTCCATTCCGAGGGACATAAGCGCTATACGCAGGTCATCAAGGCTAAGGGTATACAGGGTCAGCTCATCTATCTATGGGCCAAACGCGTGGGAGACGCGGTGGAAATTGAGTACGTGCCATTTTGATCGCGGCTAGTTGCG
This sequence comes from Armillaria cepistipes, assembly GCA_900157415.1. Taxonomy (NCBI): domain Eukaryota; kingdom Fungi; phylum Basidiomycota; class Agaricomycetes; order Agaricales; family Physalacriaceae; genus Armillaria; species Armillaria cepistipes. The sequence goes on from FTRY01000019.1 coordinate 848,096, forward strand.
TACCGCGTACTAATCAGTTTGGACAGTCTCGTGGATGTACCCGACCAGAGAAAGATATCGTGGGATTGAGCCGAGCACGCTTCAGGCGTGTGGCACACTCATGTTTTGAACGGTGCTGACAAGTCCGGCATCATGAGATATTGATGTACGCTAAAGACAAGTCGCGAATCATCTTGTTATATTGTACACCAGATATTAATCCTAACCTGTCTTCGGACATTCTCAAGTGTGTCTCGATGTCACTCGGCAGGGTATTATTGACAAGCAGCAGAGGCTGACATTCAGCTGATGTCGGTCCGCATTACTTATTTCCAAGTGGTAAGCGGGGCTAACTGTTTGCCAATTCGGTAAATACGTTGAAACTTAGCGCCGATTTGAGTGGACCGAAGCACTAGTCGTAGTCGTCGGGTGCTTTTCTCTCCTTGATCAAAGGAGAGATTCAAGCTGCTTCACGCACTTTTAAATGGGTCCCGGAGTTTATGATGGCACTGGTGCGCCTAATATAAGCTTCTGCGCTTATTGCAACGCGTAATATTCGTGGATACCTTGATAATTAATTAGCCGTGGGTCGTTCGCGTTTCATGTTCACTTCGCCGCCAATCAGCAATATGAGTCACCACGTCGGCCCGGACGTGATTCAATTGCTTCTGTCAACATCGATACCGGTCGTATCCTCCTCCTTCCATCGCTATTGTTTCGCCGAGAAAGTACGGTCCGTCTCTTGATGTTGCACGCATGTGATAACCGGTCTCAATGCAATGCAGCGCGTTACTCGGGACATCAACATGATAACCGATGTATTCGGAGAAATAAGAAAGCCTTGTTGAAAGCATGTGGTATGGTACGGTAGAGCACAGAGAGGGGGATATGATACTATGGGAGCCATGATACAGTGAAACAAGAACCAATGAGAACGAACAAATATAATGTACAAGTACCTGTCGAAAAGCGAGGAATTAAATAATGTTATGATGCGAAGCCCGACGGCGTCTCCCTGTGGTCGCCCTGCGTAAAGGGACACGAAACTCCTTCAAAGACTCCACGGTGAGCTAGAGGGGGGCTCGTTAGATCCATCAGCCGGTAAAGAAGCAAAACAAAACGCACCTCTGTTGTAGAATGCTCCGTAGGCCAGTATACCGATACACAACATATGTAGAGGCCGCAGCCGCCAGCGATAGTACTGCAACGACTTTGTACAGCGCTTCCCTCTTAGCTGAGGGGCTCGTCTTGGACCAAATGTCCGATGAAGTGAGATCCGGGTGCTCGTAGATGTCGAAAGCGGCGCGCATCATGGTAGCGACAAGGAATATGAGTGAGGGTGAGAATGCGATTAAAATTCGAGGCCGCGATAATGTCTAGGCCCTTGATATACTAGCAGTGCGAGACGACTGTCGCAGTGGCAGTGGGGATGGGCGGTGTTGGTGATTGGTCTGTATGTGGAGACGGAGTATTATATGGACGGTCGACAGTGATTGTCGGACACGCTATTGTTCGTCGCGGGTCATTGACAGTGAGACAGTCTCTGATCAAGCCCTTTTATACCCTTCGCATCTCTTTATAGTAACCAATTGCAACGCGACCCTGGCCTCGCCAAGTTTCCCATAAATGTGCCTTACAGACACATATGATCCGTCTGCATCTCAGGACTTACTTCGGAAAGATGCGTAAAGTGCGCATACAAGGAGAAATGAAGACTGAGGTAGATAAATCCGACTCCCGGTGCTACGCGCAAATCTTCCGGACACAGCGCTAATTCAACCTTTCAACGGACGTCACAGTGGTGTAAAGCTCACGGCTAAATACCAAGGCCGGCCTTTCTTGACCTTAATCTTGTACCATCGGATCCGGCCACCTCCAACGATCAATGCATGTTTTGGAAATGTACAATACGTGTAGAAGAAACGAATAGGTCTCGAATGACAAAGATGGAGCGTCCAGACGGTATACGACGGTAAAACAAACAAACAAAAAAGAAAAGAGATGCCAGAAGATACACAGAATCTCCCACTCAGCATTAGAACAAACACACAAAATTACTTGGGAAGATATGTCTGCCCGGTTGCGATCTGGCATCATCTAGCAGATGCCCACTCCACCAACCATCCTCCGGCGTAGCTGTCACAGCAATGACATCCCCAGCTTGGAAATCAAATTCCTCGTCGATCGTAGCGGTATAATCATACAAAGCTTTCACTAAAAAAGGACGAGCATCACATCATTAATCACCTCCTTATAATGAAGGCAAATCCTCACCATAAAACAAAATAGGAGTCTCCTCTTGTGGAGGCGCAGGAGGTGGCGGAGGCTGAGGAGAAGGCGACCGCCCATACACAGAAGCTGGCTGTTGATATCCAGATCCAGCTTGCACATGCATCTGCCGTCCAGGGGCAGGCGTCCCATTAGCATAATACGGACCACTAGCAGCCGATGTAGCGCGTTGCATGCCGTTCTGCCCTGCGTTACCATACATTTGGGGCTGAGGCTGGAATACTTGCTGTTGCATGGGGGCCTGGTACTGCGCAGGGGGCGGCGCGGAGTACTGCATTTGGTAAGCTGCCACCGGGACCGGGGCCGGAGGAGGTGCAGTATATCCAGCAGGAGGTCCAGGGGTATACGTTGGCTGCACCGGAGGGGGCGGTGGGGGTATGGCAGGTCCCATGCTCATGTAACTGCCTCGTCTCTGAACAGGTTGGGTATAGGAAGGCGCCTGCTGCTGAATCGGCGGGGGTGGCGGTTGCTGAGGGACCGGGGGCCGTTGCTGCTGTTGCTGTTGCTGTTGCTGGTGTTGTTGCTGGTGCTGGTGCTGGTATCGTTGAGCCATGTCATCATGAAGCACGCGTCCAGAAGGATCTAGGGCGATACCAACGTTGTTGGGACTCGCCGAACGTTGGATCGAGGGACCTGGTGGCGCAGGGATATATCCAGGAGCGGGACTGGGCCCGCGGGACAGAGGTTGGGGACTGTTACTTCGGGATCCATGTGCTCCAACGCCAGCATGGCCAATTTGGCTAGGCGGTCTCCCGAGATTCTGGACTTGCTGCTGATGCTCGGTCGAAGGTGAAGGTGAAGGCGCGTTGAAGCTCCCACGGCGACTGACAGATTTTCGCTCACCGGGAAGAGACTGGTGATAATCCGTGAGCACGCTCTTGATGGCTTCCGTTTCTGCAGGGTCGAGGGAATTTCTGGGTTTCATGAAGGCGGCTGTTGGCGGGTTCGAAGGACTGGGATTGGGAGACACGGGCCGCGACGCGGTGGGATGAGCGCCCACAACCATGTCCGCAGAATTGCGATAATCACGAGGGGCCGAGGACGCGGAACTTCCAGGCCGGGACGGCGAAGCAAGAGTTGCTTGTCGTGAAGGTCCACCGAATGCCGGTGAAGTACCAGATGTCCTGAGAGGAGTACCGGCTGTGCGGGGTTGGGGCTGCTGAACATTTTGTGGTGTTCGCCACATGCTGTTTCTCCTCGCACTTCCTTGTGTAGACACAGCGTTATTAAGCTCGGCAAGAGTTTTAGCCAATGGATCCTCGGTATCGACACCCTTTGTTGGACTTTGATTATTAACGATGGATGTAGACGGTCCGCTCTGCTCCTGAGGGTCCCGAGAGACGTCTACAGGATAGGCATTATTACCCACCTTCATGAACGTCTGCGCGGCGGGGACAATTGATTCTGCCTTAGGATCTTGAGGTGGCTTCCGTGACACGGCCGTAGGTTTCCGTTCCACTTCAGCTTTGATTGGCGATGAAGTGCCATTGACGGACGGCACATCTTCGGTTGCCTGCCTGCTGCCTCCGGCACCCAACCCTGCCATATTGACCTTTGGCTCTTCTTCAACAACTGGTGGAGGAGTAACTGAAGACGCCACACTGCGCCTACTGGGCTGCCTCTGCAAATCATCACGCTTCGACTTCGGGGGATCGTCTTCGGAGAGTTTATCGCTGACTTTGCGTTTCTTGTGCGGTCGCGCCACGCGAACAAAGTCAGCGAGGTGGAAGGTCGTATCAGACGAAGAAGAGGGCATGGTGTCGGGACGATTGTAATCGATGAGCGCTGGGGGGTCTGGTATTTGACTACCAGTGCCGTAATCACGAACGAAGTTCTCCATATCCCGTTCTACCTCAGCCTCCTCCAGTGCTATTCGTAATTTCTCACATGACTATGTACGGAATGAGAAATGACAAAACAAAGCAGGAGAAGACGCACATTATCGTCGAATACGCAGACAGCGGAAACAACATTGGCAAATCCCCAGAGACTATCTTTGATGAACTCGAGTCGCTCCTCTTCCGTATCCTGACAAGAATCGCAGAAGGTTTTCCAATCCTGTTCCCACTTGGCGGCAGTATCGGCGTAAGCCTTTGAGAAGTTGACGTAGTCGCGATTATTGGCCTGCACCGTCTGCTTGGCCCGTTCGAGCTTAAGTGTGATCTTCTCGAGCTCCTTGCCCTGAACGAGAGTGCTCTGGGCGGTGAAGGAGTTGATTCGGACGCAGTCCTGTTCGTATTTTTCGCGAGCCTTGTTGACATAGCCCTCCTGCGCCTGCTTGGCCTTGAATGCCTTCTCTATGGGGTTCTGCCAGTTTTTCTTATGTGTGCCCTGGTCAGTATGGAACTGTGCAGCCTTGGCCTCGAGTTCTTTTGATATGGTATAGGCAAGCCTACTATGGAATTTTGACTGGTTTTGAGTTTCGAGTACAACGATTTCCAGGCAATTCCGGATATCGCTGCAGGCACGGTTAGGTAGATTGATCGTATCGATGGTCAATGGACGCACCCTATTTCATCTCTTCCTAGTGGGTACTTGGCCAGCTTGGCCAGTCGCCTCGCGTAGTCATCCTCGATAGCAGCGCTAGTTACCAATGAGCAGACGACCAGCGACATTCTGCTTGCACATACCGCTCCTTCCAAAAGTTTCTCAGTTCCTCCATCGTTCTCATGGCGCCTCGCATCCTCGTGAACAGCACGCCGACACCGACATCGTCGACACCCCAGAAAGTGTTACAAAAGTCGGAGTTCCGTTCGCCTTGCGGCATTGGCGACATGCTGCGCACGTATCTGCCCAGCGACGTCGTCGACGGCTGCCTGCTAACCGTCATCGTTGTCGATAGGTCGAAGGAAAGACAATGTAATTCTGCCGGATGGTGGTACGGAACAAAGTCAACTGCTTGGGCGCTGCGCCCACGTGCTGTGGCTGGTCCGTCACTGCCACAGGCAATACGCATATATGCCCTTCGACATCCTCGTCGCCGTATTCCTTCCTTTGGTCATTCTCTTCCTCGTCTTCCGAGTATACCCAACGTTGGCGTGGTCCGACATTTTCTTTCTCTTTTCGGGGGCACGCACAGAGGCTGGCATTTTCTCGCCTCAACATGCATTTCACTCCTTCAAACGGTACCGCCAGCTCTCAACGCACGAGCTTTCTCGCGCTCGCGCAGCCTACGTGACGCTCGGAAGAAAACACAAACGGATTGGCTATAATATTGGATACCCGGCCAAGCTGAATACCCATGAAAAAACCATAGAAGCGAACGGCAAAATCGCAGATGCCATTGCTCGGCTTGCCGCTGTCGAGCACGATTTGCTTGAATGGCCAGCGCACAATGTCGGTGTGGGCTCGGGAGACCTGTCGAGGGTACGCGAATCGCTCCGGCATTTCGTGCGGGATTGGAGTACCGAAGGGGCTGCCGAACGAAAAAAGATTTTCACGCCTATTCTCGACGTGCTCAGCGCCGTCGCACCAGGTGAACGTACTGGACGTCGAGTCCTTATTCCTGGCTCAGGGCTGGGTCGGTTTGCCTGGGAAGTGTCGCAGCTGGGGTTTGACACGACTGCCGTCGAAATGTCGTCCTTCATGAACTTTGCATTCAAATTTTTACTCTCGCCTCAGGCAACGTCCTCGCTCAATCAGCACAAAGTCTATCCCTATGCCCATTGGTTTTCGCACCAAAGATCGAATGACTCGCTATTCCGAGCAGTCGAGTTCCCTGATGTCCTACCCAGGCTGGACGGAAATCTGCGTCTGCTTCAAGACGACTTTCTTGAATTGCCAAAGGACCAGAAATACGATTATATCGTCAGCCTTTTCTTCATCGACACATCTTCGAATGTCTTTGCAACTTTGGAGCACATTCATACGCTTCTGCATCCCGACGGCGTCTGGATCAACTTAGGGCCTCTGCTATGGTCATCCGGCGGTGCCGCCAAGTTGGAGCCAAGTCTGGAAGAGCTATTACACGCGGCAAGAGAGATCGGTTTCACTTTTCCGCAAGACCATCCTGAAACCGTTGACTGCGAATACACCAGCGACCAGAACGCCATGATGCAGTGGATATACAAGGCGCAGTTTTGGATCGCTAGAAAGAAATGGTTGGTCGGTATTATCTTGGGCTTGTTCGATGTCTCTAACTTTCTTCAAATAGACAATCATGAAGGACGCGCAATCTCGTCACATGATGGCGATTACTAGTACTCTGACATTGCGCCCTTATTGGGGCGAGCCGCTGCGCGGATGCATGCAGGGCCTGAAGTTTATGAGCTCATATAGTTCACCTGTCAACCACCACCATATATATATCTACCACTTTCCCTAGCACTCAGCCGTCTAAACATGGGTGCCCCCGATTTCTCCTACTATCGAGACAACACCGAACCCCTGGTCGCGCAACCCACTGCCGAATTCCCGCCATCCTCACACTCGGATACGCTTTCCGACCAGAGATGCTCCTTTGCCAACTTGAATACCCCCCAGCTCGATACTTATCTCGTCATCGAAGTCGTGTCAGAAGACGAGATAGAGGTTGACAACAAAGTTCGCAGAATAGTGGGCTCCAAGCGGGTAGCGAAGCGTCGCCGTACGGGACAGACGCTTCCGCTGCCTCCTACACCAGCGTTCAGTTTCAAGTGCGCAGTTTCAACGCCGCAGATGGCTGACGCTGATGGCGAGGTTGGTGTCCCATTCAAACGTTGGTCCTCACGTCTGACGTGCGCAGGAGGTACAGGCTATCCCCGCTCAACTCCCGGTTGCCGCATCCAGTGATCCACAGGCGCACACCATTGCTCTCCCTCTCCCTTCACCACTTCACCAGAATGATCAGCTACACCGTCATCTCGACATAGACATGAGCAGCGTTAACTGATTTAGCTTTAGAGGTTCTTCGTGTATTAGTGCTATAATGACTCCTTCTAATTTTCCCAGCTTCGACTACAGTATGATTTGTATAGCAACGTGCTCCCACTTAATTAATTGTCACTATCCATTCAAAGGCCAGGGCGCCGTATACAATACTTGGCCTTCTGGTCACCGAGTCGCAGTTATTTCCTTAAAAGACCAACAAAACTTCTCGAAAATTCAGAGCACAATAGAGTGGGGAGAACGCTTTCGTTGATTTTGCACATATACACCTCGTACGGAGAAGACATACACTCTTCACTCCTGGATTTTAGCAAGGATATCCGAATCCCTGAACAAGAAGTATTCCTACGCAGCAGGGGTCTCAGTCATCCATCACATGGAATCAACCACTGAAGAACTCACCTCTTCGCCAACCTTGATCGAGTTGCCTCCCCATCCAGGCAAAAGCACTCTGTCTCCCGCCTTCACCTGTGTAGGCACAATCGCACCATCCTTATTCGGCGCCCCAGGGCCAACAGCGATCACGGTAGCCTCTGGTAGGGGAGTCGTCGTCGCCGACGTAGGCAGGAAGATCCCAGTGGAAGTTTTCTGCCACAGAAATAGCGCATCAGTCTCCATAAAAACAAAATATGACGAATCACTACACACTGTCTCCGGCTTGAACCTCTGTACTAGCACCCGGTCAAGGAGAGGAACGAGAGCTTTGATAGATTTGAAAGTCGCCTGGGCAGCCTGTGGAGAACGAAGCATCAGTCATGGTCACCTTCCATCTATATATGTACTTAACATCTCTGTAGTAGGGAGGAAAACGAAAAAAAGCAGAGAGGAAGAAAAAAGTTCGTGTCCAAGTTTCGCGACGGCCCGGCGCAGAAAATTTGAAGCTGGCTTATGCAATCAGCCATCCCGTGAGAATATTCCATTTATGGACATCACCGCCTGAATAAAATAAATGAAATGAAAGACTGCCAAAGACATGATGTGTATACACTTTGCAGACTAAAAGACTGTACCTACATAGCAATGTGATATGACGTGAGTAGAACTAAACATAATACTCGACGGAGAGGGACACGGGCAAGAAGAATGATGATTATGGATGGCTAGATGAAGAGAGAAAGAGGTGACAGACACGGAAATGGTAGGGTGGACATGTTGCTGTTGTATATGATATGCTTATGCGAGATAAAGACATGGAAAAGAAGAGACATCGAGCACATTATAAACCAGGGAAAAAGAAAGAATGGAATCCGATGCTGAAACCCTTAACCCAACACCATATCGAGGTCCATATCTGGTCTTGGTCTCATAAGTCCTTGTAACTGCGAATGGGGACCAGGCCCTGGAGGTCTTGGTATCCCAATGGCGTCCTGAGTAACTGTCACCGTCTGGTTGGCTTCGCCTCTTCTTCTTCTTGCATCCTGATCTTCATTCAGGACATTCAATAGCGCTTCTGCCGGTAGTCGTCTTTCCCTTCTGGGTCGATAGGTCGTCACTGGTACCTGAACCGGTCTGGGATCTCCCTGTCCGACGAATATGGCGCTGGGAGTAGGGTGATGAGCACCAGCAGCAGCAGCAGTCCTCGGTGCTCCACCAGTAGGCCTCGTTGCGCTACCACCACCACCTCCTCCAGGGGACGGGGCCGCTCCAGCATTTCCAAGTGTCCTCGGCCTACGCACAGTACCGGTGCCCCCTCCATCCCCAGCCGACCCGCCGTTTCCATCACCGCCAGGTGCAGGCCCAGAGGGAGGATGTGAAGGATCGTCATCATCTGCGTCCTTCGCACTACACCAGAAGCGATGACCCTCACTCCAAGCCGTACTCTGGCACTCCTTGCCGCAATACTTGGCCTTCCTACACCGTCGACACTTGGCGAATTCCCTAGGGTACTCTTCCCAACGACCACATAGCACTGCGAAGAGGTTAGAAAGTATCATAAAAAACTTTAAATTAGTCTCACTATTAGCACACTGTCGTATCCCACCCCGGCTCTCGTCCTTTCGACACGCATTCCTCATAATAACTCCAGCCCAGTATTGAATCTCCGGAGGTAGGCGTGGAGGAGGATTAGGCATATCAGTTTCTGTCGAACTAGGCCTAAACGTGAACCGCTCTACGAGCGAGAACACATTTGTTTGCCTCGGACTACCCGAAGGAGCGGGCGGAACTACAGGTGGTGCCTTCTCTTTCTCTTTATCCCTTCCTCTGAAAGCCCGGAAGAATGATCCTGACGTAGACGAGGGTGTCAATGTGCTCGATGAGGAAGTCGATTTGATAGATGGGGCAGGTGATGACGAAGTAGACCCATACCTTCCGCCGGATAAATTTGCGCTCGCTGGATGAAACGTCAATCGGGGTTCATAAAATGCTTGCCTAACATGGGGGTATTTGCTCAAATAAGCAAGAAGCTGCAAGCTGAGTAGAACATCTTCGTCTCTGTAAGGACCGGTCTCAGCATCTCGATGATGATGGTGGTGATGGCTTGAGCGCGCTGTAACGCCAATCTCGGTACCGCCAGCCGCGTCGGTTCTCCCACGAACAGTTCCACCACGTTGTATGGGGCCGCGAGGCAGAGGAAGGGGTGTCGTCCCTGGTCGAGGTGTAGCTTCTGGAGGTGCGTCTGCCGTCCGCCTCCTTGTCGGTTCTCTCATTCCTACATGAGGAGGCTCGTCGATAGCACCCGGAGCACCAGGAGGAGCCCCCATTGCAAAGTCGTCGTTTTGCTCCAATGATACGATACCTTCCTCGACACCTCCATCTCCGCCGACCATGACTTCGCTTCGTGCATCGTTGATGATTATGTGTGCATCCGTATTCAAATCCACCTGCGTCGCAGGTGCGTCAGAGACTATGCCAACCGCGCGGCGTCCAAGCGATCCGTGATGAGAATGGCGTTCCGGTGAAGGAGAAGCAGAAGCAGATGTCGATGTTGACGGATCATCATCCGCAGTGCGTGATGGTTGGTCCATGTCGATGTCGCCATCGTCTTCGGTTTCTGTTTCGGCACGTGAGGTATCTGTGGAAGTTGAAGGGGAAGGGGAAGCTCGAGAGCGCCGTCGAGCGCCAGGGACCGGCAGGGGTCGCGCCGTACCTGCCGTGTTCGGAGGCCTAACTGCGGGTACTGGATCCCATACAGGCCGAGCAATAATAGTCCCACTACGATCCCGACCGGGGACTACAACGCTGCCAGTAGGAGTATTGGATCCGAGAGGAGTCACGGTCGTAGATACCTCGGTGGAAGTGTCAGCATCTGTGTCGCTTGTTACGGGTGTATTGGACTGTCTCTACCATCAACAAGGGAAAAAAATAGACAGCTCCAAGACAACGTACCTGCGAAGTTTCGACTGATATTTGCCTCTGCAGTGCCCTCGCCAGCTCTACCGCCTCGTCCCTCTGACGCTGTTCAGCGATGGCCTGCCTCCTAGCGTGTCTCTGCTCCCTAGTCTCCCTGGGTAGGCCCGTAGCACTAGAGCTCGGACCGACCGCAAAACCCTTCTTAGCGAGCCATGCTTCCAAGATACATCCCACGACCTCGAGAGTGCCAGCCTGAACGACGCGGCTTCGGATAGGCTCACTACCGCGTACACCTATATTTACAACACACTGAAATGCGAGAGAAAAGCGATAGGCGGCATGTTTGTCGAATGACGATGGATTAAGAGCTGGAGTCAATTTCTGTGGCCGGGCATTAGGCGGCGACAGGCCATAGAAGAGAGCCGGATTTTCAGGTGGCGGTGGACAAAGACAGAATTCATGCAAAATCTTGACGAGTCGTTCAAGGCCACCATCCATTGTCATGATTTCACGGATCCGGGGGGACGTCGAAGTGAGATATGTAAGATGCGTCAGCGAGTTGAACAAGGGTAACGCCGACGACGTATCTAGCGCTAAAGAGACTTTTCAGCATGAAATATATGTATATTTGCCACTAATCACCTCGTCTGTCGTACAGCTGAGAACTTATACAGACGCATGCCTTGTTTTGAGCCGGAAAAGCAAAGTTGGACTCGCGCATGGTGGCCAATCAGTGCGTCGTAGTGGTATCAGGAGGTAGCCTAGAACTTCTTCGCTATCCAGTCGGAAATTGAGCGTAGAAAAGGAGCAAGTATCGCAACAGAAGAAGAGAAAGAACAGGTATTAGGGAGAGTTGATTCAGCACCGTTGATGGCTACGACCGGATGCTTGTTCCTGTTTGGCTGCAGTGGCTACCTCACGGCCCGTTCTGCCGTGCGCGCTCGAACACCAGACGCTTTCATTTCTAGTGTTTCAAGGATTCCTTGTTCTGATAAATGATATCGGTTTCAAATACGGTGGCTTTTTTCTTTCATAAAATACGTCCTCAAGTATGACGTCGTGACGCTGCAGCTCCACGGTGGCTTTCGTCCAGTCCAGATTGGAGCATCGAAGTTACCCGGATTCATCATTGTAGTTCATCAGTGTCGGCAATTGATAGTACACATGGAGATCTCAACTTTAGGCGCCTCACAGCCTCGTGAACGTTTGACCTTGACGAACCTGATTTCAGGGTCTCTCCATGACTCGGCGCAGCGAATCCAGTGCGTATGAAACAGCAATCAACGCACAATCAACTAGCACCTATATTTCGGGATGACTCGAAATCTTTCCAAGTAGAGTCAAAGGCCCTCGGCGTTCCCATACTAGGAAAGACCGAGGAAATTTGATCTTCCAATAACGAGTTCAGAAAAACAAGCAGATCATTCCGTAGTTAGGAAAACAGCTCGAAACGGAATAAAAAGGCATATCCTGCTGTCAGAATCAGAAGAAGGCAACTGTCTTTGTGTGCGAAAGAAGCATTGATAACGTTGTCATTACGTGTTCTATATACCATTTTTGCGGCATACAGAGGGAAAGAAATGTCACAACATTTTCAGAACACCTTTCTTCGTCCTAAAATTTAAAATGGAACCGCGCCTCAGCAGTGAGTGAATGAATGCCAGCAAGTGGTGAAAGCGAGTCGACGTATAAACAATCAACCGATACCACTTTAACGGCGACTTCACGGATATTATTTTGAGCATTTGACTGGATATGGCCATGGTCTCGTCGGAATAAAAATTGACCATCGTACTTGAAGAAGCGCAAAATTAGATATCCTTTACCTGGTCCTCCATCCACACCCATAATCTCTCGCCGGATTCTGGATCTCGAACTACCTTGGTCATCGCACCCTCCCGACACCACGGCACCATGAACTAATCCACGCATCAGCAAAAGTTAGAACTGCTCCAAGCAAACGTACTTTGCCGTTGGCATCCTCGTTTTCTGGACTCGTGCCAGCCCATAAAGACGTCCACGCACCCCATGTCGCAGGCCATAGGAGCAAGAACCACTGGTGTCCACATGAGCGAAGCACAAGAACCCAAGATGCAATGCTCACCAAAATAATCGAGTTCAACCATTTCGCATGCCGGTCGAGATCCGTCTTCAGGTTACCAGGATTGAGGCTGATGGATACTATCCCTTTGTCCCCATACCTCCTCGCCAGCTCTAACGCGAACATCGCGTCGCCCTGTCAACGATGCGCATCAACGCCGACACACAAACACATGAGAATTGACCCCACCACTTTGCTTTGAATGTACAGTTCCGACGAGGACTTTGTCCTTCTCGCAGGTCCATCCTTGAGCGTTTCGAACAGAATCTTGTTCCCCAAGTTCAGGTAGATACCTGAGGACGAGGTCGTCACTACGCGGGCCTTACATTCAGTAGATTGTAATGCTGGAAGCAGCAGCTTCGTAAGGTAAAAGTGACCGAGAACATTAACGCCGAAATGGTAATCGTGGCCTTGGACAGTGACCATGTCGTTTGGAGCCAGCATCACGCCTCTGGGACACGATGATTATGGTCGGATGGTCGGCGCATAGAGCGTAAATCTTACCCATTATTGAATAAGATATCAAGGGTCTTCTCTTTCCTGTGGTCACACAGACATGAGAAATGCGTAGCGGCAGTAAACAAGGCGATACGCACGAGAGAAACACCTCCGCGGCTGCCTTGACAGATTTCAGGTCTCCCAGATCTAACTCCAAGAAAACTGCAGTCTTTCCAGTGGTCTCCGTAAGTTCCTTGATAACCCTCTCCGTCTTCTCTGGATTCCTAGCTGCAAGGTACACTTTGGCGTTGTGAAGCAGCAATTCCTGTGCCAGGCCATTCAGTTTCAGCGTGCACAGAAAACGAGTTGAGCGACGCGCCTTGACTATCTCTTTCCCTATCCCCGACGAGCCACCGGTTACAATAACGACCTTTCCCGCCAAATCTTGCATCTGGGCTGGGGTCCATTGAGGCCTTCCGGAGAACCAGGCTTGCTTGGAAAAGGCGCCGAGGTTGCGCAGGATGTCGATAATTCCTTCAAAGGACATTTACAAGCTGGAGGAAGCTGAAAAAGAAGAATGAAGCTAGCGCTGGCATTCAAAGCCATGGTTGTAGTGCTCGACGGTCCCACTGGCAGCCGGCCGGGTCCAAAACACAGTCAAAGCTGGGCGTCGCCGCGTCGGTCCGCTCGGCCGTTCCAAGTTACTCAATCCTTCCGATATCACCTGAGCGCTGAGCGCTCGAGCTCTGTCCTGCCGCTGAAGAGACAGCTTGTTTTCTTGTCCTGTATGGGGCTGACTGTTGTAGAAACGAAGTCAGGCCAGGCACATCGGTGACACTTCTGGATCAACACGTCAGCGACGGCGAACAAGGAGAAAGAGAAGGTGGCCAAGTATATAAAACGATTTTGAATGTCCTTTGACAGATTTGGACCTCCAGCACTGTGGCTGCGAGTGGGCTCAAAGATATATTACGTTGAACGTACGCGGCAATGCCAAGTTGAATAATCGAAACAGTCACTTGGGCTAGTCATTATTCGCGTCTTTTTTCGCTAAAATGTTATAAAATATCGTTGGTGAGCGAGCCTGAGTACTATATATAGGCAACAGCTGTAGATTTACTGAATTTATCTAGCCGTTCTTTCACTGGACATTAATAGAATGGGGCTCCTTAATAAAAGTAGTTTGTATACAGCGCAGCATAACGTGAACATTAATTTTACAAGCCTATGGTATTACGCAGGTGCGCAACCGCTGCGCAGTATCTACAGCTAGACCATGTCGAGGTTCTCCTACTTCCTCTCCCATTTCTTCACTCCCCGTCTCGGTAAACTGTTCCCAGCTAAACAACACTCGTGGAGATGAACACGGCAGCACGATATCTTTATCTCGTCCTGGGTGCTGTAGTACGCAGTATTTCTCTCCCTCAAAGTCCTGTCGCTCACCATTTTCAAATCATAGATCAGTTTTCATTATATACTCGCTTTCACACACCAAGAGTATGGCCGTATAACATCATTCAACAACATCGCGTCGCATTTTCGTGTAGAGACCATTCAAACGCCCACCTTCGTGGATCGGAACCTAGTCCCACTAGAATATTACGCGCCATCCAATCCTTGGAACGACACGGCGCCAGGACGACGTGCCAACGCCGCATTCGTTATACTCTGTCGAAACACCGACCTCACAAGGATAATCGGAAGCATCCGTGAAATCGAGGACCGATTCAATCGGCGGTACAACTACCCTTACGTGCTGCTGAACGAAGTGGAATTTAACGATGATTTCAAAAAGCGGGTCTTCTCTACTTCTCCAAGCGATCTAGCTGACTGCTGGCAGACGAGTCTCCGTGCTTACTTCTGCGAAGATGGAGTTTGGGTTAATACCACATGACCATTGGTTCCAACCGGACTGGATAGACGAGGATAAAGCGACAGAGGCACGCAAGAAGATGGTGTCCCAGAGCATCATCTACGGTGGTATGTCATTCGGCCTCTCTATCATATCTCATGGAAATGAAATAGCGATCAAGGCAGCAAATCCTACCGAAACATGTGCCGTTTCAACTCGGGCTTCTTCTTTAGACACGATCTTGTGAAAAAGTACCGCTGGTACTGGAGAATCGAGTACGCTCTGATCAGCTTACACTTCAATGATGCTCACCAGATTATCGACAGACCTAACGTCCATTTCCACTGTGACATAAATTTTGATCCCTTTGTGTATATGGAAGATCACAAGAAGATCTACGCGTTCACGATTGCGATGTACGAATACAAAAAAACGATACCCACTCTTTGGAAACACGTCAAAGACTTCATCGACCTGCATCCCGAATTCGTCGCGAAGAACAACGCGCTCGATTTCCTCTCGGACGACAGCGGTACGACATATAATCTATGCTATTGTGCGTTCTTCTTCCCAAGTCCCCCTTCCGCCACTCATGGGCATGCTGCTTTCGGCAGTCTGGAGCAATTTCGAAATCGCAGATATGAACTTTTGGCGAGGGGCTGCCTACAGGGCGTTTTTCGACTACCTCGAGTCTCAGGGTGGGTTCTACTATGAACGGTGGGGCGATGCGCCCGTGCATAGTATAGCAGCCGCTTTGTTTGCGAGTAAAGATCAGATTCAGTTCTTCGATGAGATCGGATATGAGCATTTCCCATACACGCATTGTCCGAGGGATGAGGAGACGTGGAGGCGGGGTATGTGCACCTGTGAAAGGGAGCAGAGTTTTGATGAATGATGCTTTCGCGTTCCTAGTTCAAGTGTTTGCTGACCTCGAACAACAGATCAAGATGGGTATTCCTGCATGAGCAAATGGGATAAGGTTGTAGGAAGGTGATTAAATTCAAACTACGCCAGGACAGTAGTTGATTGATTGATTGTATTGTTGCACACTTATACTGACCAACGAATAAACCGGTCGAGTCTAAACCTCATCGATGACCGATGACGGTGGTGAAAGAGTACCGGAACAATGGCCGGAAGTCGGAAGTCGGACCGAATCAGCAGATGCCTTCTTCAACACGACTCTCATCTTCGAGCTTTCTGTCTGACGTTCCGCTCGTTAATCTCAAGTTTATTGTCAAAAACATCTGCTATCCCAATTAAAGTGTATCTTATGCCCCAGAACTGATGCCAAGCTGTGGAGAGTTTCCAAACGGGTATGCTGTATGGTTCTCACCTCTGGGATTAGCACTGACTTCAGTTACTCCGCAATCTGCAGTTCTTGGGGAGCATGTTTCAGGATTCTGAAGAACGGAAGGTGGTCGACTTGGGACTCTGTCTCCGAATTTTGGGCAGGTTTGTGGTCGATCCCCTTCAGTACGCGTGTCGTGGGATACGTTTAGAAATCGGCGGTAGATTCTAAACTTCAAATTCAGCTGAGAGCATGCTATGCTCGAAAGGGCGCCATAGCCCGAGCATCGAAAAGGACGTACTATATAGAACAGTCCAGGAGCTTCCAAGGTGTTTTCTACAGAGGATCGTGCGTTTGTCCGTTCAAATTATTCCTCAAATATTCACGGTTCAGCTATTTATAGGTTGTCGTTATCATCCGTGACTATCCTTGGGATGAATCTGTGCCGTTATGATTAGCGCAAATAGTTTCGATGCCAACGAGAGACCGAGACTTCAGCCTGGAAAACAGCTGCAATTATTTGTCGGCCTCTCTTGCCTTAAAGGCAATCCGAGGACGACTCGCTTTCCCAAGACTGTTAAAATATATTGATGTAACTTCTCAATCTAGAGCTTCGACACCCTTGGTGAATTTGTTGTGAACCGTACTTGGCTTCCCCTGATCCTTCTTTTTATCCACATAGAACTGGATTTTTTACAGCGAACTGAACGTCACAATTAATAACACCGGATAACGGTGTTTACGTGTAAGGGGAGCGTGATTTAGAGCTTCGAGTTGGACGAACTCTGAGACTGTGTCCTTCACATTCTTCGTAAACACTGGAAGGATTTGAATCCTGGAGTGGAGATACAGCACGGGATTAGCGAAGGGCGAGAGTATCAGACCACCTTTCCCTTGCGCCTGTCACATCATGTGTCCCTCTAGGTTTTCGTTTATCTGTCTCTTGCTCTGTTGAAGTGGTATGATCATGTGGCAACAGAGCATCAGTCACAGGACAACGATTATCCAAGCCCCTTGTATGCGTCGTTCAGCGGGACAACGCTGCGGTATCCATCATTCCGACCGAGTTGATAAGCCAAAGATAAATACGAGGATTCTATATTCTGAAGGTGATTCAACGGAAGATGCCGAATTAACACTCTTTCTTTCACACACCACTGCCTCGCCATACCCTCCTTGGCATAGGCACTTCGCTCTGTCTGGCATAGCTCGAGGATGGCTCAGTCATGCGCAATTTGTTTGTCCCCGTACGACAACCCTGTTTCTACACCATGCGGTTTGTCGTCCTACTTATAACATTGCTTATCGGCGATTGACACGATTACCTGCACAGGGCATGTATTTTGCATGAAATGCATAAACAGCCATATCCATATGACATCCGATGGATACAAGTCGTTTTGTCCCAGTTGTAGGGCGAGATTCCACATTTGTAAGTCTTCACTTAGATCTACCTGACATTAACCTTATGGTCATCCAGCGGTCCCCGAGGTCAGCATGTCTTTCAATGAGACGTGCTCGCTCATTCAATTTCCCATAGCTTAGGAATATACCCCGCCAGTACTATCAATTCATGCTTCCTAGCTTACGCCGCATCTTTCTTGTCACCTCTCCGAATTCAGAGGTTGATGAACTAAAGGAGGAATTGAAGGATGCAAAAGATCGCATCTCATCCCAAAGCAGACGCTTTAAAGAACAAGCAGAGGAGCATTCCCTGGCTATGTCACAGCTCACAAAGCATCTGGATGCAGAGCGAAGGCAAACTGAGAGGCTGAAAGCCTTATTAGCTGAAACGGGACACCGTAGGGACAAAAATCCCGACTATGGGAAAACCGTCTATGAAACAGAGTGCGTTCCTTTTGCTCTCAATCTGAGAGTCGTTGTACTTAATCAAGTCGTCAGGACATCCCTGTATTCGTCAACCGCTCCGACTACTATAAGGTTGTGTCGACTTGATTATATTGATGAACGTTTGAATTCTAAGATGTGATTCAGGTACACGCAGACTTCCTGTATATGGCGATTGCAGTAAAAATCTGTGCCCTTCGACCGCGTGCAAGAGACTTACATCGCTAACCCGACTCAACTAATATTGATATGGAGATCCATGTTAAGGTTCCTCCCCTGCATCAAACAGTGCCTCGAGTATGGTTTGTTCTCATTCATATGAACATGCCATTTAATTCAAGTACTGTGTGAGAATTTGATTATATTTATAAGACCACCTCAGACCTGACCTCGACAAACGGAGGCATCGGTTGATCGATTCTCTCCTTGAATAACATTGGTACGTATTTGCTCGCCTTCGTATTTCTTGTTAAATGCAATGTTGGTACCACTTGTCAAAACAGGAACCGGTGGAAGAAGGCATGAGAGAGACTGCCTATGCCAAAGGATCGTGCAGTATCTCGGATGCTTTCTGTAAAGTGTCCAGATGTTGTAACAATCTTGACAGATGCGGAGAAACTCACCCAACTGCTTTGACATTCCGACAGAACTTGATAGATTTGTGGATGACCCAGAGGTAGGTAGGTAGGTAGGTAGTATTACACGGCAGTGTCCACACAGTGAACGCCGGTTCCAGGCATTACGTACACTGTGGTGGTGATCGGTACTACGAGTACAAACTACGATATACACAAGGATGAGCTTCAGGGTTAGGGTCGCAAACATCGCGATGAGAGTCGCGAGAATCCACCATAACGGAGCTTAGATACCTGAGAATTCGACACGAGGTCAAGCATCACATTGTAGGTATTGATTGAAGGTGCCACTGTCTTGAAGAGAATTGATTGCGGCTTGGTCTATGTCGTCTACCCAGATCTCGCCTTTAACAAAGATACTAAATATGTAAGCCGAGCGGGACACATTTGAACATATCGCGTTGTAAAGTCGCATTACTATTTGTTACAACAAGACAATAAATAGAATAGTGATACACAGTGTGGGCTCAAAAAAGATACTCTCTACTAACAGTTACACTGAAGGACTTACACTGCTGCCCTGCGGTTTCTCCTGGGGAAAAATCAGTTTAAACAAAGCACACGAATCACCAACGAATCATCATGACTAACCTTCCTTCGACCCATTTCATGATTATCGTTGAAGACTTCTGGAGTCATCGTGACCACTGACACCCGTCCTTGCATCCCATCCGTAGGCCTTGTGCCCTCTGTTGATCGGAAGGACATATCCCTTATCATATTGGTGGTGATGATCATATCGGTATCTGACGTATAGATATCTCGTCCACCGATAATTCGGATTCGCGAATTCAGGACCATGAGAACAGTATTAGCATACAGCTCGGCAGTAATGATGGCTGGTGCCTCGTAGAAGGTCTGATGAGGGAACGCAAAGAAAAGGATAAAAACGAGGAGAGTTCCAACAGCTGAACGAAGGTAATGTTGATCTTTTGATAATGGTAGATGATGGGAGTAAATACCTGTCACAGATCCCGTCTCAATAGTAAGGCGAATTAGCTTTGTGACCAGAATTTGGGTCTGACGGAGACCAGTTTTGCCACGCATGAGCTACGAGATAATATCAGCATCAATCAAGATAACTGTGTGAGGCAGAAACTTCACGTAGTAAGTCATGTAGATAGCGATAATGATATCACATAGGGCGGAGGCTCCGCACAAAATCTAGGCATTGGTCAGTGATGAACTTGGGTCATGTCATCATTTACTCACCCCGACGGCAATAGACATCCTCGGGCTAACGAGTTCAGTGACATTGTCGGCTGGGAAACACTAGACACCGGTAATTATACCTGCCACAAAACCCGTTAGGGACACCTGTAAAAAGATGAGATAGACTGTGTTAAGTATCAGAGTATTTTGAGTAATACACGAGATAAGGAATACTCGAGTAAAACCCAAGTCGTGAGCGAGGATGTCCTAAAGCCGAGTTCCAACCACCAAGAGGGATCCGATATGGGTGCTAACAAGCGCAAGGCGTAGTTGGGAAGCAATTGACTGGCAAGCGCTGGGCGTAACCGATCAAAGATGCTTAGATCACACAGTTAAGTGGACGTCGAAGAGTAGTGAAATTAGATTAAGCAAGATCCTAATACAATTTATCTATGAGTTTATATACTAAGGGAAGGTTTGAGTCAATATTATTCTACAATGTTCCATTATATTCTAGTATTGGTACGAAGAATCGAGAAAGTAACAGAAAGTAATAGAAAATACAAGCGAGTCACTGTTAAGACCGAGAAGGCCGAGTATGGGCATGTGTTGACTCATGCACCAAGTCAACGGATACGTGAAATCCATAACAGACTGCCACAGAGAAGGGGGTCGAAAACAAACACAGATGACGAATATCGGGACGATTGGTGACCTTGACAATATGAAGATTCGATATGCATAGAAGCCCTGCCCGACACAAGCAGCTGTGCTCATAATAAGTGGTAACAGGAGAGGGGCGGAAGATGCTGCACATACACACAGAACTCAAGATTGGGATAGTGAGCCAATTAGAATACATTCCAGTCAAGGCTTTGAGGTCACCGAAGCCGTACCCGAATGTTGCGAAAGCGTCGTGGGTGAAGACCATTGTTTAAACAAATTCGACAAGGTAGATTCCGTAGACGAGACATTTTGTGAATTTTCTGTCCATCGGAAATGCTAGATAGTACAGATCTAATGAAGATGCATTAGAAACCATCAACTTGAGACCGATTCGAGGCGACGCACTCAGTTGCACAGAAAGAGCCCCGAAGAGTCCCCAGTGCAAGAGATAGGCAACGAGCTAAAGCACCGTGTTAAAGACTGAATAGACTAAACGCAGACTTGACGAACCAAAGGTCCAGACCTGAGATGACATGATTCAGTACATAAGTAACACTCAATTTCAAGATTATAACTTACAGCGTTTCTATGGGATAGCCTGCGGGGATGGGCTGCATGTTGTATCTAGGGTTCTTTAACCGATTCTAATGGGAAAGAATCTGTATATATATTTTCGACCGTCTTCGTGAAAAATCTGAAAGAGGGAGCTCGTTGGTCGCCCGAATAACGCTCGAATACTCAATGACAGTAGTGCTGTTGCCTGTATCCTTGCGTCCGAGTCCGGCGTGCCTGAAGGTACCGTGCCCTGCCTGTAATGATGAACAAATTTAACGGACACTTCGAAAGATCAGGAAGATTTCCCCGGGCCAATGATGCAGAAATCTCGGCATAACTTAGGTGTTGGACGGAGATGTCGAACGCGACCATGTGGTACAGCATGGTGTTATAAATCTTTCCTTCTTCTCATGTCTGTTTCTGGTGGTAGTTTCAGTTACAACTTGATATCAACACAGCAGTATGTTTCCTGCCGTACCTTGGTTCAGAGATTTCTTCGTACAGAATCACGATAATCAATTTGATGGGTCAATTTGAATGCATGGACTTGAAGGTACTGTCGACTCTAACAGTTACACTGAGAAGCTTATATTGTGGTTTCTTCTTGGGGGAAAATCAACTTCAACAATTACAATGAATCACTATGGCTAACCTTCCTTCGACCCCGATTTATGATCATCGTTCACATAGATTATCACGCACCACCGGTTCAGAAGATCTCCGACCAAGTTAATGATATCAATTGATATTGAAACTACCAGGAACAAACTGTGAGAGAAAAGGAACTTATAAACGAGTTATAACTCACCATGCTGGTTGCGCCAGCCATCTATTTATCGTCTTCCTGATCTAACAAATGTATCAAAAGCAGCCTCTCATGCTTGAGACATCTCCATCACGGGAGACTTCCTGACATTTCACAGCAGACGGTGTTTTTGCTCGTATGAAGAAGCCCCAGAACAGCCATCAGAATGGCACAGTATGTGCGGCATGTTGATATCGTGACAGTGATGGTAGGCTTGCGACACGGATATGTTGAAGAGAGTGAAAGGGTCAGTGAACGTCAGCCAGGTAAACGGGGTCGAAGACTTTTGTGACGAGGAAGGGCAGCCGGCGGTCAAAGATATCGGTGGTATCGGACAAAGATCCGATGTCGTGGGAATAATCTCGGCCTTATTCTCTAGAAACATATGTGGTTGGAGTGGACATTGGTGTTTGAGACGGCAAAGGAAAATTTCGTGTATCTATTACAGTTGTAGATCTGTATTCAAGACCACGTCAAAGGGTAAATGCGTGAGCGTACTGCTTCAGCGGTGTACGCTAAAATGTACGAACCGGCGTCGTAACCCTTAGGTACACTAGGAACCTAATCCAATGCACATCTATACACCTGCTTAGCGGTATTTCTCCATCTCTCGAGATCAACAGCAAAGTCTTGGGCGTACTCGACCTCGAGATGGTGAAGTCGTTTGCCAACAAGAACGAGACTATGAAGAGGATCTCCAAAAGCATCTTCTGGATGGTTCACCAGGTCGGACAGAGTACCAGCAACAATCCTCTGATTGTCGCTTCCACCGCCAACGCGAGAAAGCGCGACGGCGAGGGTTGTATCAGGAGATAACGTTCCAGTCTGCCTTAGAGATTCTATCTCTATCAGTTGAGAGACAGCTTGTCGTATTGACATGTATCGAGGTGGTTCGTAGATCTTCCGACCGCTGGCACAGATATTAAGATGTGAGACAGAAAGAGGAAGAAAGTCCCTCACCGAGCCAAATTTTCTTCACTCTGTTCCTTGACCTTTATATCCAGCAACACGAGCGTGTGTAGACCGAGATCTACGTTCTCCTTGATTCTATCGTAGAAACTGTCGGGTTTCCATGTATCCGTGAAGAAAACTAGAGAGACCGTCTGGCCAAAATTGTAGAGTTGGAGGCCACAGGCACCGACTGCGTTCATTATCGATGCATTGTGGATGACACGGGTGGGGATACCCAGGGCCCGAGCGCGAAGGATGATGTCGGTATGCGTTGTTGCCCTACGAGATCTGGTGTGAGCTTACTACCGAAGAAAAAAACGGTTACGCACCCAAATGGATCCCCAACAACCAACAGGGATACGTCCTCCCTGTCTGCATTCGCCAATATTTCATCGCTCTCCGTTTCCACCATGTCCCGGTCGGCGAGAATCAGTGGTTTTTCGTAGAATGCTTCCTTGCATACGTCGGCCTAAGAAACATCGCGACGGATGACTATCATACCAGTTTTTCTTTTTGCACCATCAAGATGCTAGTGTATGCTTCCAAGTATAAACGAGAAGATCCTTTGATGGCCTACGAAAATGATAAGAAATGCGCCAATCCGAATATACTGGATATTTTACCTCGAGCCCGCGAATGGTGACATCCTTTTCATCGCGAAGCCCAAGACCGATGATGTAAAACATGGTGGTAAGGAAAGATCGGATCCGGCAATTTCCATAAGAGTGGGAAGGTTCAAGGAAGGATTCTTATTTGATTATCTTATTACCCAGTATCTAGAGCAACCATGAAGGTGTAAAATCTGAGTATCATGTACAAGTTTATAGTTACGAAACGGCCCAGTCGGCATTCCTATTGCACAGAAAAATCTAGTAAAATTTGAAGAAGTAATGCATCTAAAGCATTGCATACTCCCTGTTCGTCTTCGCCTGTGCATTTCCGGTATACACCGGTAATTCATACACGTACGCTTGCCAAGTCTCGTTTGACACAATGGGAGCAGTCGCAAACTCCGCCATGTTCATCCCAGATATATAAGCCCTCAAATGCGGCAACATCGAAGAAACCGCACGATCCTCACGCATGCGCTGTTGCACTCGCGAGAGTCCAACTTCGGAGTACCAGGCCGGATCCTGACGGATCACAGCGCACTCATACACATCCAGGATAGGCTGGGGAACGTTGGCCTTCTTCGCTGCGGAATATGCAAAGGCATGACCTAGCGCCTCGATGACTGGCTGAGACTGAGGAAGAATGAGGGAGTTGAATTCTTTGCTGCGATGGTCGCCTATACTAGCAAGGAGCTGGCCATTCTCTTCCATCAGACCGTGAGCATGCTGGGCTAGCAATGATTCATCGGCGTCTGGTAAAGCGATGGTATAGCGCTTCAGAAGAAGCTCGGAGAACAACCGGATGCACAACGTAAGGATCTCGCCGTCAGCAACTACGGCGCCTACTCGAGGAGTCAGTCACTGCACATGGACACCGTTCATATATCTGACCTTTTCCGTCGTTCTATAAGGCATTCTCATGTTAGCAAGAGTATGTGCTCAAAGCCAGCTCATCTCACCTCCATTCTTGCCATGTAATTCTGTTCGAACGTTCCTACGAATACGTTAGAAGAAGTTGGCGCCGCAATATTTTTAACGACTACATACCTTGTGCTCCGCAACGTTCCGAGATCTCGGCTATGCAGCGCTGGAAGTGACGGACCACCGTAGCCTTCGTGATGGCTGCCATAGCATGTCGAAGCCGACCATCCAATGCAGAGTCCTGCGATTCTCGTATCACCGACGCGTACCAGTGATCTAACACATATCCAACAGCGACTGCACTCGCGATAGGCCATTGCTGGGTCCTGAAAGAGATGATGGGGATCATGGAAGAGCTCTTGCGGTCGGTAATGCACCGATGCATAGAATAAGAGCCGACGATATAAGCCGACATCTTCACAGCATAGATCAAGGGAGATACGATCAAGAGGGAGCCTAATTGTATTCTCCAATTCTCGTCCCACCATGCTTCGAGGGGTCGTTCGGGAGCAGTGATGTGCTGAAGATCAGCGGCCACTAGCGCCGTGGGGGGAAGGCGAACATGATCAAACGAAGTGATGGAGAAATCAAGCGGACCAGTTCCGCTACGACGGGGAAGGCGCGTAGACTTGACACCGCGATACATTTCTTTTTCATCGCTGTTTGAATGAATGATTAAGTTTGTTAGATCGGCTGAGAGTAGGGAGTATCTTACCAGATAGGTACGATGAAGTATCTACACCCAAGATCTTCTCCCTTATCCATCAGCCTTGCCATGACCAACGCAACCTTTGGAATACCAAAGGCGGGTGTAGAGGCCGGCATGAACCTGATAAACGAAATTAGGAAAGGACCATTTCGATAAAGGCTAAGCTTACTTGGTGGCTTCTTCACGCGGAGTGTTGAGAATATAGCTTCCATCAGACATTCGTGTAGCCGTCGTTTCGATATTGAAAGCATCGAGCCCGTGGCCACGTTCCGTCAAGAGGAAAATCCCTACTTTTTCGAAACGGAGCAGTTCAGAGACCAGGGGCCTCAAGTCCGGACGGGTATCAAGGTGACGCGACAGAGTACCAATAGTCAAGCCCACATGGGCCGCAAGAATGGTGAACATCCCAGTATCCAGGCATGTAGCTGGATCCGTGAACAAGCCCCAGAAGCGTTCAGTGCTGTGTTGAACGTCGGAGGCGGTCATGGCTGGTCAGGAAGTCAACAACCTTGATAGAAAGGAAGAATAGGTTGGGCATACTGTGTGTACTGAGCATAAGCTTCGCTCTCTTGTATGCAAGAGCAACTCGTTCATCTGTAGTAAGTTTCTCGACCTGGATACGAAAGAGGGGGTGCTTCGCTACTGTAGATTGGCTGTTCATCGTTGAATTGGTTACAACATGACGCTGTTTTGCAGGCCTTTTATAACAGAGCAGACCCTTGCACCGAATGCGAATAAACGGATTTGGACGAGCAATGTATACATTTTTTCAGGCGTCCGATAGATAACTTTACGTTGCGGTGCCGCGGCCGTAAGGATTGAGTGAATGGACGATAGAAGCTAAGGCTGGACCAAGACCCGGATAACGTGCCGCTTTTCCTCAAGCATGATGCTTCTTAGAAACTACGAATTTTGATGATTGGAGGAGGAGGAAGATATTTATTCTGGTCTATGTCCCTGAGAAGGAAGGATGTTTTATTACCCGACGGTGCTCCTCAACAGAAGCGTGCAAGAAACTGACCAGAGTCCGTACTACACAAATAAGTCACAGCTGGGGGGCGACTATTTTGGGCGAGTCAAAATAGAATCAGAGTGCAAAATGTCGGATTTTACCTCTGTCAAAATCGGGGGAATTCCCTAATAAGGAAATATCGAAGGATTTTGCCTCGCCCAAAAACCTGATCTCGGATTTTGATTCTATTTTGACTATCCGAAAATAGTCGCCACCCAGCGGTGAGTGCTACGGTACCGAACAGGAGGAATCATTACCCCTGAGTTCCGCATGGGGTTGTATAATTCCCACGCTCCCTTTCCGCGTCGCTGTCAAGACTGCAACTTCAACTTCGCGCGTTTTCCTCCAGGTTGTGTACGTTTTCCAGCTCAAGAGGATCTGTATCACTTCAAGCTATTATGATCCGACTTCAAATGCTTTAATGCTTTACGATTACCCTCTAATCAGTGAAGAAATGTTTTTTCTTCTCGGCGTCTACAATATCATTTAATGGTCACACCCCAAAAGGTCCCCTTCCTTTTGCGGTGAATCTCATTTTAATCAAAAGACTGTGTATGGATGGAATCTATAGGCGCCAGCATACAGTACAGCATATCAAGTAACTGATTCATATTTTAGGACTTGTCGCGGACCTCGCTCACCGTGTACTTTCTGATGCACAGTTGATAATCATGATGAAAAAACGCAGAGCTGCGCCCATTTCTATGCTCCATTTTCATTCAGTTGGCCCATCATTATCATGACACCGATAGCCTTCGTGCGGTTCGCAAATCAAGCTGGAACAGCTCCCACTGTAGCAGATGAACCGGCGTAAACCTTTGGCTCATCGAGCTCGTGTTCCTGCGGCGAGGGTCGTTATATGGAGGTTTTTGTGCGGGGGCAGTAGTCTTCATCATCCTCCTTCCCCGCGGTCATGGCAGAATTCAGATCCTCTATTCCATTACCGTTTATTCCTGACGACCTTACTGTACCCCAGTTCCTCCTCGACGATTACAAGCATCCGTTGAGTGAAATGAGAAAGGAGGATGACGCAGTCTGGCTTATAGACGATGCCACCGGAAGAGAATACACGTTCAAGGAGGCGAGTAATTTCACAGTTAGCTCGTGAAATGGCTGACCCTTTGATATAGTTGCGCACTCGTAGCAACGGCTTCGCAAAAAGCTTGCATACTGAATGTAACCTCAGTAAGCTTCCCTAGGATTTAAGCGATAGTGGAAATTCACTTCAACGCCTCATGTTTAGAGGAAGACGACGTTGGTGGGTACACAATTACTTCATTCCACAAAAAGAATTCACGTGTATCATACAGTATTGTTCTTCAGCCCCAACCATATCGGTAAGTGGAGTCCGCCAACCTGCGAACCAGTAGGACCAGCTCACGCACGTTATAGACTACGTCGTCGCGACATGGGCTATCCACCGACTAGGAGCGACGATCGCGTACGTATCGACGGGTTTCACGGCTTGTACTTAATCCTTTTCAGGGCCGCCAATTCCCTTTACACTATCGTGGAGCTGGAGGATTTGTTGTCCCTAACAAAGGCAACGAGAATACTCACCGACGAGCGGTTCCTCAAAGTCGTCACCCCTGCAGCAAATACATTTGGTATCCCTACGAGTTCGATTCTATTGTTTGATATCGGTACTGTTAATCCTAGATCGGGATACACTATGGTGTCGGAGCTAGTGTCATATGGGGAAAATTCGTCTGCTCAGATTCCAAAGAAACGGTTGGCTCCAGGTGAAGGCAAGACCAAGGTCGCTCTTCTGTTCTTCTCGTCGGGAACTACCGGAAAATCTAAGGTGCGTATGAATGAATTGTCTGATACCGCTTATGTAGACTTTTGATGTTCCTTACCAGGCTGTAGCGCTTTCTCATTATGATGTTATCGCCAACATCCTTCAGATGACAGCGCATCAGAGAGAGAATGGGAAATCCCGAGGCCCCGAGAAATGGGCTCTTCTAGCTGAGGACGTGATCACCGGATGTAAGGACATCAACCTTCAAGTTTCACCGGCGCTCACTATTTCCCAAGTATTGCCTTTTTTCCATGTTTACGGCTTGATTGCAAACGTGAGGGCTGCAAGCTCTTCTGATGAATTATCTGTCCAACCTGACTGTATTCAAAAGATATACGGGACCCTTGCTGTTGCAGGAGAAACAGGAGAACTAGTCATGACCGGGCCGTCTCTCGGTTTAGGATATGTTGGCGATGAGGAAGCGTAAGGTGTTTCTACTATTTTCTATTTCCGGCTTAGTGGCCTTTTTCCAGCACAAAATCCACATTCATTGACGGGTAAGAGCTCAAATTCGGTTTTTGGAGTCGAGGTATCATAGTCATTACCTCTTTGTTAAAGTTGGGTCCGTTCGGGAGACGAAGTCAGATTCAGCGAGTCAGGAGAATTGTTCGTAGTGGATAGGCCTAAAGTAAGTTACGTCCGAGTCTTACTATATCCTCCCTTCAACTTTCACAGGAACTTATCAAAGTCCGCGGCTTTCAAGTTGCCCCCGCCGAAATAGAGGGTAGCTATACTCGTTTCCATGCGCAGTTATTTGGTTCGACCCTTCCATAGATCATCTCATGAGCCATCCTCATGTGGCTGACGTCTGCGTGGTCCACATCGCACACGAGTAAGTCTAGCTAACGTCCTAATCATCTACTTTCACACTCAACTTGTTCAATAGGTACTCAGGCGAACTTCCTCTGGCGTTTGTTGTGCCCAGCGCGCAAGCACGCCAAATCATGAATGACGGCGGAGACCCAGAAACCATCAAAGACCAGATCAAAAACATAAGCGAACGAACTGGCGAAAGGCTTGTTACCCTGATCTGATGCCTCATGATTTCAAAGCACGTCGCCGATCATAAAGTCAAAGAGAAATGGCTTGCTGGGGGCGTCCGCTTTATAGATTCCGTTCCAAAGGCAAGTCAACTCGTCGTGTTCCAAGTTTGTCGTAGCACTTATCGATCGCTGGTATCGATAGAGTCCGAGTGGAAAACTACTTCGACGGATCCTCCGAGATGGATTGAAGGTCGCGGCTTAGAGATACACTGTGCAAATGTATGTCCGTACTTGGTCGATGCCTGAGGCTGAGATCAGCGTTTTCAATAAATATCGACACAAATGTCGCATACAAAGTCGGAAACATCATCCGGTTGGACCGTGCCGTGTAATACTACCCTACCCTACCTCAGAAACCGATCTTTTGGATAACATGATGTAAGCCCCTCAGTAGAAGGTTAAGTCTCGGCAACAACGTTTGTTACAACAACACAAGATAAATAAATTAGGGAGGTTCCCCGGTACACGGCGTTAACTTAAAGAAAGTACTCTTAACAGTTACGCGGCAGTGTACCCCATGGTTTTGCCCTGAGGTTTGTCCTTGGGGGAAAATCAGTTTCAATAAAGGCAAACGAACCACCATGACTGACATTCATTCGACCCATTTCAAAATCATCGTTGAATACCTCTTTAGTTATTGCGACTATTGGCGCCCGTCCTTGCATCCCGTCAGTTCTCCGTTTGCTTTGTGATGACTGGGAATTAGTATCCCTTATCATAGTGCTCGTGATACTCAGATCAGTCGAAGATGTATAGGTATCCCGTCCACCCATAATTCGGATTCGCGAATTCAATACCATGTAAACGGTATTAGCATACAGCTTGGGCATGATGAGGGAACCCAAAGAAAAGGATAAGGTTGAGCAGAGCGACAACAGCTGAACGTAGGTGGTGTTATTCTTGCAAGAACGTTAGATGATACGGAGCACATACCTGTCACAGATCCTGTTTCAACAGTAAGACGAATTAACTTCGTGACAAGCAATCGGGTGCGACGGAAGCCCGTAAAAGGGCTCACATAGTAAGTCATACAGATAGCGATGATGATATCACACAAGGCGGAAGCTCCACACCAAATCTGCCCATAAATCAGCGCTGTAAACACGGGATGCCCAAGGCAGATACTTACTCCGACGGCGACGGATGTCCTCCGGTTATTGAGTTTAAGGACGTTGCCTGCTTCGAAAGAATAGGCACCCGTTGTTATAGCTATAGTGCTTGTCAAAGACACCTGTGAATAGATGAGCCAGATCGTCACAAAGAAAGAGCACATTGACGAACACAAGTCACGAATATCGGGACGATTGGTGACTTTGACAACACGAAGATTCGGTATGCATAGAAGACCTGCCCGACACAAGCAACTGCACTTATTATAAATAACGGAAAACCAACAGAAAATGTTGCACGCACCGACACCGCTCATGATGGGGACAGTGAACCAATCAAAGTGCATATCAGTGAGGGCTTCGATGTCGCCGAAGCCGTACCCGAACATTGAGAAAGCGTCGTGGGTGACGAGCATCGTCTGAACAAACTCGACGATGTATATGCCATAGACGAGATATTTTGTGAACCGCCTGTCTTTCGGAAATGCCAGATAGTACAGATCTAACGAAAATAAATTAGAAACAGTTCAATGGAGTAATTCCGAGCGACGCACACAGTTGCACGGACAGAGTCCCGAAGAGCCCCCAGTGCAAGAGATAGGCAACGGTCTAGGTTGCCGTGTTAGCGATTGAATAGACGAAATGTGTAATTCGCCAAACCAAAGGTCCAGACCTGAAATGAGACGACTTAGTACATACTACCGCTTGATTTCAGGATTATGACTTACAGCCTTTCTATGGGATAACCTGCGGGGACCGGCTGCATGTCGTAACTGGGGTCGTTGTACCGGTCCTGAAGAGAGAAGCTTATGGGGAATATTGATGAGCCTGTGGCTGTGCGAGCTGGCGCGATGTCCAGTTAGCCCGAGTCGTGCTAAGTAAAGGTTTACTAAGAGAAAGAAAGTACTAGAAGATACAGAAAGGTATTTAAGTAGCTAGATTTTGTAGTTTACTGTACTCATTTGCCTTCTAAGCAAACATGGATTGTCGTTCCTAACTCGCTAGGCAAACGTGCCTGATCA
Source organism: Armillaria cepistipes (assembly GCA_900157415.1). Lineage (NCBI taxonomy): Eukaryota > Fungi > Basidiomycota > Agaricomycetes > Agaricales > Physalacriaceae > Armillaria > Armillaria cepistipes. The sequence goes on from FTRY01000019.1 coordinate 879,043, forward strand.
CAGGGTGCGCGTGTTATCCAACAGCTTATACATATATTTCCGACAATCATCGTGAGAAATTTAAAGATGGCCCTCGAACGCTCAAAGTCTGTCACGATCACAGAGTTGCATCACGCCACGGAAACGAACTGAGTGAACCACCGCAGTCTAACCAGGCACGATTTCGACAATGTTCATGCGGTCAGGTGCATTGGCCCATCAAAACTCATTCAAACCATGACTCGGATTCCGATCGCCTGGCTGAGAATATTTTTTCCGCACCTGACGGAAGAGCTTCCGGCAGGTTGATATGGTCCTGCAGAATCTAAGGCTACTCCGGGGATAAACTGCGGGAAGAAGAGACATAACAGCGGTTATCACTCGCCGTTCTACGTGGCTGTTGAAGAGTAATATCATGTTGGCGCGGCCCGCGCCACAACTTCTCCGGGGAATCGGTCCGGCGGCCAGTCCTTCACAAACGCTCCTAATTTTTAAACTTTCCTTTCGGGTGTTCATTGTTCTGTTGGGAATAGACATCGGCAGGGGAAATGAACGTGATGGTTGTGGCTTGAACGAAGGTATATTCTGGTATGAATATGCAGTAGGTGATGGTACAAAGCCAAGTTACGGTAATGATTGATATGGAAATCAAAATAAGGTAAAACAAAAAATGGCATAGCCATCAGCCCAGTGGCTGTGAAACCATATCCTCAACACTCCCACTGTTTCACAGACACCATAGCATAGAAAGATGGATAGGAATAGGAATAAAGAAAATTAAAAGACATATGAAGATATGAAATGGCCGGAAGCTCCCACTGAAATGATACTCCCACTGAATCCATAGCCTATGAATATCTCCTACAATGCCACTACTTCGTTGTGTGAAATATAAGCAGAAAGTGCTTGAGCCATATTAGCATTGGCCATAGCAGGAATTTGGTTGAATGGGAACATTCCACATTCATTCTTGAAGTGGCCCTTCTGTCCACATGTGTGGCAAGTGATGGTGGAATGGTCAATTGGTGCACGGTGAGCAGAAGCAAGAAGTGCTTGATCTGATGCCATCAATGAGCTTGAAATGGCAGTAGCATGGTCATGCTCTTCCTTCTGGCAGACTTCCTTGTTGAAAATGCACAAGATGACATACTTGAGTTTGTTGTGGCTGGGGTGAGAATCAAGCACAATGATAAGGGATTCGTACAACAAGGGAAGGGTTTCCATGATGATGATGATGACTTGGCGATCTGAGCAATCTTCTCTGAGCGACTTGAGCTTGTCGACCGTGCTCTGGATCATCCCAATGTGGTCCTGCAAACTAACTCCTTCCTCAGCCTTCTTCATCCTAAACAACTGCCTCCATGTTGCGACAATGCTACCCAGACCCATTGTGGTGTGGTATTGCTCAAGGGCATCCCAGGCCATCTTGGAGGTGGTAATGGGGCGAGTAAGGTGGTACTGGGACTTGTGAATGTTGCCGACAACAGTAGCCAGCGCTTCCTTGTCCTTCCTAACCCACACCTTCACCGTGACATGATTTGGAGATCCTAGGGGCTTGGGGTCATTCCCATTGACAATGTCCCAAAGCCTCTTCTTGATGAGCTGGAGCTTCTGGGCATAAGCCCAGTCATAGTAGTTGGTGTTGTCAAGTTTCTTGACATCATATTTTGAATCGGAAGGCATAGTGATGATGATAATGAGAACGATATAGAATAAATCACAGATAGGCATGAATGATGGCACGGTTATAGGCATGATGATGGCATGGTTTAGGCACAAGACACAAGGCACGAGAGTCATAGCCATGGATCTACTGACAGTGAGAACGACAAGGTGAAGACAATAATATAGGGGTCAAACAAATGCGAGTTAAGAAGTTAGAGGGGCACAGGGCCCATAACCTGTTGGGAATAGACATCAGCAGGGGAAATGAATGTGATGGTTGTGGCTTGAACGAAGGTATATTCTGGTATGAATATGCAGTAGGTGATGGTACAAAGCCAAGTTATGGTAATGATCAATATGGAAATTAAAATAAGGTAAAACAAAAAAATGGCATAGCCATCAGCCCAGTGGCTGTGAAACCATATCCTCAACATGTTCCCATTTCCTTGTGTTGTTGTTTCATGGGCCTGAGCTCTGCTGCTGATGCTGCACTGTTTCTTGAAATGGTGTGTGGCACTGTTGCACTTGTTCGGTGCCTGCACTTTGTTGTTTCCATGGGCCCAGGTCCTGCTGCTCCTGCTGCAGCTCTTTTTCTTGGATGGCAGCATGCTTGACTTGGTGTTTGTGTTTTGTTGGTTCCGTTCCATAGGCCCTGCCGTTCCTGCTGCCCCACTGTTCTTCGAAATTGTGTGCTGCAACATTGTGTGTCCTTGGTGCTTGTGTTTGGTTTTGGTCATTTCCACCCTGCCAGTTTTTCAGTCCTCTATGTTGCTTGTGGTCCATGCATATAGCTGTATGTTTCACAGTGTCTCACCTTACATGACCACATCCACTTATGACGTGTTACTTCAGAATGCGTTGGTGGTTCTTTGTGTATGTTTTTTTCACTTGTCCCTATAACACTTTAAATCCATGAGACATGGCAACTGAGGGTATCACAGCGGCATGGAGTGTTGTAGTCTGTGACATGTTTAGTGTCAGCACAGAATCCCAGTGTTCCTTTTTGGAACCTTGTCCAGTCATCTATCTATCTATCTCTCGCTACGACATCACCCTCCACACTCATTCAGTAATCTTTCACTTTGACCAACTTTCAATTTGGCCAACAAAGTGCATACCCCATGAGTGTGTCACATTGTCCATCACTTTGGGGCTATCTGACTGTAGTCATAGGGATGAGGAAGGAGAAAAAATCACTAGTGATGCCACCTAGAGTCTATTGCAAGCATGCACATGCATAGGATGAATCTGGTGTAATTTAGACATCTAGTACCTCTTTGTACGCCTTCTTTTCATTCGTTTCACTGCTTTGCATTGATTTTCTCGCAAGGCAGCTCTTTTCTCCACTGTTGTGACCAAAATTCACCATCCAAGCTCATGCACTTCCATCACAATTTCCTGCCTGCAGTGCCATTTCTAGACACCATGACCATCATGACCGTCGACCTCAGTTCGTATGAAACAGGGTGGTGGGCCAGCTTTACACTTGGTTTGATGTGCATTGGTGGAACATAGAGCAAAGCTATACGTTGCTCCTTGGTCATGCCGGGTGATTTCATTGCGAAAACTCCAACAGTGCTCTTTCTGTGCCATGGCCTTTGATACCCATCTGTGACCATTCAACTGTGCCCTGCTATGAAAAGCATTGTGATAACCCATACCAACATCTACCTTGCACTGTGGTGTCACCTGTCTGCCTATACAGTGAGATCACCTGACCAGGTGCTATTTGTTGGGAGTGCTTACATGAAACTGATTCCCTCCCTCACTACTTCATGTCTGAGTCACCATCCCTTGCCCATATAAAATCACTGACATCCTGGTCCCATGGCATGTACATGATCACAACCTTTTGTCCAACAACTAAATATCCCAGTCATTGTCAAAAAAGGAGCTGCATGGTTCAAAGGAAAAGCCATATCCCTAAAAATCATGAGGGACCCTCTGGTGATGGCCCTGTGAACCATAGAGATTCTAATTATTGGATTGAAACAATGAGAGCAATCTTGAACATTGGACTGTAGATTGATTCCGAGCCGGGTCATTAGACACGACTTATATGGAACGATAATAATTACATTAATAATAACTCAAAAATGGATACAAATATAGCCTTTCTTCTTCTCTCCTATGTCCAGAATCTACTCATCAACGTTAATATTCATTGCAAGCTGAATATGATTACGACTTACATTTTCAGGAGAAACTGCCTAAAATCTTCCAGAAGGAAGAATATTTTATTACCCAATGGTGCTCCAGAGTCCATTGCATGCTGATAATGAAGCTTGTACAGTTCATACATCTGTTTGGCCTCCTGAACACACTGATCATCACTGCAAAACACCCTGGATTTGGCTTCTCTGAAAACTTCCACCGAATCTAGCTCAGCCATCCTATATCGTTTCACCAGCTTCTTCTCCAATTTTTCTAGCACTTGTATTGACTCCTTCTCTGCTTGACTATTGTCACCTATTTTCAATTGAGCTCATTAACTTCCGTGATACAGGAACTAAATGTACTGGGCATTCGCCGCCCTCAGTAAGTGATCGAGCTGGAAGGTTGTCCATAGTCCATCCAGAGCCAATACCAAGGCTAAGACACATGATTCCACAGATGATATCCATTCGGGATGGTTGTGGCATGTCTGAGGTTAGGTTGTACATTGTGAAGATAGATCGAGAGAAGTCAGCTGGTGGAGGAGAAGAGAAAGTCTCAAGATTTATCTTGCACGCAAGTTTTGTATGCCATCTGTGTCTCATGCAACACATGCTCCAGACATGCTCAAGTCATCCACAGTACACGGTGTGAGCATCCAGTTTTTATCTCCCAACATCTGCACATAGCAATTTACAGGGCTTGGCTCAAGCCCAAAAGCCAGGCCAAGCCAGGCCAAGCCAAGCCAGGCCCTGGTACAGGGCTTATACAGGGCTTGGGCTCAGGCTTTGACTTGAGAAAGCCCAAGCCCTGGGCTTCAGGCCAGGGCTTTGAGATCGCACCTATGTGGTTATTGAAGGTAGTATTCTTAATATTAGAGTGTCAGAATGTACCTCAATACACATCTACTTGTCATAATCAGAAGAAATTGCCGTCTTGATCTCTATTCAGATCACCTAGTAAGCTTCACAACTCATAAAACATGTATTAATGCTTACAAATCTCTTTGACACTATGTTTTCAAACATATCTACAAGCCAGGCCCAAGCCTGATAGGGCTTTGGCTCAGGGCTCGGGCTTGCGAAATTGAAAGCCAGGCCCAATGAAAGCCAAGCCCAAGCCTGGCCCTGTAAATCACTATCTGCACAGATATTAATCGATGATAAGCAGAATGCCAAAACAGCCAAAAGTAACAAGGTTGTATTGCCCTAGTACTAAGATAGAACTGATGTATGCAAGCTGGATGCATGGCCTATTCTGTGATGCCTGGCAACAAATACCACAAGTGAGCAGCATGGAAATCGTAGTAATGGAGCACAACAGAGGTTTACACCAGGAAATACTGGACTAAACCCCCAGTTTTCCATGTAGACCTGTGTAGACACCAGTGAATGCATGTACACTGGTGTATTACCGTGTACACCTGTGCACATGGTGTCTCTCCACTGACAAATGTCATGGAGACCCATGTAAAACCAATGTCAAACCAGTGTTTACCACACTTGTCTGTGCTGGATTACATCTGTCTTCCCATGGTATCGGGTGCAGATAAGTGGGGTGTACACCCATGTAAACACATGTACATCTGTGTCAAATTGTCATGCTTGGTCAGCATTTGGCTTTCCGGAGTGTGCCGTGGTTTTGGGGTTGTGCACCGCCCCTTTCCTTTCTACAGGACTCTTAACCAACACTGTTTACACCGTCGCACCTCTTCTCGGCTGCTCTTGCTTTTCTCCACTAACTTTCCCTTTATACAGTGGGCCATGCGTATATCTTCCTCCCGTGTCTGTGTGCAATACTTGTGAGCTTACCAAGTCATATCAACACCTCATCAACACCAACTTGAGGGCGGGAGACGAAATCCCTTTTTCTCCAAACATTTCAGGATATCAACTTGTGTGTAATATTGGGAGCACTACAATTGGAACAACGTGGGAAACTCAGTCAGGCCTTGGAATCTGTTTTTTTAGATATTCCAACTTTTAGATGTCATGGCTTCAAAAGCCTGATGTTTGCATGGTTTCCCATCATGTATGATGAATTACCAGAGCTTTTCTTGAGCTCCAGGCCTGCGCAAAAGGTGTAAATATGCACCTGTGGTTATAGGGATTTTGCAACTGATCTGGAGCTAGCCACCAGGACCCATTAAATCCTCCAGGGAGCTAGCCAGAAACTGGCTAGGTCCACATTCACACAAGTGACCTATATTCCCAAAGTGGTTTGCTTTGTAATCATTGAAAAACACTGCCACGGCCAAAATGGCCTGCTCGATGCCTAAGATGGCATTGAGCTCAATTGTGTGCCCTCCCGCTCATTGTTGGGATGGGCAAAAAATTTCCTGAGCAAAAAATATATTTTAGAACCTATTCCTGACCCGACCCCCACAACAGGCATGTGTAAAATGATGGATTTGTTGGAAGCAGACTGGATTATCTTTTTTTTTGTGGAATGAAAAAATGGTCAAGCAACCAAAAGGATTCAAAGACACATTAAGATTTGATTAGACATGCACAAGACAATACTACCACTACACCATAAGAGCATTATATATGTGTAAAGTAAAGGCTACTTGTAGGTAAAAATTACATTTTTCACAATAAAAAAAAAATCTGGCATTGCAGTGGGCACTACAGGCACGGGTATTGTCAGCGGGCATGGCAGGCATGCTAGTTGGGGGGAGCATCATCCTATATGCGTGAATGGGTGCTTGCTGGATATCCAAGGCAGCCAGGGCATTGTTGAGATGCATGAAAGGGGCGGGGAGGGGCCTGTGCCGTTTTGACACGATGATGAGCCTAGACTTCCGTGGCAACGGCAACACCCAAAACTCTGAGAGAGCTTAGGCAATTAACGTAGCAACACGGCAATCAAGGCAATGTGTGTGCGAGTGGTTCAGTGCACCTCCGTGCAGTCAATTCCTCAATAACACAAGATACACTGCAACTTTTCAGTCAGTGAAGTAGTACTCTTGGTCAAGGAGTACTAATAGACGTTGGCTGTAAGCCGGGAAGGATCTCAATAAACGAGATGGGAAGGAATCTGGTATGACGTGAATACCAAGAAACCAGGATAGAGACCACGAAAATGGTCCAGTAAACATGGGGATGGGCTAAAGAGCACGAAAATGGCTCTAGAAATCGTAGTGATGGGCTAGAAATCGTGTGGAAGGACTGGAAAACGTGGGGAGGCTCTAGAAATCATAGCAATGTGCTATAAATCGTTGTGATGCTCTAGTAATTGTGGGGAGGGACTGGAAAATGTGGGGAGAGGCTAGAAGACGTTGAGATAGTTTAGTAAACATGGCTTGGGGGTGTACCTAATATTGTGAGTCGAAACAATAGCAATAAACGTACGGAGACTGCAAGAAACTGGTAGAAATCGTAGCAACTGAGGTGCTGAGTGGGGTGTTGCAGCAATAGATGCACAGCAACTCCGAACAATGATAAAGACAAGGGTGATCCTATGGAGCTGAACTGGGCCCACACAGAGGCAATACTGAACTGGGCAATGAAAACGATGGCGATGTAGAAGGTGAAAGCGATAAAACAATCCTATGTGTTGAAAGTGAAGCAATGTTGTGGCATTAAAAGACAAAAGCAAGTTATTGACGCCAGATTTTGTGTATTGGTGCAACCAACAACGTTTAAAGAGTAAAGCAAGCGGTGGGGAATAACTTGGAGGAACCGTAGCTGACTGGAATGCCGTAGTCTCGTTAACTGGGTAAGAACTCGCTGTAAAAATGTGGTATCTACTTAGTTTTTATACTACAAGTACGATTTTATAAATAGAATATTCATTGAAGCCTTAGTAAGGCTGTAAGTCCTTGGCTTTTGTAATAGCCGTAGTAAACATATGGTATCTGTGGTTCTAAAGTAACAGCAAGTCTTCGATGTTGCCATGTATGGATACGAACTGTGTGGTTTTATTGAGTGAGGAGCGGATCATAAGGTGCTGTTTAGCTGCGGATTATTGAGCTGCAGTTGCTGTGCTGAGGTGTATGCATGGGGCAACAATAATTCGAAGTCTTGGCACTGTAACAGCCTTAGTAAACACAGTCTATAGTTGCTGTAGCTGTAATTATCGTAGCTGGGAGGGTACTCACGTCAATCACGTCATTTCATTAAATGATTGATGGGCACATCAACCAGATGCTTCTGAGTGATGTAGCAACCCCGTTTTAGGATGATTGTCGATCAAAGGTGCCTTGCTGTGATGGGATACGGTAATTGTGATGCGAGGCGAGCTGGGAAGGATAACAGAGTGTGTGAGAAGTGGATGTCATGGTTTTAGGACTGTATCTGAATGTTTGTGGCCTATACTGCGAACAGCTGTGGTATTATTGAGTGTGGGCAGTGTTATGGAGTGTGTGAGGATTATAATGGCATCGTTTCGAAGGTATTGGGTGATGAATGGGTAAATCTGCGAATTCTGAGCATACAGAGCCTGGAGGCTCATCAATGATGGCAAGGTCTGAGGTGAGAAAAGACCTCACTACAAGATTCCCCAATGTCAAAAACAGGGGTGGTGAGGTCCAGGTGGCAGTGGCAAGGCTGTAAGGATTTTTAGAGGGCAGAATGCGGAGTTCGATATGCCCTAGGGACCTCCTTCGATGCCTAAGAGGATGGAGCTGTTGTCATCATTGTTGGCCATCAGTGTCCTGACCTTTGTCCCGCCATCCCGCTCGACCTCTCCTGCCCTCATACCTCATCCATTTCTCCTCTCCTTCAGCATCAGTACTCCCCAAAATAATGCCAGGGCCCTGCCTCAGAGCATAAGTCCCTCCGCTCCCGCTGTCATTGTTGTTATCATCCTCAGTGTCGCTGCTCTGGTTTTTGCTTATGCATTTCGTGGGGGTTTCCGCATTGAGATGGTGTCCAATATCGAGTCCTGGGTCGTATTCCACACTGCTTGAGTGTACGGAAGCCATGTGTGGCTGCAATTGGCCCCAATGTCAACATGGGGGGTGCTCAGTTGGTGGGGGTGGGGATGGGGTCGTCATCATGGCCGTGGCAGGGAAATGGTGGGCATCATGGTCATCTTCGATGGTGAGGATATCATCCTAGTCATCATTGGGTGAGCACATGGTGCTGCCTCATTCGAGGGCTTATGCAGCTGGTGGGGGTAGGATACATGCAATCCGGGGCTCTTGGGGCCACCAGATGCTCTTAAATGACCTAAAAACAACATTAGAAGTAAAAGAATAAGTAAAACTTACAATTTAACAAAGAAAAAGCACAATTTGCATGCTATGTGGGCATGGATGAGAGGTGAGGTGGTGGTGAGAGGAAGAAAAAGAAGCTGCACAGCCACTCGATCGCTGTGCAGACTTACGGTCCAGGGTGATCAAGCAAGTGGAATCAGCACTTGGGATGCTTCCGCTGCTTGATGTATGCATTCTGAGGCCCTGGATATTGTCGGGAATGTATTTAATATACATATATTACACACATATGTAGTTATTTCAGGAGCACCACTCCAGTACAGCATGATAATCCCCATTTATTCTGAATTACCCTGCATTTTGGTACTTCTTGAAGCATATATCCAGTTTATGCACTTCAATATGGCTTGTATCAGCATATTTTCTACTGGATATACTTTAATATACATCCTAGTAAATAACCTATGTGCCTGATCCACCCTGATCCGCTGCTATGCACCCCATTATCCACCATATTGCTTAAAGTGAAAGTGAATTCAGCATGAATATCAGTATGGTCATTTTGCATTCTGGGAGCCTTGCAGTACATTCATTTCAGGGCAGGGTCTTAAAGAGGTATAATACAATGTTAAATAATGCAATGTATCCTCATTTGAGACATATATTACCATCTGGATGTACAGAGTAATATATACCCTCCAAAACATCGAATTTAGGTGGTTCTAGGTACATTTTTGCTATCATTTGCCCTTTGAATTGATGTTCCTTGACTGAAAACTATATGAACATGTCTTACGATCCTTCTTTCAACTGTCTATGATATTTATAATGTAAATAAAGCTTGCAGGATACTTGAGTGAGGAAAAGGTTGCTTCCTGCCAGCTATTGTAGGTGTCCTCGGCAAACTCTGAAATTCGCTGAATTGCTATTTTTCTCAATCATTTCTCGTGTTTGAAGCAAATACAATGCTAGTCTCACTAAATAATAATAGAGTAAGTTAATGTATATAAATTTATATAACATTCTACTGCTATACAGTATTCTAGCCAAAATCGAGCACAGTTTTCAAAATTGAGTAGCTACCATATTGGGCATGATATTTTCCCATGAGTAAGTACATCCAGAGTCAGATTGGCACATCCAACTAACATAGGCACCAGATTGATGGGGTCGGTGTGTAATCTAAAAATATATTATTTTCTGCCCCCAGGGAATTTTTTTTGGACCCAAACAATGAGTGGGAGAGTGCAATAGGTGGCCCCAACAGCCCCAGAGCACATTTGACCCAAACAGGAGGTGGCAGTGCCCCAAGACAATTACAAAGCATCTATTTCAGTAATATTGGTGAAAATGCACCTGGCTAGCTCCCCAGAGGATTTAACAGGTCTGCCTAGCTAGGACCTATGGGAAAAGGCAAAAATCTACAGCTAGGGCTCAAATACGAGGTATGTTTGCCCATTGTTCTCATCATCCCATTCATCCCTACTCCCCCCCCCTTCTAGCCTCCCCTCTCTCCCTCCTCTTCTATCTTGCATCCCTTAGTCCTGTACTCATCATTGCAGACATTGTTCGCTACTTGTTGTGGTTGTGCATCTCATCATTGACTTGGTCGGAGCGCGATGGATTTGGTCTTGTGACCAAAATCGTCAGATCCAGACTGGATTATTTTCATTGATTTCGACAGACAACGATGATGATGGCAAGCTCACTGTCCACAGTGGCATGTTGCATTATTTCTCTTAATCATCTCTCTTTCCTGACCTTGCACAAGCCTTGCTGACCTCATAAATGAAGGCAGATTTGTTGGTAACCCATTTGTACTATGTTGGGCCCGAATCTTTTAAACTTAACATCTTCACTACAGGACACTATGAAACAACATATTTTCCCTCGTTTGTTGGGAGTATTTAGTGATGTGAGTGACTAGTTTCCTGTTCTGGTACATTGCGCATCTCTGTTGCATTTTATTTTCTTACATGCCATACAGGACTCTGCATCTGTTCCTTGTCGATGGTTTGGTCAACGGTTTCAGCAAATCTTGTATCTTGAAACTGGTTATAACCCACAGCAACTTTGCCAGAAATGCTGGATATAGCCCAAGGACCATTCTTCCCCATTTCCGTGGTTACAACCACTGGATTCTCTCATTTTTGACTCTTTGCAGGCTTATAACCCATGCCACTCATCTCTTGGCCCGAGCTCACTTGCCAAAGCTGGAATAACTGACTATTATTGCTATATTATTGCTATTTAGTTACTGTATTGCTATTTAATAACTCATTACATCCGGCTCATCTCAATAATTAAAGCAACTAATCCAAAAATGGCCACAAGTCACCTGCAATCACTCCTCTGCTCCATGTGGCTCTGACGCTCTCATTGATGATGCCCATTCTCCCTCCGGTTGTCTGTCTTCTTCCAGATCATCATCTGGTATCTCCCTCTCACCCTCCCGTAGTTGTCTGAAATGTTCAGCCATGCATCGGCAAACATGGTTGGACTGGCGTTGTGCATATGCTTGCACACCATCCTCTAGTGCGCAATCCATTCCTATGCATGCCCTCACGTGTGCCTCCCAAATCTTTGCTTGATGCTCTAGTGCCGCACTGACATGCTGCTGTTCTTCCTCCACCAAAGTGACTTCCTCCTTCCAGCGATTCATGCATGCCCAGCTCTTGAACCATTCCAGGCGGGTTGCTAAGAGCTTAAAATCAGTCATGGTCCTTCAGATGACATAAATGGGCCTTACCTTCAACCATTTTCACATCATCGCCTGTTCCCAGAGCTCCTTTGACCCTCCAGATCCAAGACAGCATCTTTTTGCCATCTCCCGGCTTCACCAGCACCTCCTTTCGCTTCAGGTGTTTCTTCTTCCTCTCAGACTTCGACATTGTCTTTGCTGGATCCTCATCGATATCAAATGTGCACCCAAAATGTGTCAGATCCAATGACAGCAAGGTCTGAAATTGTGCATGCCAAGACCCCTCAGGATCCAGCTTGCTGAGTGCCTGATGTGCTGTCCTGTACTTTTTGGCAGTCATGTCACACTGCCACCACAATCACTCCAAGGTAGTCTGGGCTCAAGTTGCATACTTCTGTCTGGTAGGCTTGCTTGTGCAATCTTTCTGTAACATGTTGATTGTTCAGAGACTGGCATGAATATCACCAAGAGCGTCTGCACATTGAGCTTCATGGAATCGACGTTCCTTTTCCACCACTCCTCCAAGGCAACTCTGCCCATGCAGGCATTCACTTAGATCAGAAGGCATCCACAATTTTAGACACTCTGCAGCAATGTTCTCCTGCTTGTTGTTCACCAGCAAACCTGAGACGCAAGACATGTAGGCACTCTGTATCTTTCGCAGCTGTTTCACTTGCTTCAAGATGCGATGTTGTTTGTTAGTGAGGTCCTGAGCCTTTGCTGTAGTCATCTCTGAGCTGTGATGTTTTGCCTCCATATGTACATGGTGTCTGAATAACGAGGAATAGTAGATATTAGTTCAGTCCATGGACAGAAATTATATATGCACTGTTGCTCCTTGATGAAAAACCCGAGCGATAAACACCCACTTGCGCTTGTGTCATCCAACTCAGATCCCCCCTTCTTGATCTCCTCAAGCTCCTCCTGCATCATTGCTAGCTTCACTTTGGCTTCAGATACGTGTTTGAAGGTGAGGAGATATGGATTTGGTCGTGTCCGATTGTGCTCCCATGCCTCCATCTCAGCAGTCCACTTCAACACCAGTCTTGGATCTGGCAGTGCCTGTGTTAGCTTAATGTGGGCATGACTCTGAGCGGAGTATTGCTCTGCCACAGTCTTAGACTTCTTGGCCAGGATATGTCCTACAAAAAGTTATATGAGGGGACCTCTCCATCTCCAAAGGTACCAAATATGTACCGTGACCACAGCACTTCTGCCAGTTGTTACTGCCAAAGAGTTCGTCCAACATGTTGTGGTGGTGACCTGGCCCCATCACTTTGGTACATGACATGCATGCATTCATGCAGGACCACGTACATTCCACCCCCTCCCTGTCAGTTTGTCCTACACCAGGTTGAACATTCATGGAATGGTTGCATTGGAACTCTAGCTGGTGACCTGGGCAATGGCATTTGGGGACTCCAAATCCCACACGCATTCGCTTGGGAAGTCGCAGATATTGCTGCATCTTCTTCATCTATGTAGACAGGTTGATTCACCACTGGCAAGCAATATTGTACGAGAAGAATATCTCGTCGAGGTCATGGAAGCCAGTACAGCTGGACAACATCACAAAGTCCATGTTACAGTACCTAAATCATGATATTAGTCCTATTCACCAAGTTCCACCTGTGCTGGTACATACCGTTCACCCTTCTGCAAATTGCTGACACCCAGTGGTTGAACCTCTTTGTGTTGAGCACATAAGCACATGGCCACACCTGTTGAACGCAGACCTGTTGCATCTTTCGTTTTGGTGTGGGCAATGGTCTTGAATCTGCTACATGTGCTTATCTAAACACTATTAGCTTGGTTTCTGCTCAAATGGTTCCCGAAGCACTTACATCTGTCTGCATAATGTGCTTCCGAATGTGCCGCTTGTAAGGCTTTGGTTCCACAAAATATGCTAGACCGGTATGAAGCCCTGGATTGGCTTCTCCGTGGATCTATACAGATTCTTCAACCAAAAATTGGTGTCCATGGTGATTATCGGACGATTCAGATACCTGTAGATTACTACTGAGCCACTGGGTAGTAGAACTGGATGGGATGACTCACTGATTCTCCCAGGAGACATCTGGTCCCTTTGTTGTCATATTCACTCCCAGTATTGGACATGCTAAGCACTGCAGCGCCAGTTGCCCTGCTTTAGTTGCTATGATTCAGCCTTCCTTGTGACCTCAGCCTGCATGCTTCATGAGGTGAAGGTGCTGCCACTGGCGATTCATATGTAGGTATGGCTGGTAGCATGTCTAACAAAACAAAAGATCAGCTTGTCATGGAGATCTACCAGACAACGGACATGACACATACCTTTGGGTCATCCACTCCTATGTTGTCTGAGAGACAAGTCATCGCTAGGTAATGTTCCCATGCCAATAGCTTGCCCGCATGCTTCAGAGCTTGGAAATTCTTCAAGACTGTGAAAGTTGTGCATGTTTGAGGTTGATGTATGATTGCAGGGAACCACGGGAAATATAGGAGCTGCTGACAGTGCTGCACTTGCTGAGAGCAATCACAAAAGCAAAGGTGGTGGTGGTGGTGGAGGGAGGTGACTCTGAGCCCAATCCAGAGCACTTTTGATCCTCTGTATATCTAGATTAGCATCACAAACCCACTACAAGAGGATTGCTTACCTTGGTGAGGAGCTGCTCATTGTGTTGTTTGTGCCAGATGCTCTTTCTCTCCAAAGGACTCCAAGGAGGAGGCCACGTGAGTGACCAGTGAAGCTGGAAAACCTCTAAGAAGGCCATGAGCTTGCTGGAGACAGTGGTGTTGTGCTTGCACATGTCATAATAGCCAGGTGCTGCGCAACAGAATTCGTGGAGTTCCACAGAACTAAAACCCTGATAAGATAACATAAAGTTAGTGATCCACACGACATTGAAGATGGTGACGACAAACCCAGGGGTATAGCAAGACCATTGGATTTGGAGGAGTAGGTGTTGCACCATGCCATATGCCTGGCAATACTGCTACTATACAGCTGCAAAATTAGAGTTAAACCTCAGCGCAGTCCATACCACCTTGGCCAATACCGACACACCATTGAAGCAATAGGAATTCTTGTGTACAGTCCGAGATGCTGTGATTAAAGCAGAGCCAGCAAACCGGTCATATTGAGCGGTTTGATACAGAAGCAGTTGTGAGTGCAAGTGACCCAGCTCCTTCCGTCCCAACATAGCATTGGCGATGACATCCTGCAAACTTTGCTCAACCTTGGTGATGAGCCTAGACTTCTGTGGCAATGGCAACACCAACTCAAAATGAGATTGGATGAGTTAACGTAGTGGCACAGCAATCAAGGCAATCGTGTGTGCGAGTGGTTCGAGGCACCTCCGTGCAGTAGAACAATTCCTCTGTACACAAGAATACACTGCGACTTTAAGTCTGCGAAGTAGTACTGCTTGGTAGTCAAGTACTAGATGCTAAGGTTATAAGCCGGTAGGGTTCTCTCAGAATGAGAGGGAATGGAAGCAGGTATGACGTGTATACCATGGATCCATATGCGAAAATGCGAGATGAGACTAGAAATCGTCATGCAATGATTATCTGGGCAGGGTGAACGATGGGAGATAGACTAAACGGTCAACAATAGTCTATGAGTGAACGAGTCAATGGGAAAACGGAGTGGGGACTGTGTGTGGCGAGAGAAAACATTGAACGAGGTGCTGAGAGTGGAATGGCGAGGGAAAATGTGGAACTACGAAAACTGGCAATGATACTGATCCTATACGATGTGAGGGTGCTGAGTCGATGTCAAAACTTGTCTGGTACTGAAACGATCCTATCCTATGTCAAACTAACCTTCAAGTCTGCTCGAGGGACTGTCCTATACTGGTGCGATACGAAAACTTGCTAATACTGATCCTAAGTCTACTCGGAGACTACCCAAGTGGGCGACGATAACGATAGTGAAAGTGAAACTGTAAAAACTCCAATGGTGTGAAAGTGAAACGATGATGGCCTATAAAAGATAACGGGGACGAGGTACGGCGTGGCGATCACGTATTGGCACAATATGAGTGTGTACCAATAGTGTTAAGCACAAAGAGCGAGTGTGGAAGGACTCTTCACAGTTAAGAACCATGGAATAACTCTGGTGAGTTTAAGAGTTGACGTGCAATCGAGATTATGCTGGGGTAAACAGTATATTGCCATAGAACGGTGAATAGACATAGTTTACTGAGATAGACTGTGATCGGCTGGTCATAAACTGGTGATAAAACTTCCTAGCTATGTTTTTCTAACTAGTTTTTGTACTGAAAGTACGAAATTATAAATAGAGTATATATGCGAGGCTCGGTAAGATTGTAAGGCCTTTAGCTTAGTAAAATCGTTGTCACTGGACAAAAGCCAATGTTTTTGTATCTATGAAAACAGAGAAAATATTCAAAATTTCTTTACAGTTTCTTTTCTGAAAAAAGTACTGAAAATATTTTGAATTTTTCACTGTTTTACACAAAATCTGCAAAATATGGTGAAATATTCAAAATATTTTTACCAATTTCTCAGGAAAATTACTCAAAAGAAACTTTGTATATTTTTAATGTATTTTTGAGTAAAAATACTCAAATTTTTATGCAGTGTGTCGACATATGGTTTTTGGATGGAAACCATATGGTTTTATTGAGCGATGCACGGATCGTTGGGTGCTGTTTAGCTGCGGATTTCTGGACAATAGCCGTGGTTGAGAAGAGTGCATATGGGTCTACGTTTTCTTGAGGTCTTGGCAGAGTAACAGCCTTAGTAAACACGGTCTGTAGTTGCCGTAGCTGCAATTATCGTAGCTGGGAGGGTACTTGCGTCAATCACGTCATTTCATTAAGTGATCGATGGGCGCATCAACTAGTTGCTTCTGAGTGATGCGACGATTCCGTATTAGGAGGATGGTCAATCAATGGTGCCTTGCCATGATGAAATACAGCAATTATGATGCGTAGCAAGATGGGATGGATAACAAAGCGTGTAAGGAGTGATTGCTGTAGGGTGAAAGTGGTATTGCCGTGTGTGGAATTATTGGTTTACTGAAAGGCCGTTGAAGGGACAGCAACATTAATTAGCAGGGAAAATCCACGAATTCTGAGCGTACAGAGCCTGGAGGCTCATCATCGGTGATATGCATAACAATATCCTGGCCCTCATGGTATGCCGGCATGATACCCGATTCCTCGTACATACACTGCAAAGTGTCATCAGCCTGCTCTTTCAAACCTCCAACATCTCCCAGTGCTTTTTCCATGGCCCCCATATCCGAATGAGTGACGAAAAGGTAGCCATTGCAAAGCCAAGCAACATATTTTTGCGGATTGTTCAACGTGAGCATGATAAGTTCTGCATAGCGCTGCTTGATGTGCCAAAGCATGTGCATAGTAAGAGTGGTTTTTTTGGGACTATGTTGAAGAGCTTTGTGGCATGCACTGGTGAAACTAAGAGTGGCCTAGCATGAACACACACCAAACCTACACTCAATCCCACTAACACACACATACCAATCTCTATAAGTGCAGAGGGGAGCAAGGAATTTAATTCTACTTGCGTGCTGACAGTATCTCAACAAATCTCAAGAGCTCTCTCTCAATGGCCTGACACAACACGAAGTAACCAGCAATATCTCAAGTTCTCTTTATTTCTCCTCTGAAGCTTTTTACAAGAGAGCACGGAGTACCACGCAACCCTCAAGGCAAAGACTTTTATAAATTTATACAAACAGACACACAGATCCATGAAAATGACACAGTCCGCACAGTGAGCTCACTAAGTATGAATTGCTGCTAGGTCCAACTGCACACAACTTTGCCTTCTTCTTAGCTTGCTAAACCTGAGTCCCAACTTGTCACAACAAAAGTCTGTTCAGTGAGCTCACTAGTATGAAGTGCCACTAGGTCCAACTGTGCACACCTTTGCCTTTCTCTAGTCCACTAAACCTGAATCCCAACTCATCACAAATGAGGCTCTCGGCACTCTCAAACAAAACCCAGTAAACCCTCAAACAAACAGGTATTGCACCCTGCAAGCTCGCTAAGTAACAAGGCACTGCCAGAGTTCTTTCAGCTGGCACGCACCTACTACACCTAGTGCAGCTGTCACAGAGCAGCCTGATTAGGCCAATTCCTGCACAAAACCCTCAATTCTCTCTTACACTGCACCAGAAATGGAACAGAGCTTTCTCTCAGATGTAACCAAGTATACTCTCAAGGCCGGAGCAGCTTCACTGACTCTGAATCTCTTTCTTATCTCAAGTAAACCAAAGTTTATTATCCAAAATCTCTCTCTGATTCTATCTCTCTGCAAGCTCACTATAACCAACGAACCCAGAAGCCAACTAATGACTCTCTTGCCAAAATACAGTCTCTCAGCACTTGTCTGTCACAATTTCCAAGGCTAGTGACTAGTAGGCTCACTATGCAAGGCAGGAGACCCACAGATTCCAAGCTAGTCCTTTTCAATGCAACTCAAGCTGATTGCACTGTTCCTGAGCAGAGAGGAGGGCAAATAGTAACTTGAATTGTACACTGCATAACTGGACTACTTATATACTACAAGTGAAAGATGATTACAAATGGTCCATGAGTACAGAAAAGAGTATAGATATTTCGATGCATTTCTATGGTTTTCGATGTCAGTCTGCCACAACTGTGGTATTCCTTGGCAGGTGAGTCAGACTGCCTCTGATTGGTCTCATCAAGGTGTTGCAATGATGGTGCATGTCAAAGTCACCTCTGTGGGCCTAGGACCTTGGCAACTGGTGATTAAGCCCACGGCATCTCTCTTCCGGAGCTCCTCTCTGGTGGACAGCTCCTTTCTTAGGCATATTAGCCATTGGGCCTTTCGGATTGCTAGCAAACATGCTAATCTCTCAGCTGAAACCCTTGTCTTAGGCCTGCCTCATGATATCTCTCCATTTCTGTCCTTGCATGAGGTTATCTCTGGATGTTCAGGCACCATGCTTCTTTCATTAAGCAAGCACATGGCTATCATCATTATGTTGCAATTCACCTCTAAGTTCATCCTACTGATGTGAGTGCAGGTCAAGCTTATTGGAAGGAGTGAGCTTGCTAAATGGCCTTTCTGTCAAGCCTGCCCTTCTGGTACAGTGCTATGACCAAGTCCTTGGTTAGCTCTGTTGTTTCCATTGACATACTGTGACCCCACTTAGAATATGTATCCACATGTCTGCTTAGCAAGCTCGCTAAGTGTAGCCTATAAGCTAATGCTTAAACATGCTAATTCACAAATTTACATGGGTAGCCATGCCACAGGTGTGACAACGTGTGAGAGTAAGGGACTGTGGCCACATAGGGAAGGAGGTGATGCACAATGACAGCTTGGATGGAGGGATGACATATTTCTCCCTGGGTTTCTGCCTGCATGTGGTCACTGTCGGAGGTTTGTTGGCATGATACCGTTGTTGCATGTCCTGCATGAGCTCTCCTCTGTTCCTGTAGCAAAAGTCAGACAAGTTCAAGCAGAGCTGTGACCAAGCAAGCGCACTTTTGGTAGTACCTGGCCTGTGCCTCTGCTCTAGCAATCTGCCTCTCCTCTGGATCCTTGTATTTTCATGGTCTGCCCCGCTTCCAAGTGGATGTAGATGGTGGTGAGCTCTCCCCCATGGAGGGAATAGACATTGCTGGGGAGGGGTGCTGAAAATAAGGGTGATGGTAGGAAGCAAAGGTAAAGTGCCATTTTGTTCAGGTAATCCCTTTGGATTTTGAAGTCATCAGATATTTATTAGATTTTAAATAAAGGCCTACTGGAAAAGTTTGGACTTGAGATACAATTCATGAATAGACTTTCAGCCATGTTTGTTCTGATTAACCAAGAGTAAAGGGGAGACAACTATGCTCAGAGTTGTTGTTGTCATCTGCACGGCTATCATCGGAGCTGATTCTGGTTGATGAGTCATCCTGATGGCCAGTCCCAAAAAGTGAAGTGAGCCACTGGCTGACAGATACATTTTGCTATTTGGGATGGTCGCCATTGGTATCTGACACTTGATACAGTTTTCAGATGGGTTGCTGTCGGCACATTAACAGGCATAAAGTTTCCTCTTGCTCATTTAGGTTCTTTGCTTATGTAAAAGTCTATCACACCGCAAAGAGATCACAAGTCTGACATCATTTTGCAAGAAAATACAGAGATAGTGACTACACTTGCTACATGAAATAAATGCCACCCTCCCACCCCAAATCAATTACATAAAATTTGCAAGTGTATCTACTCCTCTCTAAAATGCATGCTGACCATGAATATAGGCTGAAAAATATAGACTGAGTCAATGTACTGAAGGAAGAAAAAAAAAATAACCTAGATAATGATCTTAGCAGCCTTTTTCTCAGCGATGGCCACCTTCATGCAATGGATACCAGTGGCGAGTGTAGGGACACCATGGACCATGGCTGTGGGCACCCCAGTCACCTCTGCACTGGCACAGTCCCTAAATAGACAATAGGCAGGAAAGTCAACATTCGAACAAAGAAGTGCAAAAAAAACATACCAGCTGGAGTACACACTGGGGTTCTTGCCTCGGGTCACTAGGTAGTATGGCCCCATGTCATTGTCACTGAGAACATGCCACTCATCACCAGGAGCGAGTGTGAGGATCTGAGGCCCAGCACTGTTGACCTGGGCACGGGAGGATGCACTGGAGGCGGTCATGAAGGCGGGAACCGTGGGTGTGGAGGGAGGGGCTGTGGGGCTGCTAGCCTTTTTGATGGGGGTGGAGGGGGGGTTGAGCCTGGTGTCTATGCATGCACGAACAGCACTTGTGAGGAATGTTGGCTGACGACTCATCAGGCGTATGCTGAGGAGCATCTCAGTGAGTTCTAGGGGATCATCAGTAACAAGATTCAAATGAGTGAGGCACAAATATTCACCAAGGACTTCCGGAGCAGAGCCTGGGGCAGAATCTTCAGACATGGTGGTAACAGTGGAATGAGAGGTACTGACCGTCTGTGCTTGCTTCTCATCCTGCCATTTCTGAACTCTGCACAAGAACTGTACAGTTGTCAAAGGACAAGGTTCAAAAGATGTTGATGAGGTAAATGACAGGTGGATGCTGGTCGAATAAGAAGGTGGAGAGAGCAAGAGAGTCAATGAGTAGGAAGTCATTGCAAAAACTCGAGGTGGAGATGATGGTGTGAGGGAGAAGTGGGATCAAAGGTTAATTCCAAATATGTCGTAGACTTACCTGTAAAAGTTTAACCTTGATTTGATTGTTTTTGCCACAGAATATGTGCTGAATCATTTGCCAAATTGGAAAGCCGGCCAGCCAGTGTCCATGAGATGCTGGCATTGAGGCTGCAAGATGAGAAACGCAGATCCTCCCTGGAAAAATATCTCTGACCTACCAAGCAGAACAACTCACAGCAAGACTACAGTCTCAAGGAAGGAGACCATGGATTTGATGGTGCTCTAGGAACCATGTTGTATGTATTTCCTTCTGGAGAATATTGGGGTTCTGAAATGTTATTTGTCAGGAACATTACCTCCAAAAACAGTAACATGCATTCAAAAAAGAAAAAGAAACCGGAACCAGTAGAATGGGATGACGATGGACCTCTCCAAAAAGGTTGGGCTTGTGGTGATTGCAGGACATTGATGGAAATGTATCTCATGCGCTACATGACTGCTCGCAGTGTAAAGTGTTCTAAAGCTCGGAAGGTTGGCGATGAGGCAGCTAATGACCTCATGCTCAAGCACCCTCATAAATCGAAGCATTCTTAGTGTTTCGATAACTCGGCTTAAAGCTGCGCACCATGCCAGTCAAGTCATATGACGTCAAGCCGCAAACGGCATCTGACTTGATCCAAGTCGGAGGTAAACAGCAGCTTGGTGTGACTTGACATGGCCCTGTGTCACCCAAGTCACAGCTTCGATCAATGTTTTGGGTAACTGCCACCTCATCGGTTCTGTCGCACCCCTCTGCTATCTCACCTGCCGTTCTGCCTCGTTCTCACTTACAACACATTGCTTATAATCTATCCTTCTATTTTCAATGCATGCTCTTGGCCTGGGGTCCTTTTTTACGTCGAAGTCAAGTCTTTATTATGTTGCATGACAATCCTGTACTCTCAAACTCTGTTCAATGCTACAAACCAAATTTCTTTCATTGTTTCATGAAATTTTCTGAGTTATCTGACCGCCTCATTGCTAACATGCATCTTCTGCCATTCTTCTTGGCCTTCACATTTTTGTCTGACTCTCCACAGCTTTTCCGAGGAGAACACGAGCCTTGAGGTGCATGAGTTTATAAACTGCGCCTTCTGTAGCTCAAAATTGGCTCTCCAAGTTCGCTTTCTAGCTAGCCTCTCTCATAGAGAATTATGGCACGTAGGTGTGTGGCCACATCAAGCACCATAAATCGCCAACCTGGCAGAGGCATCAACGTTACTTTTCGTGCGTTCTGTCTAGTATTTGGTGCAGTGTAGTCTCAACTCATCATGTTGTTCCTTTAGGGATTCCAGGTTATGAACATGACACCCAATTGGACCCAAGACCAATGAACTTACGCAGAGGGCGGAGTTGTGGACAGGTACCATCCAAGGGGTCAGCAGGTATGTTCTGTTGCTCTACATCTGTTGCTAGCCTTAATATCTGCCTGTTCCAGAACCTCGCCAGCCTTCACCAACCTACCAGCAACAACAACAGGTGCAGAATGGTGAAAACGAGAGTGACAGTGTTCAGCCACTTGCCAGTGAAAGTGCATACACCTATCATTGTATTACAGAGCCCTTCTAACCATCTTTAGCAGCATTTACAGCTCATGAAACTGCTGCCGACAGACCTTCTGACCCAACAAGAGCTCGTGTACACTTTAACGATCTTAATACCTCGGATGATGAAGGGGAAGCATTCAATTTTTCTGGAGTGCCGGCAGAGAGTCCCCCTTCAACACCCAGTCCACCGAGAACACCCACACCTCGCTCACGTCTTGGCCCAACCCCTCGCTCCACCCCTGGTATTCCAAATCTCACAACACCTTGGCGACGCAATGGTGTACAGCGCCCTCCGTCAACTCCATGTTCAGCATTTTTTGGGCGACGGCCAAGCAAGAAGGCCGGATCAAAGAGTGGGCCCAGGGCGCAGGACATCTGGACCTTTTTTGAGAGCAAGGATGGTCTTCATTGCTGTTGCTTTTGCTTGTGAGTACATTAATCAGCAGAGAGCGATAAAAATTGATTTCTTTCCAAGGTGTCAGAAGCAAGAGGGGAAATCAGTACCATTCCATGAGTACAAGTGTAAAGGTACTGATTCTCTACGAAATCACCTTATCACCCATCATTGCAATGTGTGGATTGTGGCATGTGATGAACTCAAAATCAAGATCTCTGCGAAGAACGCCAAGGAGGCACTATGGGCCTACCGTGAGGAGAATGGGGATACCGGCATGGAAGACAATATGCCACATGCCCATCGTCCACACGATAATTTCATGAGGGAGTCATTTATCAATGCTATAATGACTCTTGTAGTTGGCGATGATCAGGTATGCTCTATTGCCCCCACTTTTCTTGTCTTGCTGAATCACTGTTTCACAAGTCCATAAATCTCATTGAGAATCACCACTTCTGTGATCTTATCCTTCTGTTAAGGTATTCTTTCTCTTCATTGCCCCCAAATAAGTATTAATTAATATAATTACACCCATTAGGAGTGAGCTCCAGGATGAAGACATTCCTCACATTGACACCCTTCGAGCTCGTATTCTGGAATCCCTTGATGAGCATCTCGATAAACTCAGCAAGGAAATGAAGGTGCATTTGATTCCATGTTTCTCCCGATGCCTTGCCGCTAACATGCTATTTATATGTAGGCTTCTGAAGGGAAAATTTCATTTACAACTGATCTCTGGACTGACCAAAATCAACGGTCATTTATGGCAATCACAGCGCACTGGATACAAGCGAAGATTGTCGATACACCCCATGGTCCACAAAAGCATCTTATTTATTGTGCTGATCTTATTGGATTCCACCATATGCCCAGAAGGCATACTGGTGAGCATTTAGCCCAAGCATTCATCTACGCTCTGGACAGGCTTGATATCGCTAAGCTGGTATGTTGTTCTTTTTCCTGATTACTGGTAACTCTTATCAGATTCACAAGATTGGGTGGCTAACCACTGATAATGCATCCAATAATGATACCCTGATGGCAGCATTAGTTCGTGAGCTTCGATGGCACTATCCAGAGCTCTCGATCAATTCAATTGATATGAGAATCAGGTGCGCTGTCTGACCGTTTTATGACTGAAGCTGTAGTGAATAAGACAGGTGTTTTGCGCATATCATTAATTTAGCATGTCAAGATACAATTTCTACGTTGGAAGAAATAGCCGATGGCTTGATTTCTCGACTGCGACAATTAATTCGAGCAGTACGTACATTGATATCTTAGGCTCAGGACAATTACTGACTTTCTGCAGATTTGGTTGTCATCGCTACGACGTGAACATTTTGCAAATGCGGTGAAGGCGCTGATCAACAAGGAGCTACAGATTATTCTAGATGCTGATACTCGCTGGTCATTGACTCACTTAATGATTGAGCGGGCATTATTTCTCTGATCTGTAGGTCTTCCAGTCTCCTATTCCAGCATAATTTAATTTGACTCTTTGTAGGCTATTGATGCCTTTCTGTCTTCTGACGACTTCCGTGATCTCGCAATAAATAACAACATCGACGATGACGACTGGGATCTCTTAGAGGATATGAGCATTGTTTTGAATGTGTGTTTTAATTCTGGTTTGATTCTTATTGTCTAACTTTTGTTCTGTTCAGGTACCTCATAATTTTCAGGAACAACTCTCAGCTGAAAAGACGCCAACACTGTGTGATGCACTTCCTGCATTTGAGGCTGTTGCGACACTATGGGAGGCGCAGAGAGCTAAATACCCCCTACTTGCTCCTGCTATCCAAAGTGGTCTCCACAAGCTTTCTGAATATTCTGCACTTGCACGAACTGTTCCAGCTCACATGCTTGCAATGGGTGAGGTGCTTTCCTAGATTTACTATCTTAAGAAGCTGATAAATTTGCATTTGCAGCTATCAACCCGCATATGAAACTGAACTGGTATAGACATTTCCGAGCTGAGGAATTCCTTTCAGTGAAGCAGAAGTTTGTCGACACGGTGAGTTCCATTAGTCAGCATTATTTCCGTAAACAGCTGAATTCAAGCTTTAGGTCCACACGTACCACGCTACAAATGATGCCAACAACAGATCTGAGAGCCCAGTTGATGAGACAGATCCTGTTGAATGGGCATACCGAGCTCTGAGGATGAATCCCCAGAGAGTTGCCTCGTCTTCACAGCTACAGCCTGTTGAACATGAGGTTGATTTGTATCTGGTGGATAAGTCTACAGCATCAACAACTCTTATTTATTGGCAGGTAAGGCAATGTTGTTATAGCATGCAATACACAGCTAATATTGTGAAACTAATAGGAACATCATGCTCAATACCCAACTATCTACAAGCTAGCAATGGATGTTCTACCTATCCAGGGTACATCTGTTCCTTGTGAACGTGTTTTTTCATCCAGCAAAGAAACCGATACAGCATGTCGCAACCATCTTACACCAGAAATGATGGAAGCGCTGCAAATTCTCAAATTTGGCATCCGTTCCGAGGGTGGACTCAATTTCATGCAGAGCTTGAGTCGGGAAGCTGAGTTTGAGAAGCTGGAATGCTTGGCCCGTGATAGCGTAGCTGTTCCGAGTGATCTCACTGCATTTAAGCAAAGTCTGAATGCAACGGAGACGGTAGTTGTTCACGATTAATTGCATTGCTATTTTTGGACTAAAGTCACCGACTTAGTGACTGGTGTGACTTCGGCTCGGCTTTAAGTCAAGCCGGTGAGCAAATATAGACTTGGTGAGGTCATTGAAGCTGAAGTCGGATGAAGCCATGCCGAGCCACGCCAAGCCGAGTTATTGAAACACTAAGCATTCTGACCCAAACGAGCCCAGTGAGAAGGCAGCAGCAGCAGCAGCAGCATGGACTTTGAAGATGTGACAGGTAGGGTGTGGGTTTCATCGGTAGCCATTTCCATGCTCACTTTTTCCTTGATAGGGAGTGCAGAATTGGTTAGAGGTCCATGCAAAGAAGGTTGAGAGCCTAGGAACAAAGGACCAATGAGCCAACAATCCCATTTATCATTTGCTTTGCAAGATTGCTGGTGTGAAGGGGCCTCGTCTTCGTGCCCGGACAGCGGAGCAGCTCTCGGCTAAGAGCAGTGTCAACAATCTCCGAGAGTGCTTTGATCTTGTATTCAACCCTGAAACACAAGCCAAGAAGGAATGACCAGTGGCGTATCAAGCATTCATCCAGAGTCAATTTGAGGAGTTGCTGAAGGAGATGCAGAAGGAATTCTGGGATCTGGCAAAAGCGGAGGCACAGGGTTTGAAGCAGGAGAGGCAGTCCTCAACATTCAAGATATCACTATTAATGCCAACAGAGACACAACAGTGAGTCGTGATTTCATTCAGGTCTGAGTGTGTACCTGATGGCGATGTCAGAGCCTTGGAGCAACTCCCAACCATTCTAGGGCCAATTGTTGAAGGGATTTGTGAGATGTTGGGAGTGTATTCCATGGTAGTTTTTGGTGGTCCTGAGCCCCAGAAGGGAGGCCAGAAAAATATGTTCTAGTGAGTGGATGCCATGATGTTTCAAACAACAACACTGACGTCTGGGTGTAGCATGCATTATGGTAAAAACAAGGCACCAATCCCCAAGCCATTTGACAAGGCTGACAAACAATGCTACAAGACATTCACTAAGGCATACCTGTCCTTCATTGATGAGTGTTATGGTATGTGGGGTATCCTATTTACTGCGACATATAGGAGCTGAATGGGGTATTAGATTGAGAGGAACATGTAGTGTGCTCTCTCCCAACTGAGGACCTTGAGCTGGAGTACATAAACTGGGCATTGAAATCATTTGGTGGCAAAGACACTGAGAAAAGCCAGAGAAAGAGGCAAGATGAGAAGTTGCACAATAGTGATCGGTTAGGGAAGCCATCAAAAAAGGGGAAGGTGCAAGCAAGCAACAAGGTGACAGGATCCGATGAGTCAGAGTCAGATGATGAGTCAAGCAAGGACAATACTGAGTCTTTGTCGAGCGAAGATGACGACAATTTATCATCGGACAATGAAGAGGAAGAGGAAGAGGAAGAGGCAGCCATACCCACCAAGGACAAACACATGAAAGACCGCAGCAAAATGATGCGAGCACAAGCAGGCGCAAAGAGAGATGATAAAAGGGAAATGATGAGAAAGGATTCCAGGAAGACAACGCATGATGTGAGCGTGAGGGTGAAAGATGTATCGCAGAAGGAGACATCCAAGTGGAAGGAAAGCGGGAGCATAGTCAGGAGTGAACACCGCAGCAAAAAGAAGGTGGCAGAGTGAGAGCGACAGAGTGAGGATGAAAAAGACCAACCGCCACCCCCAAAACACCGGAAGCATGTATCTCCCACATCTGCGCCACCATCGCTGCCTGCCTCGCCCGTCCAAGATGATGACATCCCTATCGACCCTCAACTAATGGGTCAAGGACCAGGGATCCCAGTTCTGGGACCTGCCAATGCGCCTGATCCATTCACAAGGTCTATCTTCATGAACCCAGCTGCTGGTCTGCCTACAGAGGAACAATGGGTGCCTGAGGATCTTGCACTGCTTGAAAACGAGTCAGCATGGATGCCATGGTTTGCGGAGGCGAGGAAGCACTTGGATGGGCTTGGATGTGGTCCAGAATGGACAGTCATGCTCAAGCTTGGGACAATCCTCGAAGGAAGAGTGCATTTCTCCAACAAGACCGCCTCGCGATTGAAAAAGGATTTGCGTCCTCCTGAAATCGACAATTGGGTACGCTGTGGACAGAGATTGGATGCGGTGATCAGCAAACCAAAAGGCTTTGCGAAGGTGTGGTGGGGTTGGCAGATGGAGCTACAGCCTGTATGGAGGAAGAAGTGGAGAGAGAAAAGATACATGTTTGAGGACCACAACACTGTAGGAGGCGATTGGAGTACACTGAGAAAGCCTGGAGTGAACAGCTTTTACAGCATTTTGGTGGCTCTAGGTTGGTGGGCTGTTGTGGTGGCCAAGAAACCAATGGCTGCGCTTCAGAAGAATTGGGTTGAGGCAAGAATGGATGTTGAGTGGGTCCTGTGGTGTTTACTGGATGACGGCAGCAGTGACTGAGGGTGGAGATGCCCTTCCTTGGAGCATGAGTGGTGTCATTCTCCTGCTAGTTTGGGTTTGTTCTGAGTTCCATTTGAGTCATCTTTGCTCCTTCCTTTTGGACCATTTAGTGTTGTACATATGCTTGTTCGTGTTTCTACTTTGTGTCCACCGAATTTTATTACTGTAGCATGTTTGTATTGCAGTAGAACTATCAGTCACTAATGGAAGCATTGGTATAAATAAGAGGCCAGGTGCATAGGGGCTAAATCCTCGATTACGGGAGTTTTTCTGCCAATATATTTATGAAGGTAGTTTTATTAATGGTTAATTGGAAAGGCTAATGCATGCTTAAGTGGCTACCGACGGCAATTGCCAGTCATTGATTTAAAACTGGTTATAAGCACAATTCATGGCAAACAGCCTTTGGGTTATAACCTTTCTTTTTGACCCTTTTATTACCAGATGGCCTGGTTTGGTAGCATGCGGGGGCTCATTTTTGATCGAGACGTTATGGGGGGACATCACTTGTGGATGAGCAGAGGAGGAGTGATCAATTGGAGATGGACTTGCAAACATACCTGCTGAGGTGAGCTTTTTAATTCTTCAAGACCTTTTTCATTCCCTTACGTGTCATACAGGACTCCAGCACTTGTTACTCATTGAGGGTTTGGTGGTGTGCGGGGGTATCAGTTTGGATCAGGAGATTGAAGTTTATCATGCATAGAAGGGAAGGAGGTGATTGGGAACAGATTCACAAATGCATGGACTGAGGTGAGCTTTTGAAGCCTTGGGATTTTTCTTTTGATCTAACAAGACATCAATACAAGCTGTCTCTTCATTGAGAATTGTCGGCCATGACCAATCCTTGCTCTTTTTCCCAGCACCAGTATCAATGGTGACTTTTTGCTGCTGTACTTTACCTTAGAATTCATGTTGATGACTAGTAAGTTGCATGAGGATAGTTTAAGCTTTCCTCGTTTACCTTCCATTTCTCTAGGGTCACAGTGATGAACTGGATTCTTTCCAGGGATCGGTCCCATCAGTTTACCCCTTGTGTCCCGGGTGCCTTACGGTTACAACCAGGAGACGATCGTGAACACCAACATCCACAATACATGGGAAATCAATGTTTCTAGGATCACCCTACGTCCTGGCTGGCAGGCGTTTGTTGAAGGCACGGTACTGCCATCCATTGATGAGGCTGGTGATGGGCACCCGTGAAACTGAGCATGGCCTAGTGTGAACACACTAACACACACACTCAACCCCACAAAACACATACACACACAATCTCCTTAAGTACAGAGGGGAGCAAGGGATTTTAATTCCAATTGCATGCCGACAATATCTCAATTTATCTCAGTGAGCTCGCTAGAACAATGCACATAACCACATATTTTTCTCAAGCCATTCTCAAATTCTTGATTTCCTCAGAGCTTTTACAAGAGAGCACAGTGAACATGCAACCCTCCAGGCAAAGTATATTTCAATAGCCAGAACACACGGATACACAGATCCACAATTTGACCAAGTTCAGTCAGTGAGCTCACTAAGTACGACCTGCCACTAGACCTAATCTGCTTGCACTGCCGTCTTTCTCTTAGTTGCTAAACCTGACTCCCAAACTCATCACAATTAGAGGCCCTCAGCACTCCCAATCAAGTCACAAAATACTCTCAAAAACCATCCCCACAAGTCCTCACACACAGTGTGCTCGCCCTAAGAATGGTGCCATGAGGTCCAACTGCACACATCTGTCACACTTCATGCAACTGCTAGAACAGCTCAATCTGGCTGATTCCCTTGCAAACTACTCAAGACCTACACAGAGGCCAACACAACACAATTTCTCTTCTTACACTGAACCAGAAAAGGAACAGAGCTTTCTCTCAGATTTAATCCAGCAAACTCTCAAGATGGGTGCAGTGTCACTGCCACCGAATCTCTTTCTTATCTCAAGTAAACCAAAGTTTTTATCTAAAATGTTTCTCTTGTTCTATTTCTCTGTGAGCTCGCTACACTTGTGTTCTAGCCGAGGGTCGAAGCTACTAACTCTTATGCATCGCAACAAGTCCAGATCTAAACTGAAACTTTATTACTGTACGTGGGGGGTAGGTATCTTACTTTACCAAGTGAAATTCTACCTACTTATACTACAGGGGATTGATTATTACAAATGGTCCTTTAGTAAGTTACATTCTTTGTCTGCTGATAATTCTTTGTCCAAACTAGTACAACACCCTTGGCAGAGTGCCGCTTGGTCCTCCTTTTAGTATCCTCAAAGAGCTAAGCGATGTCAATGTCACTCACCCTAGCAGCAGAGTAGCCCACTGACTTGTACTCAATAGCTGCTTAATCCTCAATCACCAATCACACTTCGTATTCAGTTTTCGGTTCTGCTCCAAATGTGACAGCATCATATTCTAGACTCTGTAACCAAGGAATGCTTTGGATTTCGAGCCCGCTCACTATTCCCATTGGCCGAAGTCTGTTTCTAGGCCATGCCTGGGGTTCTTTTGATTACCCCCACGCATGATATCTTTTCTCTGGATCTCCAGGGACCACATCATAGATTACAGACATGTAGTTATCTAAATTAGTCCCAGACTGCATACAAGCGCATCCCACTGAAAGTTGAATTCTCTATTGCAAACAGATGTTTGTGCATGCGAGCTCACTCTTCAGCCTTATTGCCGTGCATGCCCATAAGGTACAGTGCAGTGATGAAGTCCTTATGTTTTAATTCCATTGCTTCTGTTTCTATCATAGAGCTCTCAACCTCGGCGACCTTGCTTTTTCATGTGCTGTTTGCACTGTTAGTCCACTCTCTGTGCTTCTGCTTTGCTAACATGTAAGGTATGTGAATTCGCAAAATTACACCCTTAGACACACTGTGGGCATGACACTGTTTTGCAAAAACTTAGAATGCAAGTGATAGCGCCTAGATGTGAGCTCTATAAGTTGCTTCTTTACCAGGAGGGTTCGCAGTGCATATTTTGAGTACCTGCAGTAGTGAAAATCACTAATTGGTAGTATCATTAGCTTTGCTAGACACCAAGAGTGCGTCTTTGTGGCTGCATGGGTGTGATGTGATGTGAACCTCCTCATTTATATAGCACCGCAAGAACCCCTGGAATGTTCACTACAATTGTTATTATCCTCCTATCTCATTACAAAGGCAGAGAGGTTGAAGTCTCCCATGCCGGTTCCTCCCAACCTCTGATGTGCGACTTTGCCTCGCAGTCTCAATCATTGATGACTGTCCTCACCTGATACACTGATGTTGGCACCACAAAATCAAATGGGTTATGCCCGGTTACCGCCTAGCCTTCACGTACAATGTCATCCGACCCCCTTCTCGAGGAGCTGAACCTCTGCCTACCCCTCCTGATGTCCTAACAATTGCAGTTAACAATCTCTGAATGGTCCTCCATCGGTGGGCAGAGTTGCCTACTAATTGGTGGTACACGTTCTTTGCATACATGTTATCACACCAGTATAGCATCAATGACCTTGAGGACAGCAGAATCGAGGTGCTCAAGGGAGGCAATAAATATAAAGTTGGATATGCCCAGGATCTTGCTAAACAGTTGGGGTACATGCTGCATCTTGTGAGTATCAAGTAGCACAAGCTGGGTGCACTGGATATTGGAGCATTGGCTGATGAAGTGCACAGGTACAAGTGGAGGCGGGGCGAGGATTTTGAGTATGAATCATGCAGGGATGATAGGCATGACAATGAGATTCCAGAGATGGATGAAATTATCCAGACATTGATGGAGATTGACAACATCGTGGACCTGGAGAGTGAATCAGTCTCGGAGCATTTTGATATGAGGGCAGGGGATTTGATTCTGTCTAGTCCAAGTCAGGGTATGAATCCAGTTCAAGGCATGAAGCCAGATGAAACAGAGTATGAAGGCTATATGGGCAATGTATGTGACCTTTTGACAAGATAACCGTGACCTGATGCTGTTCATTACATAGTATAGTGCCAATGTCATGCCCGTGGCATGGCTACCCATGTAAATTCGTGATTTGGCATGTTTAAGCATTAGCTTATAGGCTACACTTAGAGAGCTTGGTAAGCAGACATGTGGATACCTATTCTAAGCAACGTTACTGAAGCGATGTTGCAGTATGTCAATGGAAACAACAGAGCTAACCAAGGACTTGGTCATAGCACTGTACCTGAAGGGCAGGCTTGACAGAAAGACCAATTAGTGAGCTCACTCCTTCCAATAAGCTTGACCTGCGCACGCATCAGTAGGATGAACTTAGAGGTGAATCACAACATAATGATAATAACCATGTGCTCACTTAATGAAAGAAGCATGGTGCCTGAAAATCCGGAGATAACCTCGTGCAAGGACAGAAATGGAGAGCTATCATGAGGCAGGCCTAAGACAAGGGTTTCAGCCGAGAGATTAGCAAGTTTGCTAGCAACCCGAAAGACCCAATGGCTAATATGCCTAAGAAAGGAGCTCCAGAAGAGAGATGCCATGGGCTTAATTGCCAGCTACCAAGGTCCTAGGCCCATGGAGGTGACTTTGACATGCACCATCATCACAACACCTTGATGAGACCAATCAGAGGCAGTCTGACTCACCTGCCAAGGAATACCACAGCTGTGGCAGACTGACATCGAAAACCATAGAAATGCATCGAAATATCTATACCCTTTTCTGTACTCATGGACTGTTTGTAATCATCTTTCGCTCATAGTATATAAGTAGTCCAGTTATGCAGTGTACAATTCAAGTTACTATTTGCCCTCTTCTCTGCTCAGGAACAGTGCGAATGGCTTCAGTTGCATTGAAAAGGCTTAGCTCGGAATCTGTAGGTCTCCTGCCTTGTGTAGTGAGCCTGCTAGTTGCTAGCCTTGGAAATCGTGACAGACAAGTGCCGAGAGACTGTGTTTTGGGGAGAGAGTCATTAGTTGGCTTCTGGGTTCATTGGTTATAGCGAGCTCACAGAGAAATAGAAACAGAGAAACATTTTGGATAATAAACTTCGGTTTACTTGAGATAAATAAGAGATTTGGAGGCAGTGAAGCTGTGCTGGCCTTGAGAGTTGACTGGATATCATCTGAGAGAAAGCTCTGTTTCATTTCTGGTGCAGTGTAAGAGAGGGTTGAGGGTTTCGTGTGGGAATTGGCCTAATCAGGCTACTCTGTGACAGCTGCACTAGGTGTAGTAGGTGTGTGCTGGCTGAAAGAACTCTGGCAGTGCTTTGTTACTTAGTGAGCTTGTGGGGTGCAATACCTGTTTGTTTGAGGGTTTATTGTGTTTTGTTTGAGAGTGCCGAGGGCCTCATTTGTGACAAGTTGGGATTCAGGTTTAGTGGACTAGAGAAAGGCAAAGGTGTGCACAGTTGGACCTAGTGGCACTTCATACTAGTGAGCTCACTGAACAGACTTTTGTTGTGACAAGTTGGGACTCAGGTTTAGCAAGCTAAGAAGAAGGCAAAGTTGTGTGCAGTTGGACCTAGCGGCAATTCATACTTAGTGAGCTCACTGTGCGGACTGTGTCATTTTCATGAATCTGTGTGTCTGTTTGTATAAATTTATAAAAGTCTTTGCCTTGAGGGTTGCGTGGTACTCCGTGCTCTCTTGTAAAAAGCTTCAGAGGAGAAATAAAGAGAACTTGAGATATTGCTGGTTACTTTGCGTTGCGTTGGGCCATTGAGAGAGAGCTCTTGAGATTTGTTGAGATACTGTCAGCGCACAAGTAGAATTAAATTCCTTGCTCCCCTCCGCACTTATAGAGATTGGTGTGTGTGTGTTAGAGGGATTGAGTGTAGGTTTGGTGTGTGTTCACGCTAGGCCGCTCTTAGTTTCACCAGTGCACGCCGTAAAGCTCTTCACTGAGCTAAACTATTGTGCATGTTTCATTTTATGTTGCTTTTCTTGTAACTTAATGCAATTTTAGACTATCACAGGATGGTTCTTATGATGTCCCAGGGTGAAAGTTGTGAGCATCGAAAAGCTTGACTGTATGACTAACTCCTTCAAACTCTATTATTGTAGTGTTTCTTCTGCCTTTCATCTCCACCTAGGTTGCATATGTATGTACATATATACTCCATCCAACATCAATGGCTAGGAGCCCTAGTCATAGATCTGAGGCAAATAGAGCCCACTCTAGCAAGGCAAAGCTGATTCATTTTTTCCCTATGTAGCAGGATTCCTCTACAACCTCATAACAAAGCAGTGCATGCTCCTGTACCAGAAAAGTGTTACATAATCATTCCAGGCAATCATTCGGCACCTCCTTGCCCTTATATGGTGGCCCTACATTGCCTGCCACCCTCCCAACCAATGCAATGATGATTTTGGCACAGCCACCACCCAAAATAGGTTCCGGCATGCTTCAGCATTGGCACTATAGCCAGATTGCTGAGCACTGGTTCCTGGGCATTAGGCACTGGATTGGGCAATGGATATCCCACCCTCCCACTCATTGCTTAGGCTCAAAAAAAAATTACAGGCTCAAAAAATAATATTACACATTCTAGTACTGCCTCCTGACCCATGTGCCGCCATTTTTGGCTGGATTCAATGACGCTCACTTGGATGTAGCAAACCATGGGAAAATACCATTCCCAATCTGGCATGCTTCATAATTTTTGAAAACAGGTCAAAATTTGAGATACTAGGTAGTATAAATTCTTTATTTATCCTTGAGAGACATAGATATATCACGTCTATGTAGAATTATTCATTTTACAAGCCAGACAGTAGTGAAAATGGCATTCTGATGAGTTTCGGAGTTTGCCGGAGTAAGTTCAAATCACTGCTCTCTCCAATTTTTCACCAATTTTTCATTCTCAATGCATTTCTGGGCTGCAGACTTTTCATGGAACACTTATTGTAGCATTAAATATCTTATATGCTCATTGTAAGGGCAGAATTCCCATCCAATAAATTGAAATATAAGAATTTCAGTGGCAAAACCAGTAAAACCCAGTCTTTTGAGGGTAGGAACTGCTCTACACCACCAAATCAGAGTTAAGTGTCCAAAAAATAGTATCTAGCATTTACATATAGCCATCTAAATTAAAATGTAATGCTGCCCTGAAGAAACGATATTGTGAACATACCCAACAGTAGAAATGAGTTCTGAAACATTCAGAATACTTGACATTCACTTAAGCAATGAACTCGGTGTTGAGGCATATATTGGTAGATCGGGGTGGATTGGAGCGATGGATGCAATAGTATAAGATGTATTCTAGGATATAGCATCATTTTAATATTGACCAGGACAGTGGCAAGAGGTGTAGAAGTGATATATTGTTCAGAAAAACCCAAAATGTAGGGTAATGACAATAAAACATGCAATATGATAGGATACAGACACTCTGATACCCTAAAAACTACATACAAAAATTGTAAATGCATGTAATGAGATATCCTGATGATTCCTGGGACCTCGGAGGGCATATATCGAGCAGCAGAAGCATTCTGAGGGTGCATTCTGCTCGCTCGATCACCCTGGACTATATATCTGCACAGCAATTGAGTGGCTGTGCAGCACTTTTTTTCATCCCTTTCCACCACCTCTGATTCATTTCTTCTGCTCTTG
Source organism: Armillaria cepistipes (assembly GCA_900157415.1). Lineage (NCBI taxonomy): Eukaryota > Fungi > Basidiomycota > Agaricomycetes > Agaricales > Physalacriaceae > Armillaria > Armillaria cepistipes. The sequence continues at coordinate 914,478 of FTRY01000019.1, forward strand.
CTCATCTGTATTGCCCATTTTCATGGGTGAAAGGTATGTTTCATCTATTTGTGATACTAATACATCGAATATAGGTATTTTTGGTGCATCCAGTGGCCCCAACAGCCCCGGAGAGCGGCCATTTTACCCCCCCCCCCCCACCCCATGCATAAGCCCTCACATGAGGCAGTGGTGTGTGTGACATCCAAAAAGACCTCTCATGACACCCATCGACTAGGGAGGCGACATGCTCGACGTGCTGCCAGCCAATACCCCCCAAAACCAGTACCAGTCCCATCTATCTCCCTACCAAGCACCCCTCGCTGCATCAACATCGGGTTCAATCGCCTGGGCATGGTCAATCCTCAAGACTTATTTGCCACAGATATTGTCCAGGATCGAATATTGGGAGCCATCTGCAAGTATGGCATGGGGACAAGCTTTCAGCAGCTGGGACGATGACGACAATGACAGGGATAGCAGTGACGAGGCTGGTGATGGGCACCCATGAAACTGAGCATGGCCTAGCGTGAACACACTAACACACACACTCAACCCCACAAAACACACACACACAATCTCGTTAAGTGCAGAGGGGAGCAAGGGATTTTAATTCCAATTGTGCGCTGACAATATCTCAATTTATCTCAGCGAGCTCGCTAGAACAATACATGTAACAACATATTTTTCTCAAGCCATTCTCAAATTCTTGATTTCTTCGGAGCATTTTACAAGAGAGCAAGGTGAACCACACAACCCTTGAGGCAAAATATATTTCAATAGCCAGAACACACGGATACACAGATCCACAATTTGACCAAGTTCAGTCAGTGAGCTCGCTAAGTACGACCCGCCACTAGACCTAATCTGCGCATGCCGCCATCTTCCTCTTAGTTGCTAAACCTGACTCCCAAACTTGTCACGATTAGAGGCCCTCAGCACTCCCAATCAAGTCACAAAATACTCTCAAAAACCATCCCCACAAGTCCTCACACACAGTGTGCTCGCCCTAAGAATGGTGCCACGAGGTCCAACTGTGCACACCTGTCACACTTTGTGCAACTGCTAGAACAGCTCAATCTGGCTGATTCCCTTGCAACTACTCAAGACCTACACAGAGGCCGACACAACACAAGTTCTCTTTTCACACTGAATCAGAAAAGGAACAGAGCTTTTCTCTCGGATTTATTTCAGCAAACTCTCAAGATGGGCACAGCGTCACTGCTGCCAAATATCTTTCTTATCTCAAGTAAACCGAAGTTTTTATCCAAAATGTTTCTCTTGTTCTATTTCTCTGTGAGCTTGCTAAACTTGCATTCTAGACAAGGCTCGAAACTACTAACTCTTATGTGTCGCAACAAGTCCAGATCCAAACTGAAACTTTATTACTGTACATGGGGGGTAGGTATCTTGTTCTTACTACATGAAATTCTACCTACTTATACTACAGGAGATTGATTATTACAAACAGCCTTTTAGTAAGTTAAATCCTTTGTCAGCCGATAATCCTTTGTCCGAATGGGTGCAACACTCTTGGCAGAGTGCCGCTTGGTCCTCCTTTTAGTATCCTCAAAGAGCTAAGCAATGTTGACGTCGTCCACCATAGCAGCAGAGTAGCTTGCTGACTTGTACTCAATAGCTGCTTAATCCTCAATCACTGATCACACTTTGTATTCGGTTTTCAGTTCTGCTCTGAAGGTGACAGCATCATATTCTAGACTCTGTAACCAAGGAATGCTTTGGATTTCGAGCCCGCTCACTATTCCCATCAGCCGAAGTCTGTTTCTAGGCCATGCCCGGGGTTCTTTTGATTACCCCTGCATGTGATATCTTTTCTCTGGATCTCCAGGGACTATGCATCATAGATTATAGATGCGTAGTTATCTAAATTAGTCCCAGCCTGCATACAAGCGCATCCCACTGAACGTTGAATTCTCTATTGCAGATGGATGTTTGCACGAGTGAGCTCGCTCTTCAGCCTTATTGTCGTGCATGCCCGTAAGGTACAGTGCAACAATGAAGTCCTTATGTTTAATTCTGTTGCTTCTGTTTCTATCATAGAGCTCTCAACCTCGGTGACCTTGCTTCTTTGCGTGCCATTTGCACTGTTAGTCCGCTCTCTGTGCTTCTGCTTTGCTAATGTGTAAGGTATGTAGATTTTGCAAAATTACACCCTTAGACATGTTGCAGGCGTGAAAGCGGGGACAGTCAAAATAGGACAGAGGGGTGGAGAGGAGGGTAGGGTATGGGTGCCATTGAAGGAGGACATGCTGGGGAGGGTGCAGGAGGGCACAAGAGTGCGAGGGGGGGGCCAGTAGCAAGATTGGCCTCCTGGTATCCAACGATGGCAGCAATGATGACATCCTTCTGGACATCGATTACCCTCTCATGGATGTGTTGAATGAGACCAAGACGACACCTACACAAGCCCCGATGGCCCCGCCGCTGCCACCCCCGCCCAATTCCAACATTGGTCCCTACTGCCTGCCCCAAGTCCAAAATTCCCCCCTCCTTTGTGTATCCCCCATTGTTGACATAGGGGATCACAACTATCAGACCCATTTTCTCTCCCGACGTTGTTACCACCGACAACAGCGACAATGACCCCAGATCCCCATCCTTGCCACATCCCGTACCCTACATTGATCGTACAACCACCATCGAAACTACACCCCCATTTTCGATACTGCTGAATCCAATGGTGCCCACTGTTTCCCCTCACGAGCTCTCTGTGATGCTCTATGGCACTGTTGATCCCTACCTCACTCCCTACCTCATCCCTGGCCCATGCCACTATCGCCAATTAGTGACTTGGGCTATATCCAACCAAGGGTATCATAAAGCTACCCTCTGCAGGCCCACCCAATGCTGCCAGCGATCCCTGCTGCCATCGACAGCATCCCCCCCCCCCCCATATCCCCATTTTTGGGTTCTGCATGGTTGTGCTGCACCAATTTTGGCGCCGTTTACTCATTCAAATGAGGAGGGGTCCAGTGAGGCTTACATGCATGCCTATGCCCATTACTGTGTATGCCACACCCCCCGCTTGCCATCCTACGTATATAGATCTATTTCTGTATCTATTTATATTTTCATGTTTATATGAATATCATTTAATATTAAAAATCCAAATCTGTCAAGAAAAAAAGTACATCCAAACATGTTGCACTGAATCCAGCCAAATTTGGATTCAGGGTGTGGGCGTCATGTTGGGAATGTGCTTGAAAATACTTTTTAATGTCAGTACATTTTTTTCCCGGACACACAGTGAGTGGGAGGGTGCGCAATGGCCTCCAATATACCCAACCCATGCCCAGGAGCATGCTTACCAAAACAGGTGGTTGGATGTCTGACAAAGCATGATTGTAGAGAAAGTAAAATATGCCTTGCTGTACAGGGGCCCTGCTACAGCAGGATAAAACGAATCCGTTTGTTCCTGCTGTGTAGGGGGCCAGAGGCAAATACCTAAGACTAGGGGTGTGGCTAGCACTTGCTTTCACCTAAATGCTTCTTCCTGCTTATATGGTGCCCTTGAGTGTCATCTTAAGTCACATACCCCAGGATCATATTCCTACAATGTGAAGCAGCACCTCTATCTTTTGAATTTTCTTTATGCCGGCTGCTAATTGAGCATGAGTCAGGGTGATGGAAGAGATGCTGTAATGCACTGTTGAGGTATTCTGTCACAAATCAGTGACAAGAAAGTAACAGGGTACATAAGCAACACTCACAACGGTGGTGCTTGTCATCTACCAGATATGCCTCCACAGCTTGTAAGTGGTATTCCCCTGTGAACTGGATGTTCAGCTCTACAGACGAGCTGCATCTGGCGAGATCAGAATGGAAGAATGCTTTGCAACTAGAATCAAGTTAGGTTGGTCTCCCTGGTGATTTGGCAACATGTACACATAAGCACTTCCCTGACAATAATTGTAGAATGACAACTTAAACCCTGGGTCTGCATTATCACCAGGGGCAGGATCTGTCTCTAAGCTCTTCAGCAGGATATCTGCCTCTGTCATCAGCTTCTCTGCGAGCTCTGTGTCCTGTTGGCTGAAGCCATAGCACTGAAAAGGTATGAGTACAGACAAGAGACTAGCAATAAGTTGCACCCACCTGCAATATCAACTGCAAATACAGATTTCGCAATCCCCAAATGAAGGACTCATCAAAGACCTTGCCATGCACAGATGCAGGGACATCTTTCCACAGCTCCCGTCCCCACTCCACGACTTCAAGGCATCGACTGTAGTCCTTGTTCTGGGAAATGAGATTACTATCAAGTGCTCCTTCTATCTTACCCCGAAGCATCCAAAATCTTTGAGAAGATGGTCAATTGAGCTTCAATGCAGCTCGGGAGAACCGACTGGATTGTCAGGTCAATGTCTGGACAGATGATGTCCCATCCCTTTTTGGCCAACCATGAGGAAACCTCACATTTCAGGTAATCAAGCCTGGCAGTCAGCCAGGGATTGTGTCTTTCGCATTCAAGTGTTCCTGGCAAACCAAGCTCGTTAGATGGAGACCAGAGAGAAGGAAAGTCCATGAAAACCTACCAAGTTGGTTGTAAGTGTGGTGCAGGCGGTCGGTGCATCAAAGCTAGTTGAAGAGGTGATCAAAGACTTAGCGGACAAGCACATAGCACCCTTCCTGGATGGCCCCAACCCTTTTCATATCACCAAAGTGCCATCTATCATTGACTTTTTGGCTGTCCCTCGTTATGACACTCATCAAATCTCCTGTCTCAATGACTCTTGCTGAGAGGGAGTTGAAGTCGCTCGTTGACATGTTTTGCAAGGAATGGAGGGGACCAAACACAATCCCCAGACCATGAAATTGGAACAGAGGCATGTGTAGACTGTCAAGACAGGAAACTTTCATGTCGACATTTATATGAGCCATCAGTTTGAACCTGGAAACTGCAATGGTGGATGATACATTGAGTGGTGCTCTTTTGTGAGTATCTTGGTTCTTCATCCTCAGTGTGGAGCTAACCATTTCACCATCAGATTGGATATATAGACAGACATATCTCAGGAAGAATCAACATTGTTTCCTACCCAGAAGATTTTGAGATTATGCCTTTGGAAAACAAGGAGGACGATCCTGCCTCAAGAAACACTCAGACCCTCATGCTTAGGGCTCCCAACTGTCTTATTGCTTTGCTTTGTTCTCAAATCATATGTGTTTTGTTATTTATCGAAATGGGTCCTGAATGAACGCATGTAACATCCAGTATGTCTTAATAATATAAGCCAGAAAACAGCTTCAGGTGGCCAGGGTGGTCACTTAACACCTCAGATGAGTGAAAAGTAGCTTCGACTTCCTTGCAGGCCATCAAAAGCTTGATTCAAGACCCTGATGGATATTACATGAGAGCAATGATAAAGAATAGAACCTTTCCATGCCTATTAAACACAATGAAATAAAGCAGAAGACAGAATACGCACCATTGACCCATTCCTGTGTGCCTTCCAATTCTGTACTCTCCACCATCTCCCCAAAACCATACTGCACTTTCCTTGTCATTGTTGATCATACCGAACATGTCCTACCAGCCGGATGGCAATGTATCATCCTGGTGGGAGACGGTGTGTCATTGATTTTCCAAACAAATCTTCGGGATGGCTGACACGAGAGTGGGTGAAGGAGCTGGATGACAAGTAAAGACATTGAAGAGGATCAAAAGATGGTATGCACACCATTACCCATGTAAATACCACCACTAGAACTCACACAGATCGACTCAAAGATAGCTGAATTTCATTGGTAAGGACTTGCAATGGCAGTAAGAGAAAACACCTTACCTAAGGACAGGAGGATAGATCATGGAAACAGGAAGAGAAAGCTAAAGAAAGATCAGAGGGTATTTTGATGGCAAATGGCCATTGACCGGTGTGACATTGTGTGATGGTTACAAAAAAAAATTGCATATGGTTGCATGTGGTTTGTCAGGGGTGGTGAGTGTGTAGTACAGTGTGGACACGTGTGGAGTTGACAGGTTTGTCACGGTGTTGACATGGCTCTACACGATCGCATAATCACTAGGGCAGGACATCTCCATATGGCGCACCTGGGTTTGCATGGGATTTCATTGGTGTACACAGCTGTACATGGCTCCACACGGATGTACATCCATTTAAACTGGTTTACATCAGTGTACACCTAGTAAAGTCCAGTAAATCCACTTGTAGAGGTTGCCCACCCAACTACTATGCACTCACTGATGTCATGTCAGACCAAGTGCTCTGCACTTCTAAACTGGGCTGTAACCAGTCACCTGTGACCACAGGATGCTCTGGTCAGACTAAACAACTAGTGTAGAACGTTTTGACCCTACCATGAAAAACGACAGAGCAGTATCAATCCAGAATCTTCTGTTGGAATCCAAAAGGAAACAAAGTGAATAGTGCCAGGAAAAATCTGTTAGAAGCACGACACACTGGGAACTTGGAAGGGAGATTGCAGGCTTTTGTACTGTGAAATCTCCTCATAAATGAATGGCTGAAGGATCAAGTAAGCAAATTTGACCAATGACCCAAAGAGCAGCGAGAGGCATGTAATACGACCTGCATTAACTAAGTTGTGTGCTATATCTGCAGACCAGATCACCACATTAAACAAGCTAAATCCATTCATTCTTCCTGCATTAGTTGATTTAAGTATCAGCTGCCATTTGTTAATTATGTACTTTGGATTGCATTCAATCATTTTCCAGCAGTGCCTGATTGTCTATTGTTATGTCTGGATCCACTGTTCTTGGCCTTATTTTGGTCACACTGGCATATTGATAACATATTCATGAGGTATAGGAAATGTATAGTGGCTACAGTAATGGAAAGAGATTTGTACTATGTCTCTGCTTTAGTATCACTGACGGTCAAATTTGGGTGCATGTTGTTTTTGTTAGGGCTGTGCACCATCCATAACTGAACTGTATACTGTATAGTCAATGTGTTGTCAGCATTGGTTCGTACAATTTTGACCATCACAGTTGTATATATGGCCGTATTTGCTCTGGTGAGTTTGTCCCTCAAATACATGCTAGTTTTATCTCCTATGCATCATATATTAGCATACTCATCAATCTGGCATGCTCTGAGTCATTCTTGACTGAAAAATCAATGTATTAGAGTGCTTGAGATAGCTGTGAAGGACTCACCTATGGTGTCATAGGGTCCTGCAAGCATGAATTTGAGTCGGAAACATTGAAAAGTCTAAAACATTAATTGATTCAAGTGGTGAGCTACCTTTTCTTGCATTAGAATACAGATATGGAGCTCACAAGAACACTTGAAAGTTAGGAAGCACTGCCATATGAATTATGGCCATCGACGGCCATACTGTATGGTATTGCTTCAGGAGCTCATGGCTTCGGCACATATACTGTATATGGAAGCCATTCAACCGTACAGTACAGTTATGGCATGCAGCCCTAGCTTTTGTGTGGTTCTTATTATTTTCCAGAATAGCTGTAAAAAACCCATTCCCACCACCTGGTACTTATGCCAGGTGACACTGTGATATTGCCATCATAATCCTGATTCTGAACATACATAGTTAGCTTTAGGACATGGGCAGAAAGTGCAGCCATACCTGGAACCAAATTCATGATTTCATGTATTTCCCAGCAATGACTGGATGCTGGGTCTCATTCTGAGGCAACACCTTAACAAGATCATAATAAGTTGTTGGCTTGTCATTCAAGTCAGCTGACTTGAAAGCGGAAATGAGTGCCTGAGTGAAAACATTATTGAACTTGCTGTCCCCCTTTGAGGAGTCTGGCACCTCTCTTACAGTCTCATAGTCCTTGCATGCTACCAAGGCTATGTGTGTGTCCATAATAGGCCTCCAATCTGCCTTTGATATCAATCCAGGTGGATATCCAGGATAGTGTTTCAAGGTCCTCTCTGTAGCGCTAAACATACCTGCAATCAAACTAGATGGCAGCGGCAGCATTGAGCACACTCCTTCCCTGTTCATTAGTCCTCTGGTGACACTGGTGGAATGACAGTAGTCAGCAATGAGGGTGATGTGATTTCCCTTGTTATGGGCTATTTTGAAGAGAATGGCATTGATTTCCTGATCACTGATGTCAGGGACTTGGGAATTGCTGGTTACTGAGATTGTGGCATTATTGGTGTCGGGTGTATTTGTATTGGTAGTGTGTTGGGTGCGGCAGTCTACGGGGCACAGAGCCTCAATGGCCCCTAACCTAGCAACAGTCCCAGAGTTGTTCAAAGAATAGTACCCATCACAATTGTATGCTGTCCCATGTCCGGCAAAGTAAATGATGATATTATTGCCATGCTGTATGTTGGGATTGGTAGATAGATCAAGAATTTAATTGACAATGTTGGCACAGGTGGGCTAAGATATTCATTCATCAGTTAATTCAACTACAAAGCCACAGCAAAGACTGACTGGTTTATTTCTAGGCACTGAGAATTCCTTACTGAGAAGGTGTTGTATCTGGTTTTCTGTGACATATAGACTGTCTATCAAATATTTGGCCACCATCTTCACATCCGACATGCAATCACATAGCAAATGGGTCCTGTAATCATTGATGCCGATGATAACAGCCCAAAAGTTATGGTTGTATAGTAATTAAAGTCTCCAGTTAGTACTGCAGTGTCTGAGAAGCCCAGCTTGGCTGATGTTCAAAGTACACATACAGGCAGTGTCTTGTCAGTGCCAGAGGAGGACATTTTGTAGAGGGCAAGTTTCCACAAACCATTGATGAGGCTGGTGATGGGCACCTGTGAAACTGAGCATGGCCTAGCATGAACACACTAAAACCTACACTCAATCCCACTAAACACACACACACACACAAACTCCTTAAGTGCAGAGGGGAGCAAGGGATTTAATTTCAATTGCATGCCAACAATATCTCAATCTATCTCAGTGAGCTCGCTAGAACAATGCACGTAACAACATGTTTTTCTCAAGCTGTTCTCTTTTTCTCTTTTTCCTCGGAGCTTTTACAAGAGAGCATGGTGAACCGCGCAACCCCCAAGGCAAAGTATATTTCAATAGCTGGAACACATGGATATGCAGACCCGCAAATTGACCAAGTTCGGTCAGTGAGCTCGCTAAGTATGACCCACCGCTAGACCTAATCTGCACACGACACTGTCTTTCTCTTAGTTGCTAAACCTGACTCCCAAACTCATCACAATTAGAGGCCCTCAGCACTCCCAATCAAGTCACAAATACTTTCAAAAACTGTCCCCACAAGTCCTCACACACAGTACGCTTGCCCTAACAACGGTGCCACGAGGTCCAACTGTGCACGTCTGTCACACTTCATGCAACTGCTAGAACAGCTCAATCTGGCTAATTCCCTTGCAAACTACTCAAGACCTACACAGAGGCCAACACAACACAATTTCTCTTCTTACACTGAACCAGAAAACAAACAGAGCTTTCTCTCAGATGTAATCCAGCAAACTCAAGATGGGCACAGCGTCACTGCTGCCAAATCTCTTTCTTATCTCAAGTAAACCGAAGTTTTTATCCAAAATGTTTCTCTCATTCCATTTCTCTGTGAGCTTGCTAAACTTGCATTCTAGCCAAGATTTGAAGCTACTAACTCTTACATGTCACAACAAGTCCAGATCCAAACTGAAACTTTATTACTGTATGTGGGGGGTAGGTATCTTGTTTTACTACGTGAAATTCTACCTACTTATACTATGGGAGATTGATTATTACAAATGGTTCTTTAGTAAGTTAAATTCTTTGTCAGCCAATAACTCTTCATCTGAACTGGCACAACACTCTTGGCAGAGTGCCGCTTGGTCCTCCTTTTAGTATCCTCAAAGAGCTAAGCAATGTTGATGTCATCTGCCCTAGCAGCAGAGTAGCTTGCTGACTTGTACTCAATAGCTGCTTAATCCTCAATCACCAATCATTCCTCATATTCAGCTTTCAGGTCTGCTCTGAAGGTGACAGCATCATATTCTAAACTCTGTAACCAAGGAATGCTTCGGATTTCAAGCCCGCTCACTATTCCCATCAGCTGAAGCCTGTTTCTAGGCCATGCCCAGGGTTCCTTTGATTACCCTTGCACATGATATCTTTTCTCCGGATCTCCAGGGACCACGCATCATAGATCACAGACACGTAGTTATCTAAATTAGTCCCAGCCTGCATACAAGTGCATCTCACTGAAGGTTGGATTTTCTATTGCAGATGGATGGTTGAACGAGTGAGCTTGCTCTTCAACCTTATTGCCGTGCATGCCCATAAGGTATAGTGCAGCGATGAAGTCCTTATGTTTTAATTCTGTTGACATGCTCTGCAAGTGTTTACGCATGTAATTTTGCAATTGCTACCAATTAATACATGCTACAATGTCCAGGTACTAAGGCACAGAGAAATACAACAGAGTGCAGTGATTATAATGCTAGTAATAAGATTACCTGAGTAAAGCTGGGTGGAGCACATGACTTAACCTAAGGATGGTACTAGAAAGGCTGTACTAGGTATAAAGTCCCAGTGTTTGACACTAAGCACTCTGACAGGGCATAGCATGCATGCACTAAGAATAGAGCAGGACACGCTTGTGAGATAATTAAGACTTTGTGCAACATTGATCTATGATGTGCAAGGCCCAGCAAGCCCAGAACTTAGAGTTCTAGACTTTGTGATGTCAGAACTCGAGTAAATCCGAAGTATCTGGCTTCGGCCGAAGTGCATGAGGCCTAGACAAGGAGCTCATTGCCTTCACTATGACAGAATTCCCAAAGAGAGTATTATGAAGTGGAATCGGAGTCATGCACTAGGCTGCAACACCGAGGAGATAGCAACCGACATCAGTACATGTGTAATAGCACGGTTAACCGACATTGCAACACTTAGAGACAGGATCTGGCCCTGGGCCAGACTCCTGAGTCAGCGCCAAGCAATGGCGTGCTAATGGTGACATGCACGGGATGCAGGGGAGGGAGGGAGGAAACCTAAATGATACTATATCTGGTGGTATGAATTTGTAGAACATAAAATAGATAAATAGTGCAGTGTAATTGTAGTGTACAAGTTTTCGGACCCCCATTGTAGTCACATGCAAGCCTCTAGCTTGACGCCGTAGCTTCAGGATTAGTTTGTAACTTTGAGCGAGAGAATATACCTAGCATTGATATCATATTGAGTGAATTGAGATGCGCACGAGGCATAGAAAGCTAATGCGGCACTTGTGTGACTGTTAATTGGTTGGGTGACTTGCGCTCTAACCTGAGAAGAAGAGTTTGGTGTCATTGAGGATGCACTCTTGTGCTTTGAGGGTTTCATGTGATGCGAGGCACTACAGGTGGCAGAGGTTCAAACCCTTTGGCTTGATTAGTGCTCGCTTGAGGGTATATATTTCCCAAGTGGCATAGGTTCGAACCCTGTGGCTTGTGGACAGGGTTTTATAAGGTTTTTGTGTCTCTGGATCGCATAGGTTAGAACCCTGTGGATCTACGATCAGATTGGAAGTGTGAGTGCGTAGGTTTGAATCCTGTGGCTTAGGTGGAAGGTTTTGTGAAGTGTTTCTGCTTGGAGTGCAAAGCTTTGAGTCATGTGTAGTGTGTTTCAAGTCGTTTGAGGTCATACCATGTGTTGCTCTAGACTTAGTGAGGGTTTTGTGTATGTCTCTCGATGTTGTGTATATTGTGCTGCACTTTGCCTTGAGGCCCAGCGACAACTGTCACTCCTCCTGTTATTAAAAGCCTTTGGACTTAGAGAGATCTAGATACTTGACGCGCACTATTGCTATATGTGTGTATCCTATATTCTGAGAGTTTGGTTGTTTTGTTTCTATCTGCTTCTATTGCATCAGAATCCCCCACAAACTTGAGGGTTTGTGTGTGTAGTGTTGGGTGTGGGTGTGATCAGTGTCTTTGACGCTGTTGCATTTCTAGCTTGCATGCACAGTGTCTCTTCACCATTGCTTCTTTTTCTATCATAGAGCTTTCAACCTTGGTGACCTTGCTTCCTCATGTGCCACTTGTACTGTCAGTCTGCTCTCTATGTTTCTGCTTTGCTAACATGTGAGGTATGTAAATTTGCAAAATTACACCCTTAGCCACACTGCAGGCATGACAATGTATGTCAATAGCGGCAGTCCATGCATGATTTATACTCTTCAGACTCTACCTAGGACCAAGTGTTTATATATTTCTGTTGGCTTAGAGTGGTGGAGTGGTAAAGCATCCAGTACTGTTATTTCAGTTTACTTTGTCACAAGGTTTTTGGGTTCAAATCCCTGTCATTGTAGTCTTTAATATTTTTAAAAAATCCAACCAAGTACAATCACTGTGTTGCTTGAACCCACTGTGTGCAATGCACATAGAGGATTGATATGTTTGGACCAGAGTGAGAGTGAATTAATGTACCTGCCAAACTTAGTGAGCTTTTGACACTCCGACGGCTTTCAAGCTCGGCCTGGGTGAACGGCACCACTGCAATGTTTGGCTGCTGTCATGGCAACCAGCCATAACAGCATATTTGTCAAAGAAAACAAACACAAAGGAATGCTGATACATATCAGTCCTTTTCTGCACTACTCTCTACTACTGGCATTTGCTGAAACACTTGCTGGCCATTGTCTCCCCGCCTGTCAGACCAAATATGCAGTTTCACTCCCATACTCCTTAGCACCAGAGTTACTGTCACTAATAATCACTCACGTAGTTTCAAACATTTTGAAAACCCAGTAAAAATATCCCCTCAGAAGCAGACCACTACATCTGGTGGTTGACGAGCACCTCCTATCCACCATAGTGGAACTACGCCAATGTCAATGCAACTCTTGCCATTCTGGAAACTAGCTCACTGTGGTATCCACACCCATCCCTAAGTTTGCAGCATGCCAAGGCTAGGCGCCAGCTCTTGGGTACACTCTCGTCTCCACAGTCTATTATGAAGAGACTGGGTGGAGTGCAAGCATCATAATCCCCTGCCAGTGGACTGCAGATACAAGACAACCAGCCAGACTCCAGGCCGTCTGCCTGATAACTGTTACAGTCTGACTAAGAACTCGATGAAATGCACTACATATGAGAAAGACTATCAACTGATCTAAACTCAGTGGTCTGACAGGAATGAGGTGCTTGGCCTGAAAACCAGGGCTAGAGCAATCAAAAGTTGTGAACCTCTATGGTGAGTACTAGTCATACCACCACTTACTATGCAGAAACCCTAATATCCTGCCCACAAGGGTCGTAGGTTAACAAATGACCAAACTCCTTGGCATTCCAGAACATTGATTTTCCAAAGTCCATGGTCCAGCCCTCAGGTGATGAGCACAATCCCATCCATTTTTCTGGATTGGTGGGTGCAGCCTCTGGCTGAACAAAGGGGCATGGCAGCAAAACACCCATCACTGCGTCTTGGGAACGCAATGCCCAGGGAACATTAAATGCCTTACCATCACCTATCTCTGGGCTTTTTTGGACATCTGTTGAATCCATACTAGAATTTGTCAGTTTTGACTGGCATCTATCCATTATCACTGCTCTCATTCGAGCTAGATGCAGCATAGTAGTGGTTGTGTATGCAGAACCACCTATTTGGGTCAAGCAATGGTGACTGACATCACGTGAGGCTATGACTCAGCTGAGCCGTTCTTCAAGAACACCAGTGACAGCTTGTAAGTGTTTTCATTCATTGCCATTCATCATCACCAAGCTGACTGCTTTGCTTAAGCCACTCTCCTCCTACCACATCCACTATGACCTCTGACTCTCATCCACACCTCTCCCCATCTGTCAAAGAGGACTGGCTATGGCAACAGTGCTGGAAGAACCAGAAACTCAGATACAAAGCAAAAATCACCGATCCGTTGTGAGTGGTGTTCCTTTTTCTCCTTTACTGCCTAGTGTCCAACCTAACTATCCCGTTGCACAGATTGACTCGGCAACAATTAACAATGATGTTTCCCGATGTCATCGCTCTGCAGAAGATCAATCACCATCAATTCAAAAGACCCCAGGAAACTGATAAGGAATATTCTGCTTGTCTCAGGACACTGGAACTCAAGAATCATCACAGAACTAATTGACTGAATCACCCACCGTACAACCCTCACATCTCATATCCAAAAGAACATATTTGCCCATCAACTGGCACAGACTCCTCATCTCACCACAGGAGCAACTGTGACACCATCGGAGGTGCCTCCATCACCTATCATCAATACCAGCAGTTGTCCTCCTATAGTATGCAGTGGTAGAGGTGGCAGGCCATGTCGAGCTAATATCCTCCACGCCCAGGGTGTTTCTCTGCTTTCTCTTTGTCTCCAGTGGGCGGGTAATCCACCACAATTGTTCCCTTTGCTGCTGCAACCCCATCAATTGCCTGTGAATTCTGTAAGCGTACTGCTGTCCGTTTTCCTCTATACTTACAACTGCGGAAGACCTGACTTATATGCCACCTTGCTAGCATTCCTATTCAAGACGAGACATTGTAGTGGATCACCATCATCACCTCATCACTAATGTCCCAGTCTGACTGGATCCCGGAATGTCGATGGCTGATGGCAGCCAATCATATTGTTGTAATATGAGGTCTGACCAAATCTATCTATTCCGATCCACACACAGGCCCAATTACCATTGAGTGGCTTCAAGAACACCTGCACCTGCATGATACCAGACATGTACAAGTGAAAGGTCAGACCAACCACTTTATGTCACATATCAACACTCATACCATCTTGGGGCCCAGAAAACATCGACCAGGAGTCGTCGTCTATACTCATGAGTCTGGGTCAGCTTGTGGCAAGCATGATGGAACCTAGCCGATGTCGTTACATAGATGGCCTGTGTTTGGGTTCTCTAAGTGTTGCATCGCCTTTGGCGTAAGTGACATCTTCATTTTCTGTGATGCCAGCATGACCTCAACGCCATCCAAAGTTCCCTGGATGACACCTCTGATGCTCTGGTTGATATATCACACTGTGATAGCATCCACTCAGAACAGACAATGCTCAATAGCTATTGGGCTTCCCTGTATCAAGCTGGGACCGTAATCAGGTGGGCCCACCAACCTCACAGGCAAATGACCATCTCTGTTGTTGAGAGAGATGTGCAGATGTTGATACCACTGCACCTGAAACACTGAACAGGAAGACAAAGTGTCCACAACATCTTTGTGCACATTTTTACACCTACAGGCTCTAAGGATGAAGTGATCTGGCTGCACAATGCACAATGCAGTACCTTATTCCTCTTACCTAGCAATGTAGTGTGAGTATCTTTTTTGACAAGTTTGCATGTGCCCTGATCGTGGTTTGTCCAGTGTGGAGCTGGCAGGGCAATTTTGAAGAACTTTCATGCCTATTCCCTCAGTCATGCGCCACTTGTGTTTTTGGTCATATGATTCCATGCATCTCACTGAGGTGGCACAGCGGTATGATACTGCTACTCGACCAGATTCAGCTATCAACCTGCACTACAAGATCATACTCACCATGCTTGTTCAAATGATGGTTGCTCTCCCCATCCATGCCACCAGCAATCATGGACTCGAGTGTCATAAGCATGTTTAGTCTCCTACCTATGTCGGATTCTTATCTCAGCTCTTTGTGTACAGATTTTCCAGTCAGATCTCTAGCCACTTTTGTGCTAATGATTCTGGATCCACTCTCCTATATAGTATCACCACCACCAGCTGTCATCAACAAGTCTCCCTCCAAAGTCAATGAAACAAGCTGGGTCATCGAGAAGTATGACAAAGCACCCTTGGCTGCAGTGTTAGGCCAAAGCTAATGGTTATAACCATCTATCACTTTGCCAAATTTGTGATTATTAACCACCTTTCAATTGGGCACAAACCCAAGCCATCTCTGCCCTACATAATGCTCCCAAAGCAGCAGGCAGTATAAAATAACCAGATAATCATGGTTATTTCTCTCATGGTGGGCTTTTATTCACCCAAATATTAATATTATGCTACAGCGTACAAAAAAGGCAGCTACACTTAAATCTGGCAACACTGCCCTCTGAATGCAAGGATCCTAAAAAATGAATTCCTGCCCTTCAGCTCAATGTACAGGTGTGCAGACCAGGATTTGAGAACAAAAAAAATACCTCAAGGTTGCACTGATGCAATCCTGACTGGGCACAGGCGACATGAGGTGGATTCAAGGCATCAACAATGGATGACCTTTATTTCCATCACAAAAAGATTTTTAAAAAAATTATTTACATGCATAGAGATTCAAACACAGGCTCTTGTTGAGCAATGGAATACTTAAACCAGTGCACCAACAGGTCATATCTAGTATATCAATTATAATCTATTTATTTAGCTAAAGACATGAGAATATCAATTTAAAAAAAACCCTGCCATTGTACAGTGTGCGACGGGGCACTGAGGGTGTGGGAGGGCATGAGCATGGCATTGTCTGCAGGCATAGAGTCGTGGCTGCCTAACCACATGGTTGTGGAGTGATTGAAGGATGAATAGTGCTGGTGGGAGGCAACAAAGATGGTGGGCTGGGGTTGACGACAGTTCTACAGCGGTTGCAGGGTCTGACAGCACAGCGGAGGTCACTATGTGATTGTCCTGGGTTAAACACTGGTGGCCTTGTAGGAGGTGGTACAGGACTGAAATGGCGGGTGTTAGGATGGTGGGTGGGCGCACAATGACCATGGCCTTGGGGAAGAGAAAAAAAGACAGAATCATGATCCCCCACTCAAAGAATGGGAGATGTGTGAGTCTGGGGTGTGTAGAGGTACTGAGCCATGCGGGGCAGCCCAATGTTGGACAGGGTCAGGGTGGGTGGCAATGGCAGTCGTAGGGGTGGGATAGCTAGGATTTTGTGTGAGATCGATGTGCTGTCAAGTCATCCACTCATTGCTCAAAGCATGTGCTTGTCGTTGTCATCATCTTCAGTCAGCATCCCAATGTTTACCCCACCCTCCTGCAGCCTTCCTATGTCTCCTTCTTCCTCTGTAAGCCTTGCCCTACATCTCCCCATGGCACAGCAGCAGAGCATGAGGAGCCCTGCCTCTAGCCATTGTCGCCATCATTGATACATTCATGGTCATTGATGCAGTTTGTTGGCGGGGATTGCGCTCTCATATGCCCAGATGGCAGCTGATATAGCATCCCAAGGCATATTGGAAGTCGTTCAGCAGTATGAGTGTTGGGGTGAATGCTGATTGGACTTGATGTTGATGAGAGGTGGGCTGGGTCAGTGGGAATGGGGACCGTAGGCTTGTTTGATGGATTGGTGGGCAGTACTGGTTGCTGGGGTCATCGTGGTCAATGGGAGTGACTGTCTCATCTAGCTTGGGGTGCTACGCATGGTGCTGCCTCATTGGAGGGCTTACGTGTGGTTGTTGGGGGTGGAATAGTCGCTCTCCGGGGCTCTTGGGGCCGCTAGATGTGCAAAAAGCATCTAAAAGAATATTAAGTATCAAAGAAAAATGATTAAATACCTTTTTGCACCTATGAGAGGGCTGTTGTGCGAGCAGAAGGACATCACAACAGTGGGAGGTGGTGGTAAATGGTTAGAAAAGAAGCAGCACAGCCACTCGATTGCTGCTCAGATGGTCGGATCACAACGATCGAGTGTGCAGAATGTATGCTACGGATTCATCTGCAGCTCGAATTACTCACTCTGAGTGCCCATGAGTGTTTGGGATACTCGCCTGTGAGTAGGTATAGTATATATATGTATATATCTGAGGATATAAATGCTATGGGTAATCAATAATCACTATTTAATGGTGATTTCCCTGTATTTTTGGGCTACTTCAATAGTATACCCTCTTCACACATCTGTGTATTGTCTCAAGCCATAGGATAATTGTCATACATTCAATGTTATATATGGTACTATAGTAATACATCATCTAATCCACCCTGATTTGCTATTACATGCACATATGGAATGTATGAGTTTTCTAAGGCATACAACTTGTGTTCATTAGTAGTTACTGATTCACATTGTATACTGACTTTAATATGATTTAAATTCAAAATGGCTATTCTGCCCTTGATACTCTACTGTAGGCTACAGTAATCTCACATTATTTTAATTTCACATCCTTTGAAAGTACTAGATACTTTCTTGTGCTTCAGAATACATAGTCGACCCAAACTGAAGCCTTTTGTTTCATGAAATTGGCATTGGTCCAATTCCCAGGTCACCGGCAAAGTCTGAAAAACATTGAAAATTGTGTTTCTCTCGTTAAATTGGAGATCCACAATACTGGATGAGTTTGTAAAAGTATCATTACAACTAGAATATAATTATGTTTCTTCTACAGGACCCAATTACATGTAGAAAAATAATGAATTCTATGTATACACTTTCAAAAATTGCCCAGCTGCCAGATTGGGAATGAGATACTCACATGGTATATACATCCTGACCCACCCCGACACATCCAGCTAAAATGAGCAGTGCACATGCAGGAAGAGGACATATATGCAATCAAATATAGTTTTTCTGCTAGTAGTGTAATTTTTTTTTTGTGCCCAAATGATGAGTGGAAGAGTGGGAAATACAGTCCCACCCATTCACCAGAGCCAAGCCTGACCATTTCAGCCATGGCAGTGTTCGTGGGAGCATTACATAAGCTCACCTGTGTGCTGGTGAAATTTATTTGTGTGGCTGATTCAAAAAAGCTAGGAAGGGCTAAATTTATGATTTTATGGTCTCAGTTTGCAAGGTTGAGGTATAATAAAATATGGATGGCAATTCTGCCCATTATAGAGGCAAAATAGGGCCCAAATCAAGCCCAAACCAAGCTGTGTAGGCAAATTTTGCCTCGGAGCATGGTAAATAACCATGATTTTGCCAAATTACTCTGTGGTTATAAATAACCATTACAGTTTGGTCTAATACTACATCTATGACTGGACAAAGCATGGTTGAATGACATTCCCTTCTATGACAAGGCTATCAACATAACACGAGCCATTGCCCAATCTATCTTGGGAGGTATGCCATGTGCATTTGTGCATCAGTTGAAGGATTATCTTGACGAAGGTGAGTGGGATGAGCCTGGCCAACTCATGGATTTGAGTTCCACATTCAGGTCTGATAGTCACCTCAATATCCCATTCGAGGATGACAATGTTTCCTCATGTGCAGATGGCAAGGCTGATGTTGGGGGAGAGGACAGGCCGGCAGCATTTCATGATGAGGTGGAGCGACAGGATCAAGCTATAGCTAAACCGGCGGGATGTGATGGTGGTGAAGGCTGGATAGATGAACTACAGAGTGAGGGTGAGGACCGGGTGGATGAACTGGATAGCAATTCTGTCAGCACATCAATCTTGCAAACGGTACTAGATATAGGATATACCGCCCTGATGGAGATGCCTCTGACACCCATGCAGTTTACATTTTGCATCACCGACAGTGGACAAACTCTTCAAAAATCTCATTATAGAATCTAAATCAATGTTATGGATACCAACTTCACTGTCAGGCCCCATGTCTTAAGATAGAGGAGCACCATGTTTGTCTGAGTGTACAGGACCAAACTCTTGTGTCCCACCATACATAAGTAGATGGGCTGACAAATGTTCAGTGCAAGGATTATACCCTCCATGACACAAGAGATCCTAAGTGGCCCTGGTATGGATATAGTAGGTAAGCCTGCATTTAACAACTAGGATGAGGTGGTAGAGGTAACACTGAGGTGTACTTAGCAGAAATCAGCAAACTGACAAGGAAGTATACCGAAGTTACAACTCAGACCTTCTCAGCATGTGATATTTGACATGAACAACATGCCATTTTACATGGAGCAGGAACACAACACAGACAGTTACTATATGGCATCCCATAACAAAACATGTAGCCAACCCTATGATCCGAGATCAGCCTACTACATCATGCCACAAGAACAGGAAGGCTGTGCTTTGAAGCGTGGCAGAGTGAGCATGATACCAAATACACATCAAGTGCACTCACCCAACAAAACAGACTCTTTAAACAACATGGAATGAGCCACCAGCCCTCATGATGGTGCTGTCCATATAGGACTCTGCAGCGGCCATGCTGGTGAAGCTGCTGAGCATGAAGGCACGAGAAACACCAAGGGTTTACAAGGTAGCATTGCCACTGAAAAACATTGAGAGGTCAACATGATGCCCTCGAAAATATCTGAGAAGCACTTATGCATTGGCATAGATACCTGGTACTCAACTGTGGGTGACAACAAAGTATACATCCACCAGCACATTGGTCTTATAGTAAGTGTCGCCTGGTTGGAGGTGGCTCACCCCCACAACAGAGCTTCCTGAGTTGGTGGGAGCCGCCATTGCAGTGGGACCTTGAGCCACCATTGTGGCAGGACCTTGAGCTGCAGTCACAGCAGCTCCATCTTGAGCTGGGACAGAGGTGGCAGCACCTTGAGTTGCAGCTGAGGTGACAGGAGCCTGAGCTCCAGCAGTGGTGATCACCATAGTGGGAGTGGTGGGACCAGAGCAGAACAATAGGAGCAGCTCCTTCTCATCAGCAGAGAGCTGGAGGACCTGGTGCACGATGTCTGTGCAAGCGATCAGGGACTCATAAATTGCAAGGAGTTGGTGACCTGGCAACTCACACATCAGCTTTGTTAACTTCAAGAAGTTGGGGCTGGGGTTCAACGGCTGGGGGGTGGGGTTGGAAGGGGTGGAGGAAGTATCAGATATATTGAGTGAAAATGAGCAAGTAGCAAGTTCAGTGGAATGTGGGGATGGGAATGAGGATACAACCAGCCCAGTTTTATATGATTACCTGGCCCGGTTTGGACTTTGAGAAATTCCAATCACTCTGACCATGGCATCCACACTCTCTGAGAATAATACCTGCTTGGTGCATATAGAGATAGTCAGTCAAGCGAATGTTATTGGTCGACGAGTGTGGTGGTGACCAAAGTCTAAGATGCTGTGAGTCCATGTTGCCATTTTGGGTGATTGCAATAATTGTGGCACTTCATTGTCTTCCTCTCACTATAATTGTTGTTTTCGATTAACTTTCTCACTCTATTTCTCCCTCAAAAAACCCTGTTTGACAATGGTATCTGCTCTGCCGAAGGTCCTTTGCTTCATACCGTGCTCATCACTCAGCATCTTGGACCACCTCAGGGAATGAATTGATGTAGCCATTCATTGCAAGAGTGTTCTTTGGGAAAGCAGTTGTTCTGTGAGGAAGGTCAGTGCATTCCCTCTTTCCAATCTGGCTTATCTGCTGTCATTTAGAAGACCTGCATCGTCGCTCTCCTATTCCCAGCCAAAGGAACTGTCAGCTCATTGTCCCTTTGACCTTGTTCCATCCTAGCGATCCACATTTTCAGCTGAGTTTGCCATGAAAAAAAACCTGTTGGAGTGTGGTATCCATGACGCTCTACCATTCAAAGTAAACAGGGCACATCAAGAACTGTCACCTTGTTGTCCCCTCAAGCTCGTTCCATCCTAGTGATCCACTTTTTCAGCTGAATTCACCGTGAAAAAAAGCCTGTTGGAGCATGGTGTCCATGACGCTGTATTATTTGAGGCAAATGGAGAGCATTGTGGCGCATCCTTGACTTTCTTTCACCATGTTCTGTCACTTCTAATGATTTTACTTCCATTTTTTCTTAAGTTTAACATGCGTCTTTGATGATGCCATGCACCATGGCTTCATACCACGCTCATCATTTGGTGGATCGTGCACATGGACCGACTTAGCCAATGCATTGATGTAGTATTTCTTTGGCAAACTGTTATTTGGGGCAGTTGGCATTCTGCGAGGAAGTTCCAGGATCCCTTCCTGTCTAAACTGGTTGCTCCACTGTCCTTTCAAAATGATGGACCGTTACCCCTCGCCACACTCTTGAATGGTGTGTTACCATTCCTAGCTAGAGTGTGTCGTGTTGCCACATCTTCATCTCCCCTTAGCATTCTTCTGTCGTTTCCATTCACCTTTTTCGTCTTGGATGCTGCTGTCATGCCCGCAGCATGGCTAAGGGTGTAATTTTGTGAATTTACATACCTCACATGTTAGCAAAGCAGGAGCATAGAGAGCGGACTGACAGTGCAAGTGGCACATGAGGAAGCGAGGTCACCAAGGTTGAAAGCTCTATGATAGAAACAGAAGCAACAGAATTAAAACATAAGGACTTCATCGCTGCACTGTACCTTGCATGCATGCATGGCAATAAGGCTGAAGAGTGAGCTCACTCAGTCAACCATCTGTCTGCAATAGAAAACCCAACCTTCAGTGGGATGCACTTGTATGCAGGCTGAGACTAATTTAGATAACTACGCGTCTGTAATCTATAATGCATGGTCCCTGGAGATCCGGTGATGTGCTCAGTAACAGGCAGCGCGCAAATGAAACTAGTGTCTAGATCGTCAATCTAGATACTAACACACACACACACACACAATCACCAATATTAAGTTCGAGGGTGAGTACGATAGAAGCACTCGTGGTGTATGTAGATTTCGATAATCAATTGGGTTTTGCTTTAAAACAACTTCGATTCAAGTCTAGAAGTGTTTACACAAGATACACTGATCGCAATAGCAAGGTATATGGACATGGGGGTTTTTGTAAGGTATAATTTGAGTGGCTTAGACTCGCAACGACTTCGTCTAGAAGAGCTGGTAAGGCTTTAACTAGGGAAGCTTTAACAATCGAACAACCAAAGACCTAGGGGTCTACAAAGAGCGTAATTGCTCTGGAGTACACGGACTCGATTACAACACAAGCACATGCACTTGCAACAAAGAACCGAAGTTCTACAAAGAGTACACAGACTCTACAAAGAACACACAGGTCCTGGCTTCAAGTACGAGACTTGCAAAGAGTACACAGACTCTAGAGTACACTGACTCGTTAACTGTTCGAACTTAAAGCGTTCTAGGGCTTATTTCACTTCAACTAGGCAACATCTTTGGTCTGTGGTCAACTTAGCACATCTAGATCACTTTAGTCGGTGAGAGAGCACAAGGCCTTTGTATGCAGAGCAGTTCAATTAACTAGCAAGGCGCAAATGTGGGGACGACTCTTCTTCCTACTTAGTTCTTCTAGATTACTTATAGCCGCCCTTTTGGGGTTGACTTGGTAAACTTAATTCACTTCAGTCGAGGATATGCGATTAAACCAGTGATTGATTAGGTAGCTATAAGGCTACTAGCACAAACATGGGGGAATGCTTTCCTGCCATTATGCGTCTAGTCGCTGCTAATTTATACGATTTCTAGCCTAGGTATAGGAGCTTGTATCTAAAAGTAATTATGGTATGAGCTCTGGGTATCAATACAAACGATGAGTAATTAATTTAGAAGTATTGCGCCATTCCGAGGTTTCTATTCAGTTGTGCGGAATGACTAGTAGTCATTCTATTGCCGAGGAGTGCCCTACTGGTCCGTAGGAACCCCTCGCTTCTCCTTCATGCCTTGTCGCATGGATTCCTATTCAATACTACAGCTTGCACAGTATTTCGAGAGTGTAACCACCAATCGCGATTGATTGTCGGACCAAGATTGTATTGCTTCGATCAGTGTGTGATCTTAATTAGCTATCTTGGTGCCAAGCGTCGGTTATTCAGTTATTCCTAGGTTTAGTCATGTTCTAGACTAAGTTCATTTTACTGTGTGTATTGTTGTGGACTTAGCAATCCTTTTCTAGGTTTATTCAAGTCGTCGAGATGACGAGTAATCTAGTCCTTCTGTGTTCTGCTTTATTGTTTTGTATCTCATCTCGATGTGTCCCTTGGTTCTGACTGTAAATAGTCTTGTTTTGGGCAGGGAATAGCATTCAATGTTGAAGGCTTATAGAGTTGACTCGTCTAGATGTCGCTTCTAAGTCCGTTCTGACACTGTACTGCTCACTATCTTATGTAGTATACTAGCTATCAGTGTAAAGCCTTCACTATAGCTCTCTGTACCACTTGTAGACTGCGCTACTTGATAGAAAATCGCAAAATCTATGGGTAGCCTGATACCAAGCGTATCACTGGAGAAATGATATCACCTGTGAGGGTAATCAAAGGAACCCCGGGCATGGCCTAGAAACAGGCTTCAGCCGATGGGAATAGCGAGTGGGCTTGAAATCCGAAGCATTCCTTGGTTACAGAGTCTAGAATATGATGCTGTCACCTTCAGAGCAGACCTGAAAGCTGAATATGAGGGATGATCGGTGATCGAGGATTAAGCAGCTATTGAGTACAAGTCAGCAAGCTACTCTGCTGCTAGGGCAGGTGACGTTGACATTGCTTAGCTCTTTGAGGATACTAAAAGGAGGACCAAGCGGCACTCTGCCAAGAGTGTTGTGCCAGTTCGGACAAAGGATTATCGGCTGACAAAGGATTTAACTTACTAAAAGGCTGTTTGTAATAATCAATCTCCCGTAGTATAAGTAGGTAGAATTTCATGTAGTAAGAACAAGATACCTACCCCCCATGTACAGTAATAAAGTTTCAGTTTGGATCTGGACTTGTTGTGACACATAAGAGTTAGTAGTTTCGAGCCTTGTCTAGAATGCAAGTTTAGCAAGCTCACAGAGAAATAGAACAAGAGAAACATTTTGGATAAAAACTTCGGTTTACTTGAGATAAGAAAGATATTTGGCAGCAGTGACGCTGTGCCCATCTTGAGAGTTTGCTGAGATAAATCTGAGAGAAAAGCTCTGTTCCTTTTCTGGTTCAGTGTAAGAAGAAAAATTGTGTTGTGTTGGCCTCTGTGTAGGTCTTGAGTAGTTTTCAAGGGAATTAGCCAGATTGAGCTGTTCTAGCAGTTGCACGAAGTGTGCCAGGTGTGCCAAGTTGGACCTCATGGCACCATTGTTAGGGCAAGCGCACTGTGTGTGAGGACTTGTGGGGATGGTTTTTGAAAGTATTTGTGACTTGATTGGGAGTGCTGAGGGCCTCTAATTGTGACGAGTTTGGGAGTCAGGGTTAGCAACTAAGAGAAAGACAGTGGTGCATGCAGATTAGGTCTAGTGGTGGGTCATACTTAGCGAGCTCACTGATCAAACTTGGTCAATTTGCAGATCTGCATATCCATGTGTTCCAGCCATTGAAATATACTTTGCCTTGAGGGTTGCATGGTTCACCATGCTCTCTTGTAAAAGCTCTGAGGAAATCAAGAAATTGAGAATGGCTTGAGAAAAATACGTGGTTACATGCATCATTCTAGTGAGCTCACTGAGATAAATTGAGATATTGTCAGCGCGCAATTGGAATTAAAATCCCTTGCTCCCCTCCATACTTAAGGAGATTGTGTGTGTGTGTGTTTAGTGTGATTGAATGTGTGTGTTAGTGTCTTCACACTAGGCCATGCTCAGTTTCACGGGTGCCCGTCACCAGCCTCATCACCACCATATTGTATTTCATTGGAAAACTGTTCTTTGGGCCTGTTGTCATTCTGTGAGGAAGTTCTGGGATTCTTTCCTGTCTAGCTTGGTTGCTCTGCTGTCATTTTGAAATGACAGACCATTACTCCTCCCTGCACTCCTGAATAGTGCATTACCATTCCTAGCTAGAGTGTGTCACCATGCCACATCTTCGTCTCTCCTCAAAAAAAAAGTTGACCCCTCCTATTTGGGTCTAAAAATGAGTTTTTGAGGGATATTTTGAATGAATCATGATACAAAATATAGCAAAATACATTCTATTTACCTCTGACAATATGACAACTGGTGTTACAGACATCTTCACCAATGCTCTTTGGCATCAATGCTTACTGCATTGTGATGATGTCATGTGCCTTATTGAATTAATTTTGAAGTACGAGTCCAATAGGATACAGATTGTGCTCAAAACATCAGAATATCCATTATGCAGATACTTTTGCATGGAAAATGAGCCAAAAAGTGTGAAAATAGACCTATATTAAGCAAAATGACATCATATAGGTCATGTGAAGGTAGGTAGATCCAGCGCCGATGCACAAAAATATTTAATCGACCCACTGTCTTTTTTTTTTTTTTCATATTCGGACCCTCTTGGTATTTCATGTATATTGATTGAGCATTGTTGCTGAATCTCACACAGGACTCGGACCTGCCATGCTCCACAATGGCTCACCACTTCATTTCAAGGGTACAACTGATTGATGACATGGCCAGGCTTGGAACATGCTCGACCGATCTCCAACAAACCAGAGTTCAACAACAGGCTAATCGCATCTCTCATAAAATTGAAGTTTGGATCGATGTACAGAAGGTGTACAATGGCCAAGGACTACCTTATTACATGCTAGGGATGACAATCATCACACTCCAGGTGTTGAAGTCCATGCCTCCAAAATCCCCTTATACCTTCCTTCTCATACATTGGCACTCAACACTGTACATGTCAACACTCAAAACACTGTCATCGACAATGAGCATCGGCTGCATCTCGCCCAGGCACACGACACTTTGGTGACATTACACGATCACCTCCTGTTGAAGTCGTATTTGGTGATATGGCGCCAAAGATTTTCCCATGGACAACGTTATGGGACGAAAGCAAATGTGCTTATGCACAGGGTGGAGACCAAAATACAGGCAGATGCGGCTTGTTACCGACGAGTTTATGCGGCCTTGGAGGCAGTATCTGCTGTGTTAGGTCAGGAGGAGTGGAAGGCAGGATTATCTCCCCTGAAGGCGGAAGATGTCCGCGGTTTGGATTCACATAATGAAGCAACTTCCGAGGTACAACATACATTGTCGTGGATATGGAAGACTAATCTTCAGGAAGGGGAGAAGGGACTGCAAGAAGGTCAATAAATTTCACATTAAAGAAGCTAATCACGTACTGATATGCTTTTACTCAAGCACTGCATATTGAATGGTGCAAGTCTCATGCGCGTTCAGCGCTGGCAAGAGGAGTGTGATCTTCTGACAGAGGAGATTCATCGGGTTCAAGTTACTTTTCAATACTACAGTGGCATGTGGAAGGGTCGAGCCGCGCGCACGAATTTACCGGGAGCAAAAGCATATGCACTGAGGCAGGCTACTCTGTGGTCAGATCTTAGTGCGAGCGCAGCAACTCAATGGAATGAAGTAACAATAGCTCTACCTTCGCCTTCGGTCGACTTTGATCCGACGATGAACCTTGATTTGCATGGCCGTCGTCTGTAAGGAATGTACTCTCCCATCAGCGCTTCTTTTTGGTACTGCTTTTTCCATATTGGCTTGTATTCACGTTGAAAATAACATTTATTCATTGGCTATACATGTAGATCCTCCGGGTTCACCGTTCCAGTGTTCTTCTACCTCCACAAAATAATGCTCAACCTCCTTGAACCACTGGGTGATCATATCCTCAAGCTCATCAAGGTTGGCGAAGACTCTTGAAAGGTCCAATTTTCAGGAGGCGGGCCATTAACCCAGCGATTTTTGAGGCCCATAATGTACAGGGTAAAGATTTCCTGGAGAAGTCACCAATGAGCGGCACAGTCGAGCAGGGCCAAAGAGAAGCTTACAATTTTCCTGTGTTCCTTGTCTGCTCTTAAACGCTTGTACTCTTTGGCCGTCATCCTAGTGTAACTTGTTGCGATGGGCTACTCGATGAACCAATCGTGCCAGACACGCCGGAAAAAGCGGCGGACCTGGTTGCAACGAACAGCGCATTCAAATCGGGGACCTCGGTTAGCGAGCCAGAGGCACTGGTCAGAGGAATAGTCCAGTCGGACGGCGTATTCGTAGAGGCCGGGGATGTGTAAGACTCCGATGATTGCGCTAGTTGAAGAGTGACTAGAGTGACTAGAACAGCATAGTGATAGATTCTTAGGCATCTAGCATGTGTATATCATTGTAAGGATGATAGAAGACCAGGTGAACGGTGCCAAAGTGATTCGACAAACAGACAAGTGGAACTGAGCCAATATTCGTCGATGGATCAAAAAGGAAATGTAAGGGTGGGAACGGTTCTTTAGGTTGGCCGTGTTTATATCCAGAGTGAAAGATCCACGTGCATATTGCATTGGAGGTATACAATACTATACAGATAGACTGTTACAAATGTCCATTGTCACAACGCGTAGGCATAATAATATCCGTCAGATTTACCATCCGTAGTGGGCGTTCCAGGCAGAAGTGTCGTAGTACTTCTGGTCATCCTTCTTATCATCCTTCTTGTCATCCTTATGGTCTTTGTCATCCTTGCCATAATCACAGTCATCCTTCCAGGTGTTGACGTCGATGATCTCGACAAACAGCTCGCAGATGAACTTGTCATCCTTCTCATCATGCGAGTAAGCTAGAAGGAAAAGACATTAGATGATTCGGGAGCAGGAGTAAACATCAGACGTACCCTGGCAAGAGTTACATTTGTCATCTTTCTCGCAGAAGCTCTTGCACTCTAAGGAGAAAATGTCGGCGACATGGACAAAAGTGAAAAGACGCGCTTACCGATCTCAAAGGTGATCTTGTCGACTTCCTTGTGGTCGTAGGGAGTGTACTTGCCCTTGTTCCACCCCTTGAAATCATTGTTGTGCTCGAACACCGGCGTCCAAGTGCAGTCGCCTCGACCATTGTCCTTGTTGTCGTAGTCCTTGCCGTAGTCCTGGTTATCATAGTCCTTGCCGTAGTCTTTGTTGTCATAGTCCTTCTTGCCATCGTCTTTGTGGCCATCCTTGTTGTTGTATTCCACACCGCCGTAGGAATCGTCCCTCGCTTCGACGGAAGCAGAGAGGGCGGGGACCGCGAGGGCAAGAGGGAGGAGAGCGGCTACTGAGAAACGCATCGTGATGGAATAGGCTGATAGTAGGAAGTAGGTAGACGAGGATGGGTTGGTTGTCTGAAGAATCTTGGAGATTTGAGAGCCCTTTTATATCTTTTCGAAGGCCAGAAAGTACCTGAGCAAGGTGAACTTGAAGAACGTCATGCCGAAACAGTGCTCGTATAGACGGAGCTTGGCGGCCGTGAGTGCATCAAAGACGTGCCGAGCCGTACTTACAAGAATCTGCTTGGAGTAGTAGTCACCAAGCCTAACCTGAACCTCAGTCTCAGAGAGAACGCGGAAACTCAGTAGCACCCAGCGTTAGTCTCGGAGGATGGGTAGGCATTGATCACAGTGAAAGATATCCCAGGTAATTCCTCGCTAGCTGTGACTCCCCAAATTACGGCGATTCCAGAACTCTAAAACATGTCGAGCGAGCCTGCCGGCCGCTCAATATTCCATAGCGCTTATTGGGCAGAGTTATGAGTCCTCCAACGATAACTTAAAGGACCCGAACTGTTCAGCGAGTCGTATCGGCTTTCAATGTATGTATTGCCATCAGTTGCCGAATATCCCTGAGTTGACTCGCCACAAGCCCTCGCCAGAGTGGTCCTTGAGCGCTTGAGCCTCCGGCCTGACTTGAGAGACAAAACATCGACGAGAATCGATCCGCCCGTTGTAGGAGGTTTGGACTTGCCAAGCCAAGGGAAGCTGCTTGGAGTGGCGATAACCAAATACGGTGCAGGCGGGGAAAATCGGTGTCAGATGGAATGAGGAAATCGGGAAAGCGGCCGGTCTTAGCCTCATCAGAAGCGAGAGGGTTGATGCTCATAGTGGAAGACATTTCAGTTCAGCCAAGGAGGTTGGTGGATGAAAGTAGTGATGTAGGCGATTACGCTGAGCCCATGTTTCAATGACCTTCCTCAACGTCACGACGACAATAGAAAAGCGGAACATGCCAAGTGAAATCGCGAGTCGGAGTCAGAGGAGTTCTCCAATTCACAGAAAAGGTTCCATTGAAGACGCTGAACCATTCCGTTGAGGTGGCATTCGCTGTCAAAGAGTTGGACAGAGACAATTGTCGTCGAGGAGCCCGAGAGCCTAGCGAGTTTGGCATCACGGCGTTTGCCGACTCTGCAGCGGCTATACTCGGCCGGCAACGCGTCGCGTTCCTCCTTTATCAACGACTTCGAAGTTCTCGTGCCACTACTAGCTCGAAACATTGCTATGGGGTTGGAGTGGACATTGGAGTTTGAGACGACAAAGGAAATTTTCCTGTATTCTACTAGCCCATACAGTTGTCAAGAAGACCACGTCAAGGGCAAATACGTGAGCGTATTGCTTCAGCGGTGTACGCTAAAATGTACGAACGAGGCGTCGTGACCCTTGGGTACACCAGGGACCTAATCCAATGCACATCCGTAGACCTGCTTAGCGGTATTTCTCCATCTCTCGAGATCAACAGCAAAGTCTTGGGCGTACTCGACCTCGAGATGGTGAAGTCGTTTGCCAACAAGAACGAGACTATGAAGAGGATCTCCAAAGGCATCTTCCTGATGATTCACCAGGTCGGTCAGGGTACCAGCAACAATCCTCTGGTTGTCGCTTCCACCGCCAACGCGAGAAAGCGCGACGGCGAGGGTTGTATCAGGAGATAATGTTCCAGTTTGCCTTAGAGATTCGATCTCTATCAATGGAGAGACAGCTTGTCGTATTGACATGTACCAGGGGGGTTCGTAGATCTTCCGACCACTGCCACAGATATTAAGATGCAAGACAGAAAGAGGAAGAAAGTCCCTCACCGAACTAAATTCTCTTCACTCTGTTCCTTGACCTTTATATCCAGCAGCACGAGCGTGTGCAGACCGAGATCTGCGTTCTCCTTGATTCTGTCGTAGAAACTGTCGGGTTTCCATATATCCGTGAAGAAAACTAGAGAGACCGTTTGGCCAAAATTGTAGAGTTGGAGACCACAGGCGCCGACTGCGTTCATTATCGATGCATTGTGGATGACACGGGTAGGGATACCCAGGGCCCGAGCGCGAAGGATGATGTCAGTATGCGTTGTTGCCCTACGAGATCCGGTGTGAGTCTGCTACCGAACAAAAAGACGGCTACCCACCCGAATGGATCCCCGACAACCAACAGGGATACGTCCTCCCTGTCTGCATTCGCCAATATTTCATCGCTCTCCGTTTCCACCATGTCCCGGTCGGCGAGAATCAGTGGTTTTTCGTAGAATGCTTCCTTGCATACGTCGGCCCAAGAAACATCGCGACGGATGACTATCATACCAGTTTTTCTTTTTGCACCGTCAAGATGCTAGTATATGCTTCCAAGTATACACGAGAAGATCCTTTGATGGCCTACGAAAATGATAAGAAATGCGCCAATCAGAATATACTGGATATTTTACCTCGAGCCCGCGAATGGTGACATCCTTTTCATCGCAAAGCCCAAGACCGATGATGTAGAACATGGTGGTAAGGAAAGATCGGATCCGGCAATTTCCGTGAGAGCGAGAAGGTTCAAGGAAGGATTCTTATTTGATTCTCTTATTACCCAGTATCTAGAGCAACCATAAAGGTGTAAAATCTGAGTATCATCTACAAGTTTATAGCTACGAAACGGCCCACTCGGCATTCCTATTGCACAGAAAAATCTAGTAAAATTTGAAGTAATGCATCTAAAGCATTGCATACTCCCTGTTCGTCTTCGCCTGTGCATTTCCGGTATACACCGGTAATTCATACACGTACGCTTGCCAAGTCTCGTTTGACACAATGGGAGCAGTCGCAAACTCCGCCATGTTCATCCCAGATATATACGCCCTCAAATGCGGCAACATCGAAGAAACCGCACGATCCTCACGCATGCGCTGTTGCACTCGCGAGAGTCCAACTTCGGAGTACCAGGCCGGATCCTGACGGATCACAGCGCACTCATACACATCCAGGATAGGCTGGGGAACGTTGGCCTTCTTCGCTGCGGAATATGCAAAGGCATGACCTAGCGCCTCGATGACTGGTTGAGACTGAGGAAGAATGAGGGAGTTGAATTCTTTGCTGCGATGGTCGCCTATACCAGCAAGGAGCTGGCCATTCTCTTCCATCAGACCGTGAGCATGCTGGGCTAGCAATGATTCATCGGCGTCTGGTAAAGCGATGGTGTAGCGCTTCAGAAGAAGCTCGGAGAACAACCGGATGCACAACGTAAGAATCTCGCCTTCAGCAACTACGGCGCCTACTCGAGGAGTCAGTCACTGCACATGGACACCGTTCATATATCTGACCTTTTCCGTCGTTCTATAAGGTATTCTCATGTTAGCAAGAGTATGTGCTCAAAGCCAGCTCATCTGACCTCCATTCTTGCCATGTAATTCTGTTCGAACGTTCCTACGAATACGTTAGAAGAAGTTGGCGCCGCAATATTTTTAGCGACTACATACCTTGTGCTCCGCAACGTTCCGAGATCTCGGCTATGCAGCGCTGGAAGTGACGGACCACCGTAGCTTTCGTGATGACTGCCATAGCATGTCGAAGCCGACCATCCAATGCAGAGTCCTGCGATTCTCGTATCACCGACGCGTACCAGTGATCTAACACATATCCGACAGCGACTGCACTCGCGATAGGCCATTGCTGGGTCCTGAAAGAGATGATGGGGATCATGGAAGAGCTCTTGCGGTCGGTAATGCACCGATGCATAGAATAAGAGCCGACGATATAAGCCGACATCTTCACAGCATAGATCAAGGGAGATACGATCAAGAGGGAGCCTAACTGTATTCTCCAATTCTCGTCCCACCATGCTTCGAGGGGTCGTTCGGGAGCAGTAATGTGCTGAAGATCAGCGGCCACCAGTGCCGTGTGGGGAAGGCGAACATGATCAAACGAAGTGATGGAGAAATCAAGCGGACCAGTTCCGCTACGACGGGGAAGGCGCGTAGACTTGACACCGCGATACATTTCTTTTTCATCGCTGTTTGAATGAATGAATAAGTTTGTTAGAGCAGCTGAGAGTAGGGAGTATCTGACCAGATAGGTACGATGAAGTATCTACACCCAAGATCTTCTCCCTTATCCATCAGCCTTGCCATGACCAACGCAACCTTTGGAATACCAAAGGCGGGTGTAGAGGCCGGCATGAACCTGATAAACGAAATTAGGAAAGGACCATTTCGATAAAGGCTAAGCTTACTTGGTGGCTTCTTCACGCGGAGTGTTGAGAATATAGCTTCCATCAGACATTCGTGTAGCCGTCGTTTCGATATTGAAAGCATCGAGCCCGTGGCCACGTTCCGTCAAGAGGAAGATCCCTACTTTTTCGAAACGGAGCAGTTCAGAGACGAGGGGCCTCAAGTCCGGACGGGTATCAAGGTGACGCGACAGAGTACCAATAGTCAAGCCCACATGGGCCGCAAGAATGGTGAACATCCCAATATCCAGGCATGTAGCTGGATCCGTGAACAAGCCCCAGAAGCGTTCAGTGCTGTGTTGAACGTCGGAGGCGGTCATGGCTGGTCAGGAAGTCAACAACCTTGATAGAAAGGAAGAATAGGTTGGGCATACTGTGTGTACTGAACATAAGCTTCGCTCTCTTGTATGCAAGAGCAACTCGTTCATCTGTAGTAAGTTTCTCGACCTGGATACGAAAGAGGGGGTGCTTCGCTACTGTAGATTGGCTGTTCATCGTTGAATTGGTTATAGCATGACGCTGTTTTGCAGGCCTTTTATAACAGAGCAGACCCTTGCACCGAATGCGAATAAACGGATTTGGACGAGCAATGTATACATTTTTTCAGGCGTCCGATAGATAACTTTACGTTGCGGTGCCGCGGCCGTAAGGATTGAGTGAATGGACTAAGGCTGGACCAAGACCCGGATAACGTGCCGCTTTTCCTCAAGCATGGTGTTTCTTAGAAACTACGAACTTTGATGATTGGAGGAGGAGGAAGATATTTATTCTGGTCTATGTCCCTGAGAAGGAAGGAAGTTTTATTACCCGATGGTGCTCCTCAACAGAAGCGTGCAAGAAACTGACCAGAGTCCGTACTACACAAATAACCTGCCTGAGACAGCTCGGCAACACTGGCATCAGAAAGTACACGGTGAGCGAGGTCCGCGACAAGTCCGAAAATATGAATCAGTTACTTGATATGCTGTACTGTATGCTGGCGCCTAAAGATTCACCTCAAAAGGAAGGGGACCTTTTGGGGTGTGACCATTAAATAGTATTGTAGACGCCGAGAGGAAAAAACATTTCTTCACTGCTTAGAGGGTAATCGTAAAGCATTAAAGCATTTGAAGTCGGATCATAATAGCTTGAAGTGATACAGATCCTCTTGAGCTGGAAAATGCACACAACCTGGAGGAAAACGCGCGAAGTTGAAGTTGCAGTCTCGACAGCGACGCGGAAAGGGAGCGTGGGAATTATACAACCCCATGCGGAACTCAGGGGTAGTGTTGCCGCGACTCGGCTAGGCTTATGCCGACTTTGGTAATTGTTCTTAGCCGAGTCGGCTTAAGTCCATAACCATGATGTCGGCTAAGCTAGACTTCGGCTCAAGTCGACTTGAGACTAACGATCTACAAAGGAAGTCACTAAGTTAAAACGCACTTTCCAAGGCAAGATGCCTTGTACATCCTTCTAACATCCTTCAGAATCAATACATGATGATATAGAGGACCGAGGTGTCCAACTGACAAATCTGTAAGTACATCTTCAATATAGCTATAAACTACAGTCCCTTCACCTTTTTAGGAAATCCATCGGACTGACCTCGGCATTTGTACGGGCACTAATGCTCAAACTTCGGTTGTTCCGTTTTATGATATTAATGAGCATTTTGAAGGTCTATTTTCCTCGATATGTGTTGGAAGCTTATTTTACATAATACAGGGTGTGAGCTTATGTGTCCCAGGGGAGAATAAAGGTCAAGAAGATATTGGCCAAATCAGGCACCTTCATTCGGGCTAAAGCGACTCGAGCCCGGCTTTAGCCGGCTAGTTGATGAGCTTGAGCCTAGAATGAGTCTGAGCCAATCAAGACTCAGACTCGGCTTACCGGCTCAAACGACTTCAAGCCGAGTCGCAGCATCACTACTCGGGGGTAATGATTCCTCCTGTTCGGTACCGTAGCACTTTTCGATTTGCATTGCGAGAATCGCTCTGTTCGGCTTGAGGATGTGCCTCCTTCTGAGGGATAAAAATAGATTTGCCGTTGTTTCTAGGAGAAAATGAGCGCTTTTTATTGTGGAAAACATGTATTTACACAGTATTCTCATTCCTGAACATGTTTTCTACTCTCATAAAAACCCATAATGGCGAGTCGTTGATATTTTTCCTGTATGATCTTTAACATAATAAAGCTAAGCTTAACTGGCATTGACCAAAATGTTCCGCGCTACGGTGGTCCGGATCCGGGGCCGACGGGGCCAGGAAACGACGGGTATCGACGCGACATTAGAGTGAACAAACACTGGTAGTATGAATTTTTGAATCTGAAGAGAAATGGTCTCGCGCCGTAAGCGTATGGTCCACTCAGCACTGTGTATGGCCGGTTTAAATCTAAGCCGGTAATATACAGAGGAGTTGCTGATACTATCATTTCGAAAAGAGGTCACAGGTCAATCGGCGTATGCAAGGTAGTATTATCGAGCAGGTATGCTTTCGTCAGGTGTACTACTTCCGATGTAATAGTGGAATTGAACGATCATAGAATTTAAGGGGAACAACAAATTTGAGTAATGGTAATCTCTGAATTATTATGAAGCCAGATACTGCGTCAAATTTTATTTATTAAATGATACTAAAGCCACTTGAAAGACGACAATTTCTTGCTATAAGTACATCGGACTTAGTAGGCAACTGATACAATGGGCTACAAAATATGTGCTCTATTTAGGGAGGATACGAATAGACACATTCTAACATTTATCCCTTTCGCCCTCAGCTAATCTTCATTTCGCGTCTGTCTACAAGATTGTACTTGGTAAGCACGAAAGTGGTACGCGCTACGAGTGTACTTAAGGATCAAATGCTCAAGAGCCCCGCGCTATACGTACGGGTGGTAAGCAGCAACCAGTTCAACTATATAACATCTAACTTATCATGCCGTAGTATCTACCTCCAGTGTGGTATGAACAGTTATTAAAGTACACGAGACCGGAGGCGGCGCTAAAAATAGGTCTATAATCCGGACCCAGAACCGTGCCTTAAAGCCGCTCAAACGGATTTGCGTTATACACTGTTACGCAAAACGAAAACCTGCCTGAGACAGCTCGGCAACACTAGATGCACAGTTGATGATCATGATGAAAAAACGCAGAGCTGCGCCCATTTCTATGCTCCATTTTCATTCAATTGGCCCATCATTATCATGACACCGATAGCCTTCGTGCGGTTCGCAAATCAAGCTGGAACAGCTCCCACTGTAGCAGATGAACCGGCGTAAACCTTTGGCTCATCGAGCTCGTGTTCCTGCGGCGAGGGTCGTTATATGGAGGTTTTTGTGCGGGGGCAGTAGTCTTCATCATCCTCCTTCCCCGCAGTTGGCATGGCAGACTTCAGATCCTCTATTCCATTGCCGTATTCCTGACGACCTTACTGTACCCCAGTTCCTCCTCGACGATTACAAGCATCCGTTGAGTGAAATGAGAAAGGAGGATGACGCAGTCTGGCTTATAGACGATGCCACCGGAAGAGAATACACGTTCAAGGAGGCGAGTAATTTCACAGTTAGCTCGTGAAATGGCTGACCCTTTGATATAGTTGCGCACTCGTAGCAACGGCTTCGCAAAAAGCTTGCATACTGAATGTAACCTCAGTAAGCTTCCCTAGGATTTAAGCGATAGTGTAAATTCACTTCAACACCTCATGTTTAGAGGAAGACGACGTTGGTAGGTACACAATTACTTCGTTCCACAAAAAGAATTCACATGTATCATACAGTATAATATTGTTCTTCAGCCCCAACCATATCGGTAAGTGGAGTCCGCCAACCTGCGAACCAGTAGGACCAACTCACGCACGTTATAGACTACGTCGTCGCGACATGGGCTATCCACCGACTAGGAGCGACGATCGCGTACGTATCGACGGGTTTCACGGCTTGTACTTAATCCTTTTCAGGGCCGCCAATCCCCTTTACACTATCGTGGAGCTGGAGGATTTGTTGTCCCTAACAAAGGCAACGAGAATACTCACCGACGAGCGGTTCCTCAAAGTCGTCACCCCTGCAGCAAATACATTTGGTATCCCTACGAGTTCGATTCTATTGTTTGATATCGGTGCTGTTAATCCTAGATCGGGATACACTATGGTGTCGGGGCTAGTGTCATATGGGGAAAATTCGTCTGCTCAGATTCCAGAGAAACGGTTGGCTCCAGGTGAAGGCAAGACCAAGGCCGCTCTTCTGTTCTTCTCGTCGGGAACCACCGGAAAATCTAAGGTGCGTATGAATGAATTGTCTGATACCGCTTATGTAGACTTTTGATGTTCCTTACCAGGCTGTGGCGCTTTCTCATTATGCTGTTATCGCCAACGTCCTTCAGATGACAGCGCATCAGAGAGAGAATGGGAAACCCCGAGGCCCCGAGAAATGGGCTCTTCTAGCTGAGGACGTGATCACCGGATGTAAGGACATCAACCTTCAAGTTTCACCGGCGCTCACTATTTCCCAAGTATTGCCTTTTTTCCATGTGTACGGCTTGATTGCAAACGTGAGCGCTGCAAGCTCTTCTGATGAATTATTTGTCCAACCTGACTGTATTCAAAAGATATACTGGGCCTTATTTCTTGGGGGAGGTTTCATATCGAACTGCTCCAGAATTGCGCATATCTGACAAGTGCGCATTATAAGATGACTGTTGATGTAGTGCCAAGGTTGAGCCTATCTAATTTTCTCACAAGCATAACAAAGTACCACATCGCCCATCTTTAGTACGAAACAAACAAATTTATTTTCCTCGCACTCAATTTAACTGTTTACTCTAGTCTTGTTCCGCCCCATGTGGTCTTAATTTGCAAAGTGCGTATGGATTTGAGCCAGTACTAGTTCTGTAAGTTCTGCACCAACTACTCACTGTCGCAGGATCCCTCGGCGGCCTCTCGCAACTTTGACCACGTCAAGCTAATCTTCACCGGAGCAGCGTCTCTTTCCGTCGACCTTATGCACCAGGCTACAAAGGTCTTCCCAAATGCCGCCATATCCCAAGGCTACGGTAAGCTCCAGTCACTCAATCATTCGACCCTATCTGATCCTATGTTTTAGGTATGACAGAGACCATTATTGCTGCGATGCAGCCGACGGACCAGCAAATTAGTACGGGAGGATGCAGTCCGATGCTTCCAGGTTTCGTCGCTAAGGTCGTCAAGGCAGACGGGACCCTTGCTGTTGCAGGAGAAACAGGAGAACTAGTCATGACCGGGCCGTCTCTCGGTTTAGGATATGTTGGCGATGAGGAAGCGTAAGGTGTTTCTACTATTTTCTATTTCCGGCTTAGTGGCCTTTTCCAGCACAAAATCCACATTCATTGAAGGGTAAGAGCTCAAATTCGGTTTTTGGAGTCGAGGTATCATAGTCATACCCTCTTTGTTAAAGTTGGGTCCGTTCGGGAGACGAAGTCAGATTCAGCGAGTCAGGAGAATTGTTCGTAGTGGATAGGCCTAAAGTAAGTTACGTCCGAGTCTTACTATATCCTCCCTTCAACTTTCACAGGAACTTATCAAAGTCCGCGGCTTTCAAGTTGCCCCCGCCGAAATAGAGGGTAGCTATACTCGTTTCCATGCGCAGTTATTTGGTTCGACCCTTCCATAGATCATCTCATGAGCCATCCTCATGTGGCTGACGTCTGCGTGGTCCCCATCGCAGACGAGTAAGTCTAGCTAACGTCCTAATCATCTACTTTCACACTCAACTTGTTCAATAGGTACTCAGGCGAACTTCCTCTGGCGTTTGTTGTGCCCAGCGCGCAAGCACGCCAAATCATGAATGACGGCGGAGACCCAGAAACCATCAAAGACCAGATCAAAAAGGTAAGCGAACGAACTGGCGAAAGGCTTGTTACCCTGATCTGATGCCTCATGATTTCAAAGCACGTCGCCGATCATAAAGTCAAAGAGAAATGGCTGGCTAGGGGCGTCCGATTTATAGATTCCGTTCCAAAGGCAAGTCAGCTCATCGTGTTCCAAGTTAGTCGTAGCACTTATCGATCGCTGGTATCGATAGAGTCCGAGTGGAAAACTACTTCGACGGATCCTCCGAGATGGATTGAAGGTCGCGGCTTAGAGATACACTGTGCAAATGTATGTCCGTACTTGGTCGATGCCTGAGGCTGAGATCAGCGTTTTCAATAAATATCGACACAAATTTCGCATACAAAGTCGGAAACATCATCCGGTTGGACCGTGCCGTGTAATACTACCCTACCCTAGCTCAGAAACCGATCCTTTGGATAATATGATGTAAGCCCCTCAGTATAGAAGGTTAAGTCTCGACAACAACGTTTGTTACAACAACACAAGATAGATAAATTAGGGAGGTTCCCCGGTACACGGCGTTAACTTAAAGAAAGTACTCTTAACAGTTACGCGGCAGTGTACCCCATGGTTTTGCCCTGAGGTTCGTCCTTGGGGGAAAATCAGTTTCAATAAAGGCAAACGAACCACCATGACTGACATTCATTCGACCCATTTCAAAATCATCGTTGAATACCTCTTTAGTTATTGCGACTATTGGCGCCCGTCCTTGCATCCCGTCAGTTCTCCGTGTGCCTTGTGATGACTGGGAATTAGTATCCCTTATCATAGTGCTCGTGATACTCAGATCAGTCGAAGATGTATAGGTATCCCGTCCACCCATAATCCGGATTCGCGAATTCAATACCATGTAAACGGTATTAGCATACAGCTTGGGCATGATGAGGGAACCCAAAGAAAAGGATAAGGTTGAGCAGAGCGACAACAGCTGAACGTAGGTGGTGTTATTCTTGCAAGAACGTTAGATGATACGGAGCACATACCTGTCACAGATCCTGTTTCAACAGTAAGACGAATTAACTTCGTGACAAGCAATCGGGTGCCACGGAAGCCCGTAAAAGGGCTCACATAGTAAGTCATACAGATAACGATGATGATATCACACAAGGCGGAAGCTCCACACCAAATCTGCCCATAAATCAGCGCTGTAAACACGGGATGCCCAAGGCAGATACTTACTCCGACGGCGACGGATGTCCTCCGGTTATTGAGTTTAAGGACGTTGCCTGCTTCGAAAGAATAGGCACCCGTTGTTATAGCTATAGTGCTTGTCAAAGACACCTGTGAATAGATGAGCCAGATCGTCACAAAGAAAGAGCACATTGACGAACACAAGTCACGAATATCGGGACGATTGGTGACTTTGACAACACGAAGATTCGGTATGCATAGAAGACCTGCCCGACACAAGCAACTGCACTTATTATAAATAACGGAAAACCAACAGAAAATGTTGCACGCACCGACACCGCTCATGATGGGGACAGTGAGCCAAACAAAGTGCATATCAGTGAGGGCTTCGATGTCGCCGAAGCCGTACCCGAATATTGAGAAAGCGTCGTGGGTGACGAGCATCGTCTGAACAAATTCGACGATGTATATGCCATAGACGAGATATTTTGTGAACCGCCTGTCTTTCGGAAATGCCAGATAGTACAGATCTAACGAAAATAAATTAGAAACAGTTCAATGGAGTAATTCCGAGCGACGCACACAGTTGCACGGACAGAGTCCCGAAGAGCCCCCAGTGCAAGAGATAGGCAACGGTCTAGGTTGCCGTGTTAGCGATTGAATAGACGAAACGTGTAATTCGCCATACCAAAGGTCCAGACCTGAAATGAGACGACTTAGTACATACTACTGCTTGATTTCAGGATTATGACTTACAGCCTTTCTATGGGATAACCTGCGGGGACCGGCTGCATGTTGTAACTGGGGTCGTTGTACCGGTCCTGAAGAGAGAAGCTTATACATATATTTCCGACAATCATCGTGAGAAATCTGAAAGATGGTTCTCCGACCTCGAACGCTCAAAGTCTGTCACGATCACAGAGTTGCATCACGCTACGGAAACGAACTGAGTGAACCATCGCAGTCTAACCAGGCACGATTTCGACAATGTTCATGCGGTCAGGTGCATTGGCCCATCGAAACTCATTCAAATCACGACTCGGATTCCGATCGCCTGGCTGAGAATATTTTTTCCGCACCTGACGGAAGAGCTTCCGGCAGGTTGATATGGTCCTGCAGAATCTAAGGTTACTCCGGGGATAAACTGCGGGAAGAAGAGACATAACAGCGGTTATCACTCGCCGTTCTACGTGGCTGCTGAAGAGTAATATCATGTTGGCGCGGCCCGCGCCACAACTTCTCCGGGGAATCGGTCCGGCGGCCAGTCCTTCACAAACGCTCCTAATTTTTTAAACTTTCCTTTCGGGTGTTCGTTGTTCCCGTTTCCGTGTGTCGTTTCATGGGCCTGAGCTCCGCTGCTGATGCCGCACTGTTTCTCGAAATGGTGTGCGGCACTGTTGCACTTGTTCGATGCCTGCACTTTGTTGTTTCCATGGGCCCAGGTTCTGCTGCTCCTGCTGCAGCTCTTTTTCTTGGATGGCGGCATGCTTGACTTGGTGTTTGTGTTTTGTTGGTTCCGTTCCATAGGCCCTGCCGTTCCTGCTGCCCCGCTGGTCTTCGAAATTGTGTGCTGCAACATTGCGCGTCCTTGGTGCTTGCGTTTGGTTTCGGTCATTCCCGCTCTGCCAGTTTTTCGGTCCTCTATGTTGCTCGTGGTCTGTGCATATAGCTGTATGTTTCACAGTATCTCACCTTACATGACCACATCCACTTATGATGTGTTACTTCGGAATGCATCGCTGGTTATTTGTGTGTTTTTTTTTCACTTGTCCCTATAACACTTTAAATCCGTGAGACGTCCTTGGCTGGCAACTGAGGGTATCACAGCGGCATGGAGTGTTGTAGTCTGTGACATGTTTAGTGGCGGCACAGAATCCTGGCGTTCCTTTTTGGGACCTTGTCTGGTCATCTATCTATCTATCTCTCACTACGACGTCACCCTCCGCACTCGTTCAGTAATCTTTCGCTTTGACCGACTTTCAATTTGGCCAACAAAGCGCATATGCCGTGGGTGTGTCACATTGTTTATCATTTTGGGGCTATCTGACTAGTCGTAGGGATGAGGAAGGAGAAAAAATCACTAGTGATGCCACCTAGGGTCTATTGCAAGCGTGCAATTACCTCATGGAGTCACAGTGCACCAACAGCGCGGTGATAGTAAACTTACCACTTGGTCGAAGTTTGTTGCCGGGCTTCTCACATTTTGTCGGCGTGGATAGGTCCTGACGCCGTAGTAACACTCGTGTTCCAAAGACCCATCTGCTGTTGGGCCGCTTTCTGTCTTGAAGATGTTAGGCACAAAAGAGAAAATGTACAACTTAGGCTGGTCCGAGATAGAGGTCCGTGCTCGATATGCAATAGTGAGTGAACCCGGGTTTTCCAAATACTCAATGACCGGCTATGTCAGGAAAAGTTTTCTGGAGTCAGTGAAGCAATTACATTTGTTTGGGGTCTTGCATAGCAATCTTGAACCACGAAACGTGGCGAAACGCTGGATAGAAACTCTGGTTTCGATCTCTTCCAGGTCCCTTGAGAATACAATATTGACTCAGGTTCAGACTGATATCGCGTTGGCAAGACAAACCCACCTCCATCGCAATCTCAGACAAGGAACGAAGAAGCTTATCTTAGTCTCTTTGACCGTGGCTTGCGATATGCCGCTCCAGTGCGACTGATATTCTTCTGAATAAACCGGGTCGAGGAGTTTGGGATTGAATGACAGAAGACAAGCAAACATTCGCAAATGAGCCTCTGATACCTGCTCCCCGCATTGCATATGGAACTGGAGCTTTTCGCGTCATTGCTTGGCTGACGCCCTAGGCATATTCTTCTTGATCTTGGATTCAAGGAAAAGAGTGAACTGAGAACTACCCTGCCTCTTTGGCAGCCGATGAAGATGTGATTCATGAGGACCTCTCACCTTTGGACGCCTTTCCATGTAAGAATATCGTACCAGCACCAGCAGGAATTTGGGAGTTTGTATCATTGAGACACGAGGCCCTAACGTTGTTTTAGTGAGCGCTATCGTGACACTGGACGAGATGACCATTTGGTAAATATCCAAACTTGGTGTCTTGAGAAGATTTTAGTTGCTTCATGAACTGCGAAAGATTGAGAAAGACAAAGACAAGACACGTCGGGATCCATGATTACCTTGTCAGATAGTTCAGGCCAAGAATATTGCTTGACGTCCAGAATCTCCATGATGAGCAAATGATCATTGTCAGTGTAATATGTAACAAAGGGGGTGTCCTTTCCGCCTTCTCGTGTGATGTCCAACAAGGCCTTGCTCATGGTTGCCTTTGTATCCATCCACGCGCCTGTGATGTCCAGGGCTGCTCTTTGGGCTGCTCCA
Organism: Armillaria cepistipes; assembly: GCA_900157415.1. Classification (NCBI taxonomy): domain Eukaryota; kingdom Fungi; phylum Basidiomycota; class Agaricomycetes; order Agaricales; family Physalacriaceae; genus Armillaria; species Armillaria cepistipes. The sequence continues at coordinate 957,617 of FTRY01000019.1, forward strand.
GACATGTTTTCCATTTGTGTAAAAGCAGAAGTAGTGAAATGGTGAAAGACATAGCTTTATACAGATGTTAGTTCTTTATTGTCAGTAGAATGGTAACACGGACTCACGAGTCCAATCTTTTCGCATCTTTGTATCCATCCATCTTCATTGTGCCAATCGTGTTAGACTTGAGCTCAGGCTTTGCTTTCTCCCGGTTTGGCCATGCAGGGAACGCAGCAACGTCCAGCTTGGAAGAGGTCTGGTAGTTTTCCCATGAAAGAAGTTGTCGATCTTTGAGAGTCCCACAGTGCATAGCGAAGTTTCTCGGTAAATTCCTCATTGGACAATGTGCACGATTCCAGAGGTGATGGACCGGAAACACCCATACACTTTAGCCAGACAAGGGTTTCCATGCGATTCACGGTGTTGAACGCATCATTGTCCTTGTCGGGATCAGCAATTCGTAATTTTGACGCGACCTCGGCAATTTCATTGTCGGTGAGATATATTCCGCTGGCTGGGGACTGAGAAAAATCGACCATGATAATATGAAAGAAAGAAAAAAGGGGATATAGCTGGTGGCTGTCCCGGATAGGAAACTTCTGGCATTACCCGTTCGTTGCCATGGTTTCGGTGTCCTGGCGTTCATGTCCTTATCGAGAATTCCCTTCTCCTCACTGCCGACCAGATTCGTCACCTCGCCCTGCCTTGGTGTGCCTCTTCCTGACCCTGTGTATGTTCCGCTGACTTCAGAATTCATTGGTGTACAATTTCAGTGCAGCCTGATGGATGCCGAAATTACATGCCGCCTTTAGGGTCGTCCGACTTTACAAGTATATAGCGGTGCATTAGTAGGCAAGCGTAGTTGGCACATTGCTTTATCATTGACGTTGGATCAACACTTGTTGCTACATTTAGTTTGTTCTAAATTATACGAACTTTGGAAGGTTACTGGTTGTTACGGTCTTCACTCTCTACATGTACCATTGGCAAATCAGTTAGCCTCTTCATCTCTACGGATCTATTCCTACTTTGTTTCTGTCGAGGGGCGAGGATCCGACAGTGCAGATGGAAAGACAAACACTATGTATCACCTCATGCGGTTCATGCAAGTCTACATCAGGAAAACCAAGCATTGATCTTTCACGTCTTTTTGGTCTTGTACAAGATCAAAAAGATCAAAAAGACAAAAAGACCGATGGTCTTTACAAAGTAAGGTACATATTCTTTACAAGACTGATTTTGTCTTGACAATGACTGTGCCTACCTTCGGAAGACCATTAATCTTTCCTTTTCTTTCAATTCCGACAGGTTTGTAGAGCATTGGAATACCAGTTTATTGTCATCTATGTAATACAATGAACACTACAATAGCAACATATAGAAAAGCTATTTAAACAATGAAAACCCACGAGTAATCCATCGGTGCAACAAGAATTCACAAAGAGTCGACCTCACAAAGTGATGGAACTCACCATCCTCGAATACCTGACCAGAGCAATGTCCCACCTGGCTATCCCACAAGCATTCAATGCAGACTCGCGACCAGATCCCATGTCAACATAGGTCTACGAAGCAAAGATGACATACAGACAGTAAGCAACTGGTATAAGAAACTAAAACGGACAGCAAGCATACCAGACCAGCTCTCTGTAGTCTCCCTAGCCCATCTATGATGCTGGGCCTTGTCCCATTGATATTGAAGTCACCCGGATCAATTTGAATGGTGCTTGAATTTGAGTGCCATACCAAAAAAAAATGGCATGAGCCTCAAATGTACCTGCTGTGAGCAACAGTGATCTCCTGGACTAGAGACCTACCTTTAGATAAATAGCAACACACTGGAGTAGAAGGACATCAGTGCTCAAAGATCCAGCCCCAGGGACAGAAACATACCATACGCAAAGCCTATTTGAACCCATCCACCGGGATCCATCCACCACATTATCCCTGCACCTCACTTGCAAGAGCATGATACATCTTCAGGCCCAAATTTGAGGTGGTGTTTTGATGCTGAGGTTCGACATTGAGGTCGTCCTTTGAACAAGGATGGAGGGGAAAGGGAAGAGATGTGGAGATCAATTCGGATTGAATTTCGGATCCAAAAGTCAACATCACATGAGATGATGTGATTGGCCTGTGCGCAGGCACCACTGGCGGAGTTTGAAAGAACTTAGCAGATTTTCTGTTCCTTCTGCACTCCTCCCCTGCTATTTGGTTGTTTACTCTCCCTCCCGGACCCTCCGCAAGTTGCAGCATTGTCTTGGACATGCTTTTTCGATAGGCACTACTGGTACTGACTGCAGTGTACTATTACCAAGAAATTGTGCTACAATATTCCCACCAATGCTTAGCTTCGGTTATTGATCTTCTACAGTCTGTATCAAAACAATATTATCGTGAATATACTATGTCAGTTGTCATTTGTAAATATACTAACTGTACATTTCTACTGAAAAGTCGTTGGAAAGAGACCGCCATAGTGACAAGATGAGAAAGACACAGAAGGCCCGATTGCCAAGACCAAGACTTGATCGCCCAAGAAAAAGAAGCGGAAAGATGGCTAAAAAAAGACCAAGCCTGGAAAGACTAATTCTGGGTTTTGCTGATATAAGATAAGGGCATCTTTCCTCATCTCACAGAGACAGCACAGTAGGCAGGAGGTAGACTGAAGCATTATACATAGTGGTTCATCATCACAGTTCCAGTGATCGCTGCAGTCTCCCTGATGTCCTACGTTACCATATTATGTGCATCCTGTATGCAGTTTTATTGGGTCAGAGTATTACACACAAGAAGCTCGAGCACCTTAATCTCGCTTGGTAAACACAAGCAGTGTTTTAACAGGCCTTCGATTTTGCGGCGTGAGTATATAGACACAGTAGCCAAGATGAAACGTACACCCATGTCAAGAAAAGACAGCCGTGTCTACTTTTCAAGATTCTTTCTTTTCATTCCCCGAAAGTTTCTCCAGGCTATTCTCTGACAGTTATTTTGTACTTCGAGATGATCATCGTAAGTACAGTGATGGCCTCAGTTGCAAAAAATCTACATATGCTCATTAGTAGCCTATCATTGAATGACTCGAGAACATACTTCCGACCAATGCATGCACGCACACCCTGACTTAATGGCATAAACGCCTCCCTGGGCCAATTATCCAGAAATCTCGGCAGGTTGAACATCTCCAGGTCTTTCCAATAACGTGCTGAAATTAAAGGTATGTCAAGCAATGTGTGGAAGTTTGGTCCAGCCAGCGATGGACTCATGATTATAATGTAACCCTACCACATTTATTCTCACCATAGCACCCCGAGGTACGGGGACTGTCTTGCGTTTGCCCGCTTTGTTAGTGGAAACCAAGACGGTGTCTTCAGAGCTCATCTTGGGAATAGATGTCTCAGGTGGGAATAAGCGAAGTGTTTCGTAAATCATGCTGGAGAAGATTTTCAACAATGAACTGTAATGATAATGAAGGAGGGTTGCAAACACTGCGGAATGTGTGAATAGCGGCATTTCTTCAAAGGTCTGTGGTCATGAATGCACAATCAACGGATGGAAGGAGCTTATAATGGTGCATACACACTGGGTTCCGTCCGTCAGGAATGATGGACTTGACATGGCTGTGAAGGATCTCCTGCTGATCTGGATAAAGCACTAGCAGGGCAAATGTAAATGCCAATGCATAGACCATAGACTGTGATTATACGAGCACCATCTCTTTTTTCTGAAGCACATATTGGAACTTACCTCATGTCCAGAGAGGAGGAAGACGTAAATGTTCCCTTGATAGGTGAACCTCAATTAAAATGGACTGAGATGTGATGAAGATGTGATGAAATAGATGTTTACCCAGTAGTTCTTGATCCGTCAATTTAGTCTCTCTTCCGATCAAACTTTTGCCTTCGCCATCATTGGCATCCAGAAAGCTACTGAATAAGTCATGCCTTTCCTCCCTTGTTGCCGCTGTCTGCCAATTTTCTATCATTTCTAGCATGTATGCCTTTTGATAGCACTGTTGAGGTCAAAGAACCCAAGAAAGAGCCTGGATTTTTACTGACCTCTAGCTCATCAAATGCAGCTCTCACTTTAGTCCATTTAGGTGTCAACCCCATGGCCCAGTGGGGAGTAAGGATCTTTGTGAAGAGTCCAGTACTTACGAGGCATAAAACATCACAAAATGGCACCTCATGTCCCAGGGGGAGGACCATGTCTGCCTGCCAATCCATTTTGTGCCCAAAGCCCGCTATGCCAATGACATTCAAGGCTATCTATACCGTTTTTGTCAGAGTCATCAAAAATTCATTGCGTGATACAATTACTGGGAGTGTAACATCAACCATGTGCTCTACTTCCACCACATCCTTGTTCTTCCAGATCATGTTGATCAGGTCCCCCATAATTTTCAAGGATTGTTCCCATACAAGTTGATTATTTCTCTGTGGCATGTAGGCAATTATGTGAGACAGGTCGTGGATCCTTAGATGAACATACATCAGAAAATGCTGAGGCACTGATCTTTCGGTATTTCTTCCACATATCCCCTTTGGATGCAACAATGTTAGAACCAAATATGGATAGCATGTGGTACATGATCAGAGGCTTAGGGAAAGACATGCAGGTTACAGTTATGTCCTTGAAGTCTGTCAGTGGGGAACCTTGAGCATACAATGAAGCCATACTTTGATGATTGTAGCGTCAGCATTAGGAATTCAATCCTCGCCAGGAACGCTACTATGCAAGCAACTATGTCCCACCCTGTCTTTCTGTACACTGGTAGGATGAGATGATTAGGAGATTCTTGAATAACAGTGGTATGGATTTGCTAAGCTCGCCTTCGTATTTCTTGTTAAAGACAAAGTTGGTGCCATCTGTCAAACCAGGAATTGGTGGAAGAAAGTATGTGAGAGGCTGCCTATGCCAAAGGATCGTGCAGTATCCAGGGTGGTTTCTGAAAAGTGTCCAGATTCTGTAACAATACTGAGAAATGCGAAGAAACTCACCTAATGGCTTTGACATTCTAGAACTCGAAAGATTTCTGGATGACCCAGAGAAGGATGAGCCCAAGGGTGAGGGTTGCAAATGTGGTGATGAAAGTTGCGATTTAGCACAAGGTCAAGCATTACATGGTAGGTATTAATTGAAGGTGTCGCTGTGCTGAAGACACTTAATTGCAGCCTGATCCATGAGTCTGACATCTATGCAGATCTTGGGAAGAAATTGGACCTGTCAACCTGTTAGTTTGGGGACTTGGGCCCCGGTGTGGGAGGGTAGATGGCAATCTCTGTATCCATCTTTTTGCACTGAACCATCTCTTATGAGCATCCCCATGGACAATCATAGCCTACTTCACTGAGAGTGGTCAAGGAGACATGGAACTGAGTCAGAACCGAGGGCTCATCACGTTCATGGAAGGGAATGTAGGTGTGGGAAAGTAAAGGGACATGTACCGAAATAGATCACCACACTGATGCACTGAGATGCACCATACATTCTAGCCAGATGAGGGCTTTCCATGTGATCCATGGTATTGAACATGCCATTGTCCTCGTCGGGATTGTAATTTTGACGCGACCTCAGCGATCATCATTGGTAAGATAATTTTCCGCCGGCTGGGTACTGAAAAAAATTGGCCATGATAATATGAAAGAAAGAGGAAAATGAAAATAGCCACAGTGGCTGTTCCAGAAAGGAGACCTCCAGCATCTCCTGCTTGTTGCCACAGTTTCGGTCATGGTGTCTTCAAAGTGTCCATAAGTATTATTGAGACATCTCTTCACTTGACTTCCAACACACATTCATCACCCCGCCCTACCTCTCTGTACCTCCTTCCTGACCCTATGTATGCTTCTGCGACTTCAGAATTTTCAACTTAAGTTTTATGAACATGACTGCTATTTTTCCTGCCAATGTTCAAGAGTTCTTGACATTCTTTCCTATTGCACCCCAGCATGGCCCATGTCCATTGGCGGGGACAACAATGGTGGACTATAGTGCAAAAGATATCTTGGCCCCTCCCACAGATCAACCAATCCTCAGCCGGCTAGATGTTACTCTCGTCCCTAGACTCAGAGACTTTCTCACTTCAAGGGTTGGTGAATCCGGTATTGGTGACTTGTCTTGTCAGTTGATGCTAGACGGTCTAGACAATATGTGATTATCAGAACTCCAGGATGAAAGCAGTGTCAGCCTCTATGGCAAATATGCTACCAGAGTGATAGAACCCATTGTTCAGGCCATCGCTGGTGCTGCTGGTCTCAATGGTACAATCAAGCTGTCCTGCACGCCTGTCAAGGACCTCGTGTTTTCACAGAAGGGCAACTTTACTATGATGCTTATTCGAGAAAATGATGGCATTGAACATCTTCCAACCTGCTCTGACAAGGATAAGGCATTCTTGGTATTGCTTTCCAAGACAGAAGCTCTCAGTGGATCAATTCGTCTCGATGCCACTACAAAGCAAACAGGTGCCACCGCTATGGCCATCAAGGCTAGTCTCCTTCGAGTGTGGTACCATGTTGCCACCTCACACAGTGTAGCTTGCATTACAGATGATTACTTCATGCATAGAGTACGGCTTTTTTTTCGGCGGGTTCATTGCCATCGTGGCCCAGCTAGGTGAGACTTTTGTCATTGCTAAGCTCGACAGACATTTTACAGAACATTTCTAGTCCAGTTTATGGATGTGTCCCACCTGGGATATATCCTACTTCTATCACCTACATTCAAACTTTCCACAGCACCCCTTGTCCATCCTATACCGAAGAAAGCACTCTCACAATTTCAGGCTAACATTCAAACTGAACCATTCCTCACCATCGTCATTGCTATGATATTATCCAATTTGATTCCTGACTGCTCAGTCACACCTCCTCCTTCTAACCTCTTACAGCCTCCTCAGAGATTAGAGACGATACAAGATCCAGAGGAAGGCCAAGAAGGTGATGCAGATGGCAGTCATGGCGGGGACAAAGATCAAAGTGATCTCCCAATACAAGTTACAACTAATGCCATAAATAAATTTCTTTTTCTTCTACGACCAAATGCGCTTATATTTAGATGATATTGCACCATCTGTTTTTGCGGTCCAGCAACATCCACAGGATTTCTGTTACGATTTTTCCTTATCTAATCTTCAGCGCCTATCTAATCTCATCTTATCTCGGCGCTTCGCTTATCTCATTACCTAAAATCTCCACATATTGTATGACTTTCGGACTCGTGTTCGCCTCGCTCTACCGCTCGGCTCAACACACGTATACCACGACCTGTATTCAGACTCCGACTCGTAGTACTTAAGGACAGCCTTACTTGTACTTAGACCTCCTTAGCTTTGAGCTAAGTTTATACATACCGGACTTCTCGTCTCACGTCTCTACGACTAAGCGTTATTTCCACTCGCTGTAGCAACAACATCGACTTAGGGTGACTGTACAAACGCGATACAGCCCTTAGTCAGACTAGTTTGTTATTCCCGAGTCCGGGCATAACAATTAGCTCAAAGCTTTTCATCATGCCTTCTACGTATACCGGAGGGCGCCTACACCCCAACGCCGAACACGAACGTCCCACGAACGAAGCCATCGCCTTCGTCCTCATCTACTGACTCCTTCTCCTAATACTTGTCACCCTACTCGCCGACATCGCAGACCGACGCTATCCTCGACGCGCATGAACTAGACAATCATACTGGTAACCTTAATCGTCACTAGCGCAGTCGTAGTCGCATTCATCCTTCTCCTCATCACCCTCTTCCTATATGCCCCGAGGCCAACGGAAAGCCAACCGTAAACCCACGAAAGACACCCCACTCGCCAAAGCTGGCGGGAGAACCAAGAAACCCCGGAAACCCAGAAACTGAAAACATCGATACCACAAACGGGAGTGTCGAACACCCGAACCCTACGACTCGGACTCCTACTACGATTATTGCGGGTACTACGGAGGGGACTACGACAACAACCTCGATTGAAACCCCGCCTCCATCTCCGACCGAAGAGGACCAGGAAATTTTCGACAACCTGGTCAACCTCCTCTTCGAACTTATCCTCACCGTCTACCTCTACCACCGTCGTCGTGAATATCGAATTCGCCGATGACCCCCGATCTAACCAATCTCCAACTGATCAGCCTAGGCATCGCCATTGCCGTCGCCACAACCTTCACCATCGTCCTCATCCTCATCCTCGTATACGCCGAGGAAATCCGCAGACATCTGCAACGACTCGGACTCCTCCGTGCAAGGAGAGTCCCAAGAACCAACTGGGGAAACACACCATTCCCCGCGCACTATGTCGTCCCCCGCTTCGAGCAGCGACGACCAATACTCCGAACCACAAACGTGGCATCCATTAGCACAACGACCACCACCCGTTCCCTTCACAGGCGAACGGTCACGATTCGGGATTCCTCCTCCGACGAATACCACTCGAGTCGGGAGGAGCTCCCAACCCTTCGCGACACCAGAGAGGTCAGGGAACACCACACCCTCTCACCCTGGCCTGAGGACCCAGGCACCTCGACGTGGCACATACAGGCTACACAGGCAGCAGACCCATGGGGCGATGCTATGCCTTCTGACGCCGATTCAGACCCCGACTACCCCGCGGGCTCCTGGGAATCAGGAGACAGAGAGCGAGCTCTCGCTCAGAATGAGCAGGAGGCTCCCGGTCCCTTTGCTAGGGACAACATCTACATCGAGGACGAACAGATCGACGCCTCCCCCGGATACTACATCCGAGAGGCAATCACGGCCCCAAGGGCTAGGACTGGGGTTCGACCACCCCACTATGACCAAAACGACCCTTTCACCGCTCTTCGGCGAAACTCGATACCCTTCCCTGCCGAGGGAAGGCGCTACGTCCCGCCAGTCCCATATGGGCAGTGGCCAGACGAGTCCGACTCCAGTGACAACTCCACAGAGTCCGATCGGGGATGACAACGACAACGAGGTAGCAACCCCGCTGGCGCTAGGATCGAGGAATCCCTTCCTCGCCTCGATCATAGCCAGCACACGGACCCCTTTAACTGGGAGGGACCTGACTGGGAGTGGAACACACTTGAAGAAATCGACCGAACAATCCTCGGTCCGGAGCGGGTCGAAGCCTGGGAGCTCTGACGAGCCGACGTCGAGGCCAGAACCAGCTGGCACCATTCAGGAACATGCGAGGACATGGAATATTTCCTCGCCACGAACCGGGGGGCGCCTTTTCACTTTGGGCACCCTACCAACAGGGAACTCATGGCCCGAGTCCACGCTAACCGCAATCGGGACCTTTACCCGCCCCATCCAGGACACCGACGCCCCGACCTACGAGCACGAACGCAGGAGGAAGAGTCCCTCCTCCGAGGGCAGCTCGAAATCCTCGCCCTCCGACTCGACGAGCGACTCTGGCAAGAGGATAACTCGCACTGATTTCCAGTACGACTGGGAATCTGCCTACCCGGGGTATAACCTCGAGGAGGCAGGATGGGGGAACCCAAGACCAATGGCCGACTCACCCCCAAATCCACGAAACCCTGGGTATTACTCGGGGATCACGATGACACGCCTGATCGCAGGCGCAGGACCAGGAGGAGGCGACATGGAAGATGTCGCACACGAGTGGGGCGATCAGGCCCCGTGACCGCCGGTGCCGCAGCAACCACCTGCTCCGCCACCAGATCGAACGGATCAATTGATCCAACAGGTGGCTCTCCTTCGGGATGAGAACCTGCGGCTCCACAACGACGTCGCAGACTTGCGACAACGAGCAAACGAATGAGGGAGGCCCAGGGCCCCTCCCTACTGACCCGATCCGGATCATTACTCGATCCTGAGACCACCCGCCTGGGGACCGCCAGGCCAAGGACCCTCAGGGGAATGGGACGCCGATGAGCCTCCCGCCTTTCTACAGGCGCGACCCGTCATCATGAAGCTCCCAGAGCCCTTCGAAGGGGAACACGACGACATGGATTGTTTCATCAGCGACATGAACGCCTACTTCGAAACCTTCCGGCACCAATTCCGTGGCGTACCATCACTCATGATCGTATGCGCCACCTCCCTCTTCCTCAAACGCGCCAGAGACTGGTGGACCCACTGTCGCGAAGACTTCTGGGTCAACGACTATCGGGATCCGGCTGGACCCAGATACCGATACCCGCACTGGGACGACTTCGTCCTCGAATTCAAAGCCACGTTCCGCGACCCCGCGTGCGAAGAACAGCACGAGAAGACGATGAGGAACATGAAGGTGGGTGGCGACCTGGCCACCGTCTTCTTCCAGAAGTTGGAACGTGAGGCCAAGTTGGCCGGGAGGCGCGACGATACGGATCGTCGAGGAACGATGGTCGCCGCAGTGCGACAAGGGGTGCCATGGTCATTCACATCGATCATCACCAGTATCGGGGTCGGAATCCCCCAGAACTACGACGAATGGAAGGAACGAATCCTGGTCATGTACGAGGAACGCCAGCGCGACAAGGCGTACAACAAAGCGCACGGCATCGGTCAACGCGACCGAGGCAACGAAAAGAAGCCCGGGAACTTCAAACAGATCACCGCCCCCAACAACTCCAAGATGGTCGGAGGGAACGAGAAGACCCGCGACTCGCAGGGCAAATGGACGACGTTCGGAGGGCAAGGGAAGCCAATGGACGTCGACGCACGAGAAGAGAAGAAGAAGAAGCAGCGCGCCGAAGGGCGTTGCTTCAAGTGCGACGAGCGGGGGCACGTCAGCAAGGACTGTCCCAACAAGAAGGTGGCAGTACGCGCTGTCGATACGACGCCAAAGGAACCGCTCGCGGAGAGCACGAAGGTCGAGGAGGTAAAAGAATAGGTCGTCGAGCGCACAATTCCGCTGCGACGACCAAGAACTTACATACTGGTGAACACTTTCTCCCTGTCGGCCGGTCTGACACTTTTATATCACGAGCAGACATTTTTACCGTGCATTCGAATATACCCCCGTCCCACGTTTCGGGGCGGGCTTTTACGACTTCTACCCGATCACCACCAGTATTAGAATCGAACTCTAACCGATATAGTATTCTTCCGATTGAAGATACTAACGACTCCTCTTTAGGAAACGACGACTCGGGTTGTCAGAGCCCGTCGACAAAACTGACTAAACGTCCGGCAAGTAGCTCATCGCGAGTGAACGCATCGAACGAAAAGACGACCACCACATCGTCACCTGTCTTAACGACGGCACCGATGTCTGGGCGGCTCCCTCGGGAGTGTGAACCCTCCATGACGCACGACCAATCGGACGGGACAGAGCGAGCGCTCAGCGCGAAGACCTCTGACCAGGCGGCCTTGCTCGCTGGCAAGGTACCTCCACGGGGCTCCAGTCTCACTGGAAGTTCAGAGGAAATAGGCGCTGATGCCGAAACCTCCCCTGGTACGGAGCGGAACGCGAGGCGGTTGAAGTTTAAATCTCCCCGAGTGGAGGCTTCGACGAACGAAGGAGCGGCACCACTGCGAAGCAAAGGACGAAGATCCGCCGGATGCGCAACCACTGACGCGGCCCCGACAAGCATCGGGGCGCCGAACGAAACGAAGAACCGACCTTCCCGCCCCGACGGGAAAATTGAAGACCAAACGCGGACGATCCACAACAGATCTGAAACTCTGGAGAAGTCTGCGACTCAGGACCCCCGAGCCACAGGACCCGAGGGACGGACGGTATTGTCCACATCGAATGCGACTCCCGACCTAGGCCTAGGCAGGCGGGATGATAGCACTGTAGTCTACCCGTCGCCCATCGATCGATCTTTCGACGTTTTGGACAGCCAAAAGCCGAAGCCTGGACGCGCCTGCCCCGACAATCCCTCGGGACACCATGGAGCCGATGAAAGGAAGGAAGCTGCTAGCGCCCAGGCAGTGAATAGGGGGCATTCGGTAACTATGATAGAAGTTCCCGACAAAGACGACGACACCGCTTACCAACACTGGCTCCAAAGGGGCAGTCCCGTAATAAGCCCGAAAAGGAAATCGGCGGCATTGCCGACTCCTCCCGACTCACCAAAAACGACTAGCCCGCCCCCTAACGAGGGGGTGGGCCCGACTTGCGTTAGCAAGAACGAGGTGACCTCACCAACGGTAGCTGTGCCTTCTACGGCCAGCGCGAAGGTTAAGGAGGTCCCTCACCGATGGTTCCGACCCTTTGAGGTCAACTGGACGCTTCGCGCGGTTTGCGATGCACGTAACGACAATGCCGCCCGTGCTGCCCTTGCAGTATGGGTACACAAGGACAAGGGTGCAGCCCTGACTGACGAACTCCTCCTCGAGCTACGCCTCGGAGGAGAAAACGCTAGGGAGCGACTCTACGAACTCCACGACCTGCCGGTCATCGTCCACGCCCATGAGAGTTCGACCACTAACTTCATGGTGGACATCGTCCTGAATCCCGTAACGGGAACGAAGACCCTTAGTACCAAGGGCCTGCTAGATAGTGGCTGCACCAGCAGCGCCATCAATCGAAGCTTCATGGAGAAGCACCGACTCGAGACGCGCAAGATCAACGTACCGATCCCTGTCTACAACGCTGATGGAACCCGCAATGCCGGTGGCGACATCACCGAATACGTCGAAACACGTATGACAATAAAGGGACATGCGGAACGCATCGACCTTGCGGTCACAAACCTAGGCAAGAAGGACATCTACCTAGGTCACAACTGGCTGAAGCGCCACAACCCTTCAGTCAACTGGAAGACGCAGTCGATCCTATTTGGTCGATGCGCCTGCGCAGGCAACGCTTTCAGCCTGCCTGACTCGGATCCCGACGACAAATGGGACGAGGAACTCGAGGAGGGAGACACCATCCTCGCGGTACGAATGGACGAAGAGGTCGTAATACGCGCCATGCACCACGCCAACGACCTGGCTGCCGCCGCAAACGCGGAAAAGCCGAAGAAGACATTTGAAGAGATGGTACCGGAGGAGTACCGATCCTTCCGCGACTTGTTCTCCAAGGAGAACTTCAACGAGATGCCAGAACGAACGCCCTGGGACCACGCCATAGAGCTTGTACCCAACGCAAAGGCCACGCTCGATTGCAAGGTGTATCCCTTAAACCAAAACGAACAGGAACAGCTCGACAAGTTCCTCGACGAGAACTTGGAGTTGGGGCATATCCGCCCTTCCAAGTCACCGTTCGCCTCACCCTTCTTCTTCATCAAAAAGAAGGATGGCACGCTATGACCCGTTCAGGATTACCGGAAGCTCAACGAGATGACGATTAAAAACCGTTATCCTCTTCCTCTAATCTCCGAACTCATCGACAAGCTTCGGGGAGCCAAGTACTTTACCAAGCTGGACATTCGTTGGGCCTACAACAATGTCAGGATCAAGGAAGGGGACGAACAGAAAGCCGCCTTCCGTACGAACCGGGGCCTGTACGAGCCCACCGTCATGTTCTTTGGGCTCACCAATTCGCCCGCCACGTTCCAATGGATGATGAACGACATCTTCCGCGATCTCATCGGAGATGGGAAGGTAACCGTCTATCTAGACGACATCCTCATCTTCACGAAAGATAAGGCGGAACACCGCCGAATCACAAAACTCGTTCTCCAGCGCCTACGGGAGAATAACCTTTTCCTGAAAGCGGAGAAGTGCGAGTTCGAAGTACTCGAAACGGAGTATCTTGGAGTGATCATCTCCGAAAACTCAATCCGAATGGATCCCGTCAAGTTAGCAGGAATCGCTGAATGGCCGACGCCAACGAAGAAGCGGGAACTACAATCGTTCCTCGGCTTCACGAATTTCTATCGAAAGTTCATCAAGAACTATTCGAAAGTCGTAAAGGCGCTTACCGTGCTTACCGGACTTGCCCCTTGGAAGTGGGGCTCGGAGCAAGACAAAGCGTTTGTCGAGCTCAAACGACGCATGGCGGAGGACGTTATCCTCGCCATTCCCAACGAAACAGACCCGTATATGGTTGAAGCCGACGCCAGTGAAGGGGCAGTCGGCGCGGTGCTTAGTCAAAAGCAGAACGGAAAATGGCGCCCCGTGGCGTTCATGTCGAAATCGCTCTCCGCTACAGAGCGTAACTACGAGATATACGACAAGGAGTTGCTAGTGATCATGCTAGCACTCGAAGAGTGGCGACATTACCTGATGGGCGCCGCCGTAGACGTAGAAATCTGGACGGATCACCAAAACCTCCAGTATTTCCGACAACCGCAGAAGCTAAACCGACGACAGGCGCGCTGGGTCACGGAGTTGGCGGAATACCACTTTGTGCTTCATCACAAGCTGGGCGCGTTGAACAAGAAGGCCGACCTATTGTCTCGCCGCGACGACCACGATCAAGGGAAAGACGACAACGGCGATATCACCGTTCTTTCCCCCGCTCACTTCCGGGCGCTCATTATGCCCACGACCAACGAAGTACACACGAAGGTCGAGGAAGTGACTCAACAGGAAGAGCTATGGGACGAGGGAATTAAAACCTCTCTAGCTCACGAACGCGGAGTTTCTCGGGAAGGAGGACTCCTAAAGTACGACGGACGCGTTTACGTCCCACGCCAACACATGCTCCGAGGTGAGATCATTGCCCAATTCCACAACCACGTCTCTGCCGGACACCCAGGCATCGAAAAAACAAAGGAATTGGTCCTCCGAGAATACTGGTGGCCCAAGATGAAGAAGACCGTCGAAGCCTACGTCAAAGGCTGTGAGGTCTGCCAACGTACGAAGTCGAGCACGCAGCCCAAGGCGGCCCCGCTCAATCTGAACGCAGTCCCCGAAGGACCATGGACCCACATCTCGGTGGACATGGTGACGGGACTCCCTACCTCGAACGGATGCAACGCTCTCCTCATGATCGTCGACCGCTTCTCGAAGGCCATCATCCCCGTCGCCTGCAACGTAGAACTGTCAGCCGAGGGATGGGCACGAATTCTCAGGGATCACGTATACACCAAGCACGGCATGCCGCAAGTCGTCATCTCTGACCGCGGCCCGCAGTTCGTGTCCAAGTTCATGAAGGAACTGTACAGACTGCTCGAGATCACGCCGAACGCCTCGACCGCCTGGCATCCTCAGACGGATGGCCAGACCGAAAGAGTTAACCAGGAAGTCGAGAAATATCTCCGAATCTTCATTAACTATCAACAAGACGACTGGACCGATTGGTTGCCGCTCGCAGAGTTTGCGCACAACAATCGGGTCCACAGCGCAACGGGCAAAAGCCCCTTTATGGTCTTGTATGGCCGTAATCTCCGACTCATCCCTGACGCCAAGAATTATTATTCCATCTCCAATCCTGCGGCGTCCAACTTCATCACGACGATGAGCGATATTCACCGAGAAACCCGCGAGGTGCTTCAAAAGGCTGCAACCAACATGAAGTGTCAGTACGACAAGAAGAGAACGGCGTCGCGCGACTACCAAGTTGGCGACAAGGTCTGGTTGGACTCCACCAACCTCCACCTCCCGCGACCGAAAAAGAAGCTTGACGACAAGCACGTCGGCCCCTTCGTGATCCTCGAAAAGGCGGGAGCCGCCGCCTACAAGCTGAAGCTCCCCGAACACTGGAAGATTCACCCACGCTTCAACGAGAAGCTCCTGACCCCGTACATCCCGCCGAACTTCCCTAATCAGGAAGTTCCGCCCGTGCCTCCTCCTGATCTCATCAACGATGAGGAGGAGTTCGAAATCGAAGAAATCCTAGACTCTCGACCACGCACGATCCGCGGTGGCCGAGGCAAGAAGCCTTACGACGTCATCGACTACTTCGTCAAATGGAAAGGATGGACGCGCGAACATAATTCATGGGTCCGCGATTCAGAAATGGGCAACGCCCAAGAAGCTATCGAAGAGTACGAAAACAAGAACGACAGCGCCAGAAGACTTGACGCTCCCAAAATCATAACGAAGCCCGCCAAGAGTCCCATAGCGACCATCTTGGACCACGAATACTCTGATGACGGAAAGGTCAAGTACCTGTGCCAAGCAGTCGACGGACGACAAAAATGGAAGTTTGGCCCAGAAGAATACAACTTTTACTGGGTTAAACTTACAAAAGACTATTGGCAGAGTCAAGTCGACTCGCAATACGACCATCCCGAAGACGAGATGGACGATGGCTACGGAGGCGAAGCCTGGGGAATGCATGAACCCGACTTCGCGAACGAAGAAACCGGACCTTAATGGCAGTCGGGACGCCTGCCTTAACAAGGGGGTAATGTTACGATTTTTCCTTATCTAATCTTCAGTGCCTATCTAATCTCATCTTATCTCGGCGCTTCGCTTATCTCATTACCTAAAATCTCCACATATCGTACGACTTTCGGACTCGTGTTCGCCTCGCTCTACCGCTCGGCTCAACACACATATACCACGACCTGTATTCAGACTCCGACTCGTAGTACTTAAGGACAGCCTTACTTGTACTTAGACCTCCTTAGCTTTGAGCTAAGTTTATACATACCAGACTTCTCGTCTCATGTCTCTACGACTAAGTGTTATTTCCACTCGCTGTAGCAACAACGTCGACTTAGGGTGACTGTATGAACGCGATACAGCCCTTAGTCAGACTAGTTTGTTATTCCCGAGTCCGGGCATAACAATTTCTCTATGCCAACATACCTCCTCTATGGACCCTCGGAAGGTCCCGACTGCCAGCATTGGCAAGCGTGACCTCATGATGAAAGACCTCCCATTGTCCTTGCTGCAACACTGGTCACTGTTGCAGCTTCATCGTCACGCTTCTCATATTCCAATGAAAACACCTGAAATTGTGACACTTCTAAACCAAATTCAGGCCAGCCGATGGAGCACTGTGTGGATGTGCCATGCTGAAGGCCGTGAGGAGTCATTTGTCATCAAGCTTGTGCTGGAAGCCCACTCGGACATGATTTGGTGGGAGTTCTACATGTATGAGGCGTTCCCAGGTTTCATGGGATGTTCCAAAGACCTTCCGGCGGCTGGTTTGCATTCTGCCTTGAAGACGTTGGAGACAATCTGGAGAAAATGTATGGCCTGGACTGGTCAGAGGTAAAGATGACCATGCTTAGGATACAATGGTGAGTGACCCATGCCTCCAAATACCATTCTTTGATGGGTTGCTTCAGGCAACAATTGGTATAGTCAGCAAAGCAATTACATTCACTGGGTATCTTACATGGTGATCTTGAACCTTGAAATGTGATGGAAACCTCTGAAGGATTCAAATTCTTTGACTTTGGACGGTTGGAGCTGCACAATTGTCAACAGGGTCAGTGTGAGGAGCTGTAGGATCTGTTAAGCATATAGAGCATTGGCCTGCATACTTTTCTATTGGTATTTAATCATTTTGTTCGTTCTTGACCGCAGCATATTGGCACCAAAGCCATGGCTGTAATTGTCAGCCATCTTCAAGCCGTTATCCTTTGTCCCATGTTTTGTTTACACCTTGCTTGAATTTTGAGTATGGATTTAGTACACGTGAGGTTGAAGCAGTGGGCAACGGTATTATTACAACAAAGAAATCAATACAGGTTCCCATACAAGGTGTGACTCGAAGAAAGTACTTTGACAGTTATGCAGTGTAACTTTCATCCTGTGGTTTGTCCTTGGGGAAAATCAGTTTCAATGAGAGATATGAATCACTGTGACTGACACTCATTCAACCCATTTCATAATCATCGCTGGATTCCACTTTAGTTATCACAACCACTGACACCTGTCCTTGCATCCCGTCCATAGACTTGGTGCCTCTTGTTGATTGGGAGGTGATATTCATATCGGTTGCAAAACTAATGTCTGTTGAAGCTGTATAGGTATCCCATCCACCCATAATATGGATTCGCAAATTCAGCACCATGTAAACAGTATTAGCATACAGTTTTGGCATGATGAAGATGGGCGTCGAATAGAAAGTCTGGCCAGGGAACACAAAAAAGAGGATAAGGCTGAGCAGGGCAACAACAGCTAAAGTAGACAGTGTTAATCTGGCAACAATGGTGGATAGTAGGGGGTAGATACCTGTCACAGATCCTGTTTCAATCGTGAGACGAACCAGCTTTGTGATCAGAATTCGGGTCTGATGGAAACTAGTATTGTGGCGTGTAAGCTACAACATAGTATAAATGTCAATGAACATAAGTGGAAGAGAGAAAAAGCTTACATAGTAGGTCATGCAAATAGCGATGACAACATCACACAAGGCAGAGGCTCTGCACCAAATCTACACATAAATTAGAATGATAAACTTCAGGATATCTAGTTAGTTACTTACCCCGACGGCGATGGATGTCTTCCTGTTATTGACTTTAGTGATGTTGTTTGCTTCAAAAGAGTAGACTCCAGTAATTATAGCTGCCACAGAGCTGGTCAACGATACCTGTGAATAGATAAGGTAGATTGCTAAGGAGAAAGGGCACAGCAATGAACACGAGTGACAAATGCGGGGACGGTCCGTGATCTTGACAGTATGAAGATTCGGTATGCATAGAAGTCCTGCCCGACGAAAGCAGCTGTTCTCATGATGAGTTACAGAAAATGAGTGGAACTATGCTGGACATACCAACAGCACTCATGATGGGGATGATGAGCCAATTAAAATGTACCTCAGTGAGGGCTTCAATATTACTGAAGCCGTACCTGAACATTGCAAAGATGTTGTGGCTGACGAGTATCGTCTGAACAAATTTGACAACATAGATGCCATAGACGAGATATTTTGTGAATTTTCTGTCCTTTGGAAATGCTAGATAGTACAGGTCTAATGAGAATGCATCAGAAACCATTTACTACTATGAATGAGCAACACACATAGCTGCACAGAGAGAGTCCTGAAGAGTCCCCAGTGCAAGAGAGAGGCGACAATCTGAATTGCTGTTTTAGTGACTCAATATTTTAAACCCAAAAATTCGATGAACCAAAGGTCCAGAACTTCATAAACAAGATGATTCAGTACATGCAATGCTCAATTCCATGAAAGCAACTCACAGTCTTGCTATAGGATAACCTGCAGGGATGGGCAGCATGTTGTAACTGGGGGAGTCGGTTGGCCAGACATGAAGGGAAAGAAGCTATACATATATTGCTGACAATCATCATGAGATCATTGGTATCGCTATGAGGCTTTGGAATGAGAGACAGAGGGGAAATCTGGAATGGACTGAGCAGGTTCTCAAGTTCGGTTTTTGAGAAAGGACCAATATAGCAGCCTGTGTCAAATTCTTTCTTGACCATTCTCTGAAACTCGCTGCGATGAAGGTTAATGGAAGGACTATTAGGTGGTGTGAACATCTTATGGATGCATGGAATGCCAATATTAAAGCCAAAACGGATCCCGTTAACAATGAAAGGGTATCGAGAGAGTAGACCTGCTGATGAGAGTTAAGAATGCCAGTTATAGGGATCAAGTGGGGTAAGAGGTAGGTTTCTTCTGAGCAAGAGAGCATGTCAAGGGGGTTCCAAAAAATAAAATAAAATACATAGGGTCGATTAAATTGTTTCGTGCCACTGGCTGACCCTCCCACCCTATCACATGACTATTATGACTTCATCTGCACCATATCAGGCATGCCGGTACAGCCGGACTTGGACTTACCCGGCACATCTGCAATATTGGCCTGTGTTGCTCTTCACTGAGGGTTTCGCTCTCTTTGCAAGATAAATCCCATGTGTACTAATGAGGGACATGTATAACAGTAATTTACTACTCTATTATAAATTATGTGACAATGCATCAGAATACATGCCTACTTAGATCTCCGGCTCAGCTTACAGTGCATTATTGGTTGATTATATGTATATTGAGGTCATACTGACTAAGAGGATGAAGGTTGAAGTAAAATAAAGATGCTAAGGTCATTTTACATCGAGTTACATGGGAAAATTTTGAAATTTCGAGGGGTCATATAAAAATTTTCATGACCTGCGCTTGACCCTCCCTCCCTACCCGGTGCTCTGGGCTGACATTCCGGTACCCCCTTGGAGCATGTGCGGGCCCCATGGGAAGAACTTCCACATCCAGAGCACTCATGGGTATTTCTGTGGGAGCGTGTGCAGCTTCCCCACCTCTGCCAGTCAAGGCAGATGGGAGATCCATCTGATTTGTTGACGATGATTCCGGTTGAATTGTGGATGCACCTCATTGGGCCACCATTCCAGAGGGTGGTTTGGTTGCAAGAGTGAGTAATCTGGGCATTTGGATGGATGCCGAGACAGATGGCGCAGACAATTGCATTCAATCCCGATGTGCCATGGTGAAAAACCTGACGAGGGTTGTCAGAGCCGGTGGGATAGATGGGCATGCAATTGCTCCCAAACTGGTCTCGTGGATGCCTCTCAGTTGGGCAATTATTGTAGTGATTTCTAGCAGGTTCATAGTGATCATTGTTACGATGACAGGGTGAGAGGGAGCATTGTCTCCCACAGTTAAACTCTCTGTCATGCGAAAAGCAATGGTTTCGTGCTGCCGAGAACTCAGCCTGTTATGACATGAGGACATAGTCAAGTTGGTTAAAATAGTTAGGGTTAGATAGTTATAAGTATCATGGGGGTACAACAGTTATAAGGGATAGGTTAAGGTGGTGGTTGCATTTGTGGGTTCATTTTGGTAGTGCAGGTTAAAGTTCCGGTGATGGTTAGTGGTTCATGCTAAAGTGTCGCACGATTGCTGACCCAGGTACACCCGGACCTGTTTTAGGAGTACCCGGACCATTAACTTTATATCCGTCACCCCCACCCCCACCCGTGTACTATCCCACCCAGGTGCCACAGGTACAGGTACGAGTCTTACATGAGTGCATGCAGCTCTTATATGCACAGAATCATTGACTTCATGAACTGAGATAATCACTACACACCGGACTTTGCCCCAAAAAATCGATAGCTATTATAAGGCGGTTACACCCTATACAATGTGAACTCTATGCAACTATAATACACATGCTCTACAGACACTGGTTGATACCTTCGTCATCACCTCCCCATAAGAATCAAGACCGCTATTGAAGTCGGACGAATAACAGCAGTGACAGTATATGCTAAATACCGGTCGCTTATCCGGCGATTACAACAAGTAAAAGCCAAGTAACCATGGCCATTTTTTCGGGCCAAAGTCCGGTGACACCAACAGGTCTTTGTATACAGAAATATATTCAATACATAGTACAAATATAATATTTATGGAATAAAAAATATATATGCCCTTGCAGTGAGCACTGCAGGCGTAGGGATGATTCAAGGGCATGGCGGGCGCACTAGTCGAGAGGATGGGTACGCCATACATCTAAACGGACAGTTTGCGGGTCGTCGTGGTGGTCACAATGTTGGTGGGATGGGGAAAATGGGCTGGGAGGTGCGGGTGCTACTTTCACGGTGATGGAGAGGTTGTGGAGGGAAATGGATCTCACCACTGGATTCCCCAAGGTCAAAAACGGGGGTGGTTGTTATGCTGTAGGGATAGAAATGGGGCGGAAGGGGCGGGGATGAGGTTGTGGTGCCGACGCACGACGAGCAGGGCATTGGGTTGCCTGGCGCATATCGGATTCATGTTCCCCCACCCAGAAAATGGGGGGTACACAAACTTAGGGTGGTTGGGGGGGCTGAAAGGCGCGTGGGAGCCCGATGTTGGATTTTGGTGGGGCAGGCAGTGGTGGGCGGGGTAACAGCCATATGATATTAATTTTCGGCGCAATCGTTGTGCCCTCAAATCGTCCTTCGATGCCTGAAAGGGCATGGGTGTCGTCTTCATCGTTGGTCGTTGGCGTTGATGAGCCTCCAGGCTCTGTACGCTCAGAATTCGCGGATTTTCCCTGCTAATTAACGTTACTGTCCCTTCAACGGACTTTCAGCAAACTAATGATTGCACACACACCAATACCACTTTCATCCTACGGCAACCACTCCTTACACGCTTGATATCCATCCCATCTTGCCATGCATCATAATTGCCGTACCTCATCACGGCAAGGCACCTTCAATCAACAATCACCCCAATATGGAATTGACGCATCACTCAGAAGCACCAGTTGACGCGCTCATTTGATCACTTAATAAAAATGACGTGATTGACGCGAGTACCCTCCCAGCTATGGCAACCACAGACTGTGTTTACTAAGGCTGTTACTTCGCCAAGGCTTCAAGAAAACATTACCCCACGCGTACTCCTCAGTACGATGACTATCGCTCAGTAATCTGCAGCTAAACAGCACCTAACGATCCGAGCATTGCTCAGCAAAAACCATATGGTTCGCATCCATACGCGGCAACGTCGACGAGTTGCTGTTACTTTAGAAGACAAAGTACCATAGGTTTCCTATGATTTTTACAAAGCCAAGGCCTTACAGCCTTACTAAGTCTCGCATATTTACTCTATTTATAAATTCGTACTTGTAGTATAAAAACTAGCTAGAAAACATAGTTTTAGGGGAGTTCATCTCCAGTTGACCCCAGACTACATCAATTATCGTCACGCTCTAGTCTATCGCCAGTAAACCACGTCTATTCACCGTTCTACGGCAATATACCGTTTGCATCAGCATATTCTTGATCGCACGTCGACTCTTGAGCTCACCAGAGTTATCTCACGGTTTTTAACTGTGAAGAGTCCTTCGCTACGTGCTCTTTGCTCTTAACACTATTGGTGCACGCTCATACTGTGCCAATACGTGATCGCCGCGCCATACCTTGTCCCTGTTATCTTTTATAGGCCATCATCGTTTCACTTTCGCACCATTGGAGTTTTTACAGTTTCACTTTCGCCATCGTTATTGTCGCCCACTTGGGTAGTCTCAGAGCAGACTTAGGATCAGTTTCAGCCAGTTTTCGTATAGTATCAGTCCCCCGAGTGGACTTGAAGGTTAGTTTGACATAGGATAGGATCATTTCAGTACCAGACAAGTTTCGACATCGACTCAGCACCATCGCATCGTATAGGACCAGTATCGCCACCAGTTTTCGTAGTTCCACGTTTTTCTCTCGCCAGTACACCCTCAGCACCTCGTTCCACGTTTATTTCGCCACTCGCAGTCCCCCACGCCGTTTTCTCATCGCCTCGCTCACCCATAGACTATTGCAGACCGTTTAGTCTATTCGCCATCGTTCACCCCGCTCCGATTACTGTCGAGCGACGTTTTCTAGTCTCGCAGCGCGTTTTCGCATACGAATTCGTGGTATTCACATCATACCCATTTTCGTACCCTCTCATTTCGAGAGATCCCTACCGGCTTGAAGCCTTAGCATTTAGTACTCGACTACCAAGCAGTACTACTTTGCAGACTTAAAGTCGCAGTGTATTCTTGCATATAGAGGAATTGTTCTACTGCACGGAGGTGCCCCGAACCACTCGCACACACAATCACCTTGATTGCCGTGCCACTACGTTAATTATCCAATCTCGTTCCGAGTTGGTGTTGCCGTTGCCACGGAAGTCACAGGCCCATCAGCATCCCAAACATCGTCCCGCCCTCCTGCTCGATGTCTCCTGCCTGCTTGCGTCGTCCCTCCACGCTCTCCTTTCCCAGAATCCTTCCCCTAGATCGTCCTAGGGCACTGCAACAGAGCATGACCATATCCACCCCCACTGTCGTCGTCATCATCATCATCATCATCATCATCATTGTCGTCGTCCGTTTCGCCTTCGACGGTCCCTCCTGCGCCGAGATGATAGTCGATATCGAATCTCTGGATGTAATACACACTCTTGGGGCGTGCGGAAGTCGTGGTTGGCGGCGATTGACCCCGATGTCGATGCGCATGATAGTGGGTACGTTACGATGGGGATGGGCCACGTATTCGAGGCCATTGCGGGGCGTGGTGAGGGTCATCGTCACCATCGATGGCGGAGGTGTCATATTCGTCCTTGGTGGGGGTAGGACATCATGCAGCCTCATTTGAGGGCTCACGCAGGTGGTATCATATGTATGGTTGGTTTTCGTAGTCACGTAGTCCTAACTCATGGCCGTTGGCTATATCATGCAGCATTGTTAACGGATTGAAACAAGGTAATAAACTATATGAATCACAGGTTAGTCTAAAGAATGAGTGACACGATAGAAAACACTTACCGTGGCCATACTACCACCTTATAATCCCATTGAAATCCATACTGCAGCATCATTCAGACGAGTTTTAAGCCATAGCTACAGTTCTCAGCTGTAACAAGTGATAACACGGCCATGCACCTATAGTAGCTGTAGTTATCGTGGCCAGGATTCCATGGCGAATGAGGATGGCAATGATGGACAAAGTTAAGTAATGATGCCGTATCGGCTGTTTGGCTCCCGAGAGCGGGGTTCACACTGGCAGACCTTTTCAGGAAGGATATGAGCTGGACCACCGTATCGTCTCATCATCTCTCACCAATCTCACCTCGATTTTGGTCTTCTCTTTCATACCTACTATCCTCATCTCGAATTCAGAATGCTCGGGTGCCATAAGTAAGTCATTTCTATAATCCGATATCATTATCTAGCTCATAGTGCGCAGGCAGTTTACCTCTCTTGCGTGCGTGTGGGCTACTTCAGAATCACCCGATTTGCAAAGCTGCCAGAGCGAAGTTCGAACCAAGGCCAAGCTGGTTTTTCTTTTGCATACACTTGAGACTCAGATTATTTGCTATACAGTAGTATGTCTTTCTTAATTGAATTGTCCTGTCTTGTGCACTGATGACCATACAGGTTTACATTGTCACTTGCAATAGCACATCAAATTTCCTGGAACACTACTTTGTTCGGCAATGATACTCGGCCGCTGTGAAAAAAGAAGAAAGGCATGGTTTATTTCAAAGTATCCTCCATTCATTGTTTCTTCGTCATTAATCCGTTGCTCAATATCTGTGCCACCACACTTTCACGGCTGCTCTACCCTATAAAAGCCCGCCTTCACGGCTCAAGTTCCTTGTCAACTTTCTCACCATGTCGCAAAACTCTTCCTCATTGAAATCTTCCAACCATGATAATTCCCAACCTTCCGTTGCTTGCGGCAAGCACCCATGCTCCGATGATGCCTCTGACACGGAGGCAGCCTCCAATGATGCAGGCTCTAATCACCTGTTACACCAGAAGCAACGATGACGCATAGACAGTGAGGAGGCAGAGGTATCGACTCCAGGAGATGATGAGCCCTCGGCTAATGCCTCTTCCTCTACGAATGATGTGTCGGGTGAGGCAGACAGTGTTGGGTATGTCAACACAGAAGAGAATAAACAGAAGTATATCAAGAAGTTAGGTATGTCGACACATTCCCTAGCCATAAGGTGTATTCTAATGTCTTATCTTCATAGCAAAAATGAAGGTCCACTGGCATGCTGCAGCCTACCAACATTTCGAGGCAGATGTCGCTGTGATATGGAATTTGAAGATGTCCCAGTGGGCGCAGGAATTCGTTTGTCAATGGTGAGTGTCATTAATACCCCAAAATCTCCTTTAACATCGATCTCAACAGCAACGGCACACGAGTTCAACAGTTATTTACTGACAATTGTACCTCCAACCTCAACAACCACATCAAGGCCTGCCAAAAACAAGAAGCTGCAGCCCAGAAAGCAGCCGCTGAACGGAACGGAGAGCCCCTGCTACAGCAGTCGAGTCTGGTGCCCTTCGTTCAAGGAAGCACATACTCATATGGGCGCCTCCGACTGAAACAGGTGTATTGGGCTGCACGACGACATTGACCATATCAAATGTTCGAGGATCCAGAGTATCAGGACATTCTCCGGATGATGAATGCCAACGTCAAGATACCCTGTGCTGATACCATCTCTCGGGACCTTAGAGAAGTATACACCATGGTAAAGAAACAGGTGAAGACGCTACTCCAGGTACGTTACTCATTGGTCTAGTCAGAGACCGTTTATTCATGACTCATGCAGGGTGTGCATGGCAAAATACATGTCACTCAGGATGGCTGGTCGGCACCCCAAAAGCTGTCGCTTATGGGCCTTGTCACAGTGTGGGTTCACAAGGGCAAGATGCAAGTATTAACCCTGGATATGATACAGTAAGTTGTCGCTGGTTGAATTATCTATCCATTCTTTGTGCTCATCTCTACACAGTCTCCACAAATCTCACACTGGTGTAAACATGGCTGGTGTTTTCTACAAGTCACTGCAGGAATTCGGTGTTGTGGACAAGCTGCTATCTGTGCCAGGGGACAATGTGTCAAGCAATACCTCAATGCTCCAAGCCTTGAAGGCTCCAGGAAAGTTGCCTCGCTCGCATATTGCTGGTACAAAGACACAAGTGCATTGTGCAGGTCATATCTTGGATCTCTGCAACAAGGTACGTAATGTGTATTTACCATCATGACATTTATGAATATGTTCCATAGGCTATCTTCCGCCCTTTTATGGTGAAGTCTAAGCGTGGACAAGACGCCAATGAAGATGATGACTGGCTGGATGATGACGATGATGATGAGCTCGATCAGGAAGAGGAGGGCTTAGCGGAAGAATTCATGAACACTGAGCAAGAGGAGCGTGATGATGCAACAATCGAGGATCTCTTGGATGCCATCGAAAACCTCGAAGGGCTGGAGCATGAGGATGGCACACTTGGACGAAATGCTGTAATGAAGGTATGTCTAATAATGTATGTCAACATTTATTCACTGATTGGGTGTTTTTAGATTTGTAAACTCGGACAGCGTATCTTCAATAACGGTCCGATGCAAATGGCTCTTGAGACGAAGTGCGGTGAAGTCCACATCAGAGTACAAGGCATGATTCGTGCCATGGTTACTTGATGGTTGACTCAAGGAACAGTCCTATGCCGTGCTCTTGAACTTCGCCCTGCTCTAGAGGCACTCTGTGATGATGAGAATTGGAACCCAAATCGCAAGAAAGGCATTGCCAAGTTCAAGCCCGACGACGACCAGTGGCTATTTCTAGAGCAATTGGAGCCCATGCTGATTGTAAGTCCTTTTCTCTATCATCTTTGAGACTGGTTTATCAATGATGAGTTAGATGCTCTCTGTTGCAACTGAACACATGTCGCTATCAAAATTCCCCTTGGTTCATGAGGTCATCCCCCTCTTTGATTCGCTTATCAACAAATTTGAAGTCTTCATTACCAATGAAGATCTTTTTCCAGGTGTGCGAGCCGCCGCAATTTGTGGGCGCGCTGTCATCTGCAAGTACTATTCCAAGACAGACAACTCAATAATATACAGGATGGCCATGAGTAAGTGCTATTTCAGTTTCAGACCGTTAGCTAATGTGTTCTTTTCTATCGCAGTGATGCATCCGGCATATAAGCTGGAGTATTTCTGAGAGCAAGAGTGGGAGCCTGAGTGGATTGCAAAGTGCTACAAGATTGTCTGCTCAATTTGGAAACAGCACTACAAACCTGCTGCTGCCGCTGTAACTGTCACAGCAGAGAAACAGGTAACGTATTTCATTAAAATTCATTTTCACTATCTGATACTTATTACTGCGTAGAAAAAGGGAACATCTTTCCATGATATCTTCCCTGAACTCTCAAAACGGGGTCACCGTGACAACAATGTGGATCCGCTTGAGAAGTACCTGAGTGCTCCGGTGATGGAGCAGCTTGATGACCCACTTTGCTACTGGACAAGCCTTCTTGATGAGTGTGATGATACTGGTAAATTCCTAGTAACACCGCAAGGAGCTTTGGCTCAGATGGCCTTGGACTTCTTGTCTGCACCAGGTGAGTAACTGAACTGATGTCTGAGTTGATAGATGTGGTACTCAATAAAATACTTTTAGCCACGTCAACTGATGTAGGGCATCTATTCTCACATGGTGGTCTCAATGTTATGAAACGCCACCACAATCTCTCGGCCGAGTCAACAATTGACCAGACGGTTCTCAATTCATGGCTGGCTTGACCTGGTCTTGTGCCGGAAGATGAGATTTCTGCTTACTTCAATGATAAGTCAAAACGGCCAAACAATGGTGGTAAGAAGATTAGGCAGTCTGACATCGTCATTATTGATGATACATAGGTACATTATATAGTATACTTTTGTACAGTAAAATCATATTTCTTTTCTTCTCATTTGCATGGGTGTGTCATGGTTGTACTCGTGTATTCACCTGGCCTCCAGGGTTGCCATCCAGCACTTGTCTGGCACCTGGACCTGCTAACCTGTGAGTGTTTCTAAGACATGATGTCATGTATCCATGCACAGGTTACCACCCGGGTGTACCCGTCTGGGATGGCAATCATGTGACTCTTTAGTTCATGGTTAACTGGGTGTCTGAGAGAATGATTTGAGGAAAGAAATGGATGAACAGAATTGTCAGAGATGGAACCAGAAAAGAAGAAAAGGACACGCACCCGAAGATCAGAGAAAACGGCCACCTTCTCTGCTTCAACAATCTCATTCTGCAGGTTGGTCAAGAGGGTATCATTAATTACTGCCAAATTCGGGGCTGGATGACCATCTTTGATTGCAAGGTGCCATTGATATTGGACTTCATCTGCGTATCACAGGATCACACTGTCACCGTTTGGCAAAGAATGGGTGTGGTGGTTGTTGAGAGCATAGAAGAAAGACGCGAGCATATCGATGGTGACATCGGGCCAACCCGCTTGTTTGATTTCACGAAGAAACCGTCCTTGAGAGAGAGACCACTGTTGCCATTTCAGCTTGGCATCGGGGTGTGCATTTGTGGAAGGCTTTGCCCCCAGAGATTGTTGAAGAGATAAGGAGCCTGAGTCCTTGTCTTGGAGCAGGTCAACGGAATCAGGAGCGGCGAGTTTGTGGGCAGCAGCGTCCTTTGCAGCATCTGGCAAGAAATACCAGAGGTGAACATGCTTTCTGTCATTGATCTTCATCTGAGCATACAGAGGGATGCGATGCTCGATGTGGTCTGCGACTTTTGCATGCGAGTCAAACTTGTCAAGCTGTGGTTTCTTCTTGTTCTTCTTGTTTCTCTCCTCTTCCACCTCCTTCTCTGCTATGACCCATTCCTCTTCATCCATTTCTGCATGGATGTGTATTCTCTCTGTTTCGGCCTCTTTATCAGAGGAGACCTGACTGAGCCATCTCTCCTTGTCCTTCTCATTGCGTGTGGTCCAGTCAATCACCAGCTTTGCGATAGCCTCCACCACATCGATATGGTCCAAGGCCATTACACCCTGACGCAAGAGGTCATAGTCTTCATTAGAGAAATCGGGGCAAGAGGCAAGGTGCGGGTTTTGACGCATGTGAGGCTCAGGGGGGGCAGACATGGTCCGGTTTGAATTAGCCAGACTGAGATGAGAGGGTATTTAAAAGGAAGGATATGTAGTATAAAGAAATTAAATGAGAGTATGAGGTCAGTGAGCACTAAAGCTCGCCTTGTTTGCTGAGAAGGGAGTTGACGATAAAGAGACAGAGAGATCGGCAACTCCCCTTGTGTGCAAACCCTATTCTGACTAATACCTCGTTCCTCGGTCATCTTCAGAATGTCCACCTGTGTAAGTGTCATGTAGTATGGCGCTGGGATTGAATGGGAACATTAAGTATCCGGTGTTTGAGCCTAACACGCGTCAGGAGCGAATAGAGTTGTAACAGACCATAGTTTACTCTTTTGTTCTCCCAGAGAAAACGGGGATCCTGTAAACTTTAACTACTTCATCTCGAGGTCATCGTGTGCAGTGGAACACGAGGCTGTCGAGAATACCTAGAGCCTTTCTATCGACTATTACCATGATGAAACTTGATGATGCGCTCACTGTATATGTAGCTGCCGTCTTGACCGGTTCGAAGGCACGTTGCTGTATAACAAGAAGCTCTATTCAAGAAGGTGATAAAAAGACAATGAATTAGGTCCTAAATAGAGATCGCAAGAATGTATGATACAATTGTCAATTGCACCAGGCACGAATCCGACATAGCATAATAGAGCTACCGATTTTAAGGAATTACTGGATCCAACATGAACTGAGATTCATGAATCAAAAGCCATGTTACTAATGCATACAATAGAATATGCATCATGAGAGCCCTCTGGTCAGTCCCCACAATCTCCTGGATCTTCTTGCCATCTTTGAAGACAAAAATGTCCACATCTAGCGAGGAATGTCAGATGGCAGGACATAATAGCATCAAAGCAGACTTACGGCGCATATTTTCATCTCCTCCGTGATCCTCGTCTGCTCGTTTACATTAACTTTATAGATGCTGACCACCTTCAAGTTGTCAATCATTGTAAGCTGCTGGAAAGAAGAATATGTTGTACTCAACCTATCCTGACAGGTTCCGAGTCCTATGAATATAGGATATCTCAGTTATTATGCAGATGTGAAAGACCTGTGGGAAAATCTATTTGTGCCATCATTTCATTTTGGTCATTGCCGGCCCTCTCCTCTGAGCTATCATGGGAACATTTTCTATTTGTGCCTGTCCTTTCCCGCTTTCTGTTCTGATTGATTCCGCTTGTCCCACTCCGCTCTCACCATCGCACTCCTTCGCATCTGTTGTCCATCTTGTAGATCTAGTTATGAGGGCGAGGTTTCTGATGCATTGAATGTGGATGCAAAGGTATGTTTGAGCTTCGTTCTCTTCTTTGGGGCATGCTAACGAGGGACAAATTTATATCAGGATTTTGCTTCTTATTAGTGCAATGACGAAAATATGGAATATCGCTGGGGCCTTAGGCAGGATCGGGTACATTGATGATGGGCAAGGGGTTTAGCAGAGTGATAAAGGTATCTGTGATAGACTGCGCAGTGCGAAAGTAGCTGTATGATCCCTGTAAGTGTTGATTATCTTATTTCTCATTTTTTTTGCTGACTTTGCTTGCTACAAAGAGGTGTAGGCCATGTATTTCTTGTGTAGTTGGTCCATGTCCTTCCCTTTAAATTTGATTCCAATACTAACTACTGACTATAGCTGCATAAACGAATGATATATGCCTGGTAAGTGTTTGTGTTTACTGACATGAAGGGAGAGCTCACAACGAAATAGATGTTTCGACTTTGTGCCAAATTGCTCAAGTAAGGTCACCAGTATTTAAGAGGTACATATTGTCTGTCGCTGCCAAGCTGAGAGCAGAGACAGCTCTGCATCGACTCGAGAGAGGAGGTAAGGTTAATTTACTCATTGCGGTCACTATTTGACTCAGTGTTATGCTGGAAAATATGCCGATCAGAGTGAGCAAGATACCGCTTGTGCCATCACTGACCTACCCAGGTTCATTATCAATGATTACCAAGTTGACGAATACATACCATACCATTGAGGTGTAGGGACATACAGTAATGAATTCTCAAGATTCAAAAAGCGAAGAGAACTTGAAGGTGAAGAGCACTTGCATCCTTACGTTTGCCTATATTTCTATGTTCGCTTCGATATGAAAGTAACTAAACTGATGTGGTGTGAAGTGGGCTCCAAGTCTAGAAGAACCTGACCTTCGCCTTCTTCATCTTTCATGAAAGTCAGAGGAGTAGTTGGGGCATACTACATTTGTTGACAATGTTGAAGAGACTCTCTGAGCAGGACAGGTTGACATAATGATACTAAGTACATCTTTGGCAAGCACAGCACAATGGGGGCTAACTACAAAATATGCAGGCTTATGAATTCCCCACAGAAATAAGCAAAACATGTAAGTGGATCCTGTCAGTAATATTGACGGCGACTAACTGTAGGTGTCAGGAGAAGCTCGAAGCCTCTCACAATACAGCAGGCCCACACGCAGTGCACTCTCAAAGTCGTAGTCAGATACGGCATGTACTGGAGCCTCAGCCCTGCCTTCCAACAGAATCGGAGCTAGTAACTTAGACTTCATTGCTTCTACTTTGTGCGCCTAACAAAGCGGAACTGTGCTATATTTTTCGTCCATTTAAGAGGGACTAGTCAACTCAGCTAAGCTCGCATCTTAAAAGCCTGAAATGTAGGTATCTTGGGTCTAACTCGAGGAGCCCCATTTATTTCTTTGCATGGCCGCATTCTTCATTGTACTTGCATCACTCCTGGTAGCCTCATTGCTGTTAGAATCGCGGGGCTGAACTCAAACGAAGTGAGTAGTAAAATGGGTTACATCTATGGCAAACACAACATGGGGACTAACTACGAAATATCCTAGCTTATATACTACGAAATCCCCTCAGAAATAAGCCAACACATAAGTAGATCCGTACAAGAACCGAACAGCGACTAACTATCTGCCATGAGAAGCTCGAATACCTCACAGTTGCTTCATCAATAGTTCAAAAGACCATCAGTTAAGCACGTCAAGGGACCGCTGTCACCATCTTTCTGGCTATGTAAGTGATCTGTGACACATTTGTAGATCACTGAGTACAAAATGCACCGTACTACCAGGCCACCAACGCATCCTTCATGATCAGGAGAGTGCAGGCAATCTCGAATCGAAATGGCGCAAGGAGTATGGCACCCTTTATCATATCAGGGACTGTTTGGGTGTAAGCAAGTTCTATTACACCTCTGCCCTGGTCACAACTGAAGCAATGATTTGTAGCAAGACATCCTGGTAGTTTGCGACCCCAAGGCTCTTACACACGTTTCCACCCCTCGCATCCTTACCCTAAATTGAAGGACGCCGTCCTCATACTGGGTCTCATCACTAGCAAGGGTCTTGGCATCGTTTCCGGTGAGTTTTAGTCTTTACTTTGGCCTGGGTTGTGCAAAAAACTGTAATTTGTGTGTTCAGGTGAAATCCATCACTGCCAATGCAAGATTCTGAACCCAACATTCTCTCCTGCACAGCTTCAGATTTCCCAGGTCATATTTCAGCAGTGCTGTGACAAGGTAGGTTCATCTGTGCATCAAACAAATGTGGTCATCTGAGCGAGCCCATAATGATTGTAACTTGTGAATAGTATCAAAGGATCTCTGGCTGGTGGGACTGATGCCACCATGAATATTCGTGATTGGATGGGCAAGATGACTCTAGATATTATCGGACTAGGCAAGTGTGTCCACAACTTTTCTCCACAGCTAACCTGCCTAACCTCCACAAGCCGCTTTCCGGTATGATTTTAGTACGCTCGATGGTCAGAGAACGGAACTAGGGCAAGCGATGAGGCATCTTTTGTAAGAAGAATGTTTGCTTCATTTCGATGCTCCTCTGACCTCATAATGAATACCCAATTATAGCACTGCCTTGCAAACCAATACAACGGCACTCGAGCTTATTTTTATTGCTCTAATACGAATGCTTCCAAATTTGATGCTAGGAATCCTACAGTTGTTCTCGACCCGAGAGATTCATCAACTCATTAGTGTCGGAAACATAGGTAAGCAAAATGCTCGAGAAATCATGGCTAGCCACAATGACGTGCAGACCCCAGACAGTGATGGAGATATCATTAGTGTCCTTGGCGAATTCTCTCTTTTCATCTATTCAATATGCATAAGACCATGGCTTCATTTTAGGGAGCATGCTGATGAGCCTAGACTTCCATGGCAACAGCAACACCAACTCAGAATGAGATTGGGCGAGTTAACGTAGTAGCATGGCAATCAAGGCGATCGTGTGTGCGAGTGGTTTGAGGTACCTCTGTGCAGTAAATCAATTCCTCTATACACAAGAATACACTGCGACTTTAAGTCTGCGAAGTAGTACTGCTTGGTAGTCGAGTACTAGATGCTAAGGCTATAAGTCGGTAGGGTTCTCTCGAAATGAGAGGGAACGGAAGCAGGTACAACGTGAATACCACGGATCCATATGCGAAAACGCGAGACGAGACTAGAAAACGTCGTGCGATGGTAATCTGAGTGGGGAGTACAATGGAAGATAGACTAAATGGTCAGCAATAGTCTATGAGTGAGTGAGGTGATGGGAAAACAGAGCAGGGACTGTGTGTGGTGAGAGAAAACATTGAACGAGGTACTGAGGGTGGAATGGCGAGAGAAGACGTGGAACTACGAAAATGGCGATGAAACTGGTCCTATATGGTGCTGGTGTTGAAGTCAATGTTGAACCTGGTCTGGTACTGAAAACAATCTATCCTGTGTCAAAACTAACCTTCAAGTCCGCTCAAGGGACTGTCCTATACTGATGCGATACGAAAACTTGCTGATACTGATCCTAAGTCTACTCGGAGACTACCCAAGTGGGCGACAATAATGATGGTGAAAGTGAAAGGGTAAAAACTCCAATGGTGTGAAAGTGAAATGGTGACGGCCTAGTAAATGATAACAGGGATGAGGTATGGTGCGGTGATCACATATTGGCACAATATGAGCATGTACCAATAGTGTTAAGAGCAAAGAGCGAGTGTGGAAGGACTCTTCACAGTTAAGAACCATGGAATAACTCTGGTGAGTTTAAGAGTTGACGTGCAATTGAGATTATGCTGGGGTAAACAGTATATTGCCGTAGAATGGTGAATAGATGTAGTTTACTGGCGATAATTGATGTGGTGCACTGAGGTAGACTGTGATAGACTGGTCATAAACTGACTAGCTACATTTTTCTAGCTAGTTTTTTATACTACAAGTACGGATTTTATAAATAGGGTAAATATGCGAGACTTAGTAAGGCTGTAAGGCCTTGGCTTTGTAAAAGTTGTAGAAAACATATGGTCCTTGGTCTTCTAAAGTAACAGCAACTTGTCGACGTTGCCATGTATGGACGGAAGCCGTATGGTCTTATTGAGCAACAAGTGGATCAACAAGTGCTGTTTAGCTGCGGATTTCTAGGCAATGGTCATTGTGCTGAGGAGTATGTGTGGGGTAACATTTTCTTGAGGCCTTGGTGAAGTAACAGCCTTAGTAAACACGGTCTGTAGTTGCCGTAGCTGCAATTGTCGTAGCTGGGAGGGTACTCGCTTCAATCACATCATTTCATTAAGTGATTGATGGGCATGTCAACTAGTTGCTTCTGAGTGATGCAACAATTCCATATTAGGATGATGGTCGATCAATGGTGCCTTGCCATGATGAAATATGGCAATTATGATGCATAGTGAGATAGGATGGATAACAAGGCATGTAAGGAGTGATTGCTGTAGGGTGGAAGTGGTATTGCCATGTGTGGAGTTATTGGTTTACTGAAAGGCTGTTGAAGGGACAGTAGCGTTAATTAGCAGGGAAAATCCGCAAATTCTGAGCGTACAGAGCCTGGAGGCTCATCAGCATGCTTAGCAGGAAAATTGCAGGACGACAAAATTGAGGCACAACTAATGTTCATGACATCTTTCTAAGTACTTGCTCTTCAAGATGTGATTTTTTGTCTCGTTCTAGGACATTTGTCATTGCTGGGCACAAGACGTCAAGCACTAGTCTGTCCTGGTTGTTATATGAACTTGCCGTGCATCCTGAGCATCAGTCTATAATCCATAGAGAGCTTAAGGGATCAAATGATTATGACTCCATGCCATTCTTGAACGCAACTATCAAGGTGAGTACAGCTAATTCCATTGGATGTTCATACTCACCTCTAGTGACAGGAAGCTCTCCATCTACACCCAGTTGTGCATTCATTGACACGTACGGCTCCTCATGACGATGTTCTACCTCTCTCCAGAGGGAAGACGCTTGCAGTACCCAAGGGGTAGACACTTGTTTGTTCTGTACAACCGGCATGACATTTCCATGTCACTTCAATGTCAACTTGATGTGAGCTTTTTCTAGTCTTCCATCACTCTGGGGAGATGATGCGGAAGAGTGGAATCCGGCTCGATTTTTGGACAAGGCTCTGCCGGTATCTCTGGGTGTGTATGCTAATCTGTGAGTGTGATCATCTTGGCTTTGCGCATGCTTTTGAGGCTTATTTGGCGAATGCTAGGATGTCATTTAGTAAGTCATACTTCAAGCCCTTTTCTCTTTTACTTATGTGACTCTCAGGTGCCGGATCTCGTTCATGCATTGGGTAATTAATTGTGATGATTCATTTTATTCCGTGGCTGATCCTCATGTGGTCTCATAGGTGGCGATTTGTGTATGTGTCTCCCTCTTCTCAGTCTCGGTTTATTCAAACTGATTAATGAAATGCAGGATCATGGAAATGCAAACAATCCTGGCCAACCTGATCCTACACTTCAAATTCAGTTTACCCAAGGGAGGTGTTGAGATTCTGTGGTTCTCCGGCTCGCTGAGTGTTGTACCTATTGTGAAGGGTAAAGCACATTTAGGCTCTCAATTACCCTTAAAGGTGAAAGTGTTACAGTAATGAATGATCATGCTGACTTCAGTGTAATACCGATACACTGCTTGGATAATCCGAAGTCGTTTACAGAAGTCCACAATGCCCATTCATTCTGGAATAGTAGTACCTCAAGTTTCATCATCATTATCATGGGATTCATGTTTACATTCATGGGGCCACTGGTGTCTCTTGCTTCTGGATGTAGACCGGAATGAGATAACTAAACACGAAGCAGTGTCAGTGTAGATCCAATTTGTGAGTTATGTGTGATTCTGCTGGTTGATCGCTTTAATAATCAACTATATGGACTATTCATATTATAGTTGCATGACCGAGTTCACCACTAGTCAGTCAACGTGGATGAGAATGTAAGTGCAGACATATTGAGGAATTGCAATTTGAGTTGGACCGTGACTACTAGTAGAGTGTTCATTCAACATTTGACCACAGTGTGATGTACGCTACAATAAATGGAGCGATAGCAGCTACATTGGCTCCATTTGTAGCCAAGGCATTAGGGATATTGAGTGGAAGAATCATGGCACTGATACTCAGGGTAGTATGCCATGATGAGAAGGTGAACGCTGAGGCTTGAAGAGCCACGTGTCGTCAATCCCGGCATTCACGGCACCAGGCAACAATGATGCAACACTTTGAAATTTGTGTGACAAAGATCCTCACATCTACGACAAAGTCGGGACTAATGCGCTGTCCTCAGACCTTCAGCTTCAGCTCCCAGTGACGGCTTATCCCATTTGATGTTTTTCTAATGGTTCAAACTGTATTGATTCATACACCCGGAAAGTTTTACCGGGATTCTATAATCATGCACATCAAAACACCATGCGTGACACAGTGGGGCCAATCTGGTGCAAGTTTAGATACTGGACTCGTCTGTAGCCCTGGGAGTATATGGTATGTGTGACTTCTTATGGTTTGGTTCTTTGCCGATACTGTCAAGCTCTGGTTCCTTCTTACTTTGCAACGGAAGCAAATGAGACTTTGATAAGCACTCAGTACTCAGTGCTCATATAGCATATGCCTTTGTGTCAGCCATACTTTCCGGGGAATCAGGAATTGAGATTGTTAATTCACCTGACAGCTTTAGTTGATACATTCTCCTGAAACAAGGCTCCTGATTCTCATATCCGGTTCTGAGCTGCTCTCACCATTCTGCATGTCATCCAAACTCATCCAAGCCCATCTCTATATGTTTCATAAACCTCCACATTTCTGGTATAAATACAAGGCAGATCTTCATATTGCCTTATCGCCCCAGTGTCCATCTACACATGCAATGGCAAAGCTTACCTTCAAATTCACCACTCTCGCTGTCCTGGCACCTTTTACCTCAGCAATTGACATCATGCTTTGCGATGAAGTTTAATTCAATTCCTGCACTTGGAATTACAACATCCCTACAGGCAAGTGCCTTAACACTGGTGCTAGTGCCGGTTGGAATGGGTTCCACAACGATGCTGTGAGCTTGTAAGTGTTCTTTTTGCTTGATGCTCCATTACATCCTCAATGTTGTTTACAGATCCCAGCAGATGAACTCTGGATCCTGTGGCAAATTTTATTATTTTGCCAATGAAGATTGTCATGGCCAAATGTTCAACAATGGAGACTATGAGCAGAACTGGCTGGCTGGAAACAATGACAAACTCTTGTCGATCTTCTGTTCTCAGGGTGCCTAATCACAAAGGTCAGTGTCAAGTCTATTCCAGCCATCTCTCAGAAGTTGAAGATTGA
This sequence comes from Armillaria cepistipes, assembly GCA_900157415.1. Classification (NCBI taxonomy): domain Eukaryota; kingdom Fungi; phylum Basidiomycota; class Agaricomycetes; order Agaricales; family Physalacriaceae; genus Armillaria; species Armillaria cepistipes. The sequence continues at coordinate 995,347 of FTRY01000019.1, forward strand.
TCATAGGATGCCGCAAATTCATTGGGTCAACTGTCTAGCATCTACAATAGGATAATAGATGAATGTAGGATCTTTATGCAATCATATTCTTAATTAGGTGACTTGACGAAGTAAGGATTCGACTCAGAGATAAGACATATGGTACTGTGGATTTTGCGGACCTGAACGTGAGTGGGATATTGTTGTCGACTCCAGGGTGAGCCACTAGCATGATATATTAGCCTTAAATTTCTCCTCTGTAGTGCATATGGACGTATTGCGTCTGAATTATCAAACATTCATTCAAGGGTTCACCATTGATATTCCACCCTCAATATTCAAGAACACTCCGTTCATATAATCCGATACCACCAAAAACATAGCCGCCATCCCAATTTCCGCCTCATTACAACCTCAATTAATAATCAATCTCATTCAGACACCAAAACATAACTCACATTCCATGTCGCCTCACGGGTACAGGCACCGCAAACCAAGGTATCTTCATCTTCATCACCTCCAAAACCTGAGAACCGACCATTTGTGATGCAAAGAAGCCAGGCTGGAGGGCATTCACCTGGATCGGGATACCCCTCTCAGCAAAACTCATCCCAAGCACAAGTGTAAACTTGTCCAAGGTTGCCTTTGTCACACTGTATGCCATCTGATCGAGTCAAGTTAGCTCGATCCTAGAGGGAGCAGCTGAGGATGGTACGTACACATGTTCCGGGCGCTTGGGTGTTGTATATTGCTGAAACACTGCTGATGTTGATGATGCTTGAAGTGCCTTGGGGACAGGAATGCACTCCTTCGACATTGGAATGCACGGACAACGAAGAATGGGGCGATCGTGTTGAGCACGAAGATGTCAGCCCAGTTCTGTACCGTCTTGGGTTTGAGAGGATCTGATGCCGTGGCCTGTTTTGTGAAGAAGTCTGGGTCACAAAGGGATCAGGCAAAGCTAGCACTATGAAAAGGTTGGCATGCAATGAAGGAGAGTTGAATTAGGAACAAATGAACTTGTTAATGAGGATATTTAGCTTGCCATCAATATTCTCAATGTGCTTGGCACTGGCCTTGACGGCTTCCTCGTTGGTCACATCCATTTGGAGTCTGTGCATGCATAAGCAACGGATATGCAGGAGGAAGGACAATTACAGATGGAATAATAGACCTGGGGATACCTGTGACTGACGCAGCAGCTTTCTCCAGGGCATCCAACCTTCGACCAGTGGTGTATACTTTTGCCCCGTTTGCAGCAAAGGTTTTAGCAATGTAAAATCCTGTCAACGAGTCAACTATAAGTCGCAAATGAGAGTTGGGAAACATACATTCCCATCCCTCCACCTGTAACCCAAGTTACTTGCCTAGATAACAACATTACTGTAGCCATGTTGAGATCTGCCATTTTTGGGGAATGCTGAATGTTCAGAACGAGCTCTTGAAAAGGTCCCTTTTAACACAGCAGTCTTATTCAATGGGTTAGATGATTATGGGAACGATCATAAGGATCATAATCATATAAGCGCCTCCGATGGAGTCAAGATGGAGGCGACGATTAGTATGAACGGTGATTCTGATCCAAGCCCTATTTTCCACATACTTTGACAATCCAACGTACTAGCGGGGCACACGGCCAGAGTCAAGGTGACAGGTAGCTCAGTCGTCTTGATAGAAACTTGGAAGCCATTTCGTTGAGTAAGGCAAAGCACTAGTCTCTTGCAGTTTACCTCCATTGTGGTTGCCTATCAATCCACCCAAGCTGAGACAGGCGGCACTGAGGATTGCAATTCTCCATGTGCTGTATTCCACCAGCTGGAGCATTGCCATGCAAAATCTGGCTTGCAGTACCAATCAGTGGATGCTTCATTGTTGGATGAGATATAGAAATGGCCATATATCGATGGGGACCGTAGTTTTGATGGTCAACAATTTTGTCCCTGCCCTCATCGCCAAGATGTTCTGTAGAGAGATATTACTAGGCGAGACTAGCTTAGTCCAGATGTTTGCAATACCTCATCTCTGTGATCATTGGTCACTTCATGGGCACTGGAGATGGTTGCTCTCTCCATGGGCTGGATACCGCAGGCTCATGCCTGAGCTTTGTTGTTTATATCCACTGTGCCACACTGAGAGGGAAGAAATTTCTTGAAGGGATCACGAAACAGGTCGGGGAGCGAATGGAGAGCTTGGAAATTCTAACAACTACCATACCGTAGGAAACTGTCGTCGCCTTGTGTTGGAGACTACTATGGTAGCAGACAAGATCCCCCAGGCTGCATTGGCAATTTCAGCAGGCTAACTTGGCAGGGTTTGAAATACAACTCTGACTGCAACCACCACCATCATCAACAGTACCTCTACTGGGTCACTTGTTTCTTCTTCTCATCCTCAAAGCAATGGCAAACATCGACTCAGAAGAGCTTATCGAGCAAGCAGATGCCCAACTAGACCTCAAGACAACAGAGCTCACCATCGAGCAACAGCCCACAATGGCCGAATGCAACGAGCAGGACTTCTGGCTTCATGACAAATGACCTCTCCAAGCAGTGTTGGCTAACCTCAAGAAGATAAAGGCTATGGTGTGCAAAAAGTCAGGCGAAGACTCTGGTATGTCACTTATATTCCTCGTACAAGTTTCCTCCATTCATGGTGCTTCAGACGCGTATAAGATGTGTCTCCAGCATGAAGAAAGATATTGTTCGCTGCTCGCCAGCCTCCCTTGACTTCACACTTTCACCGTGCATCCTCTGTCTCCAGCTTTGCTCACTTTTGTCTCATGTCTTGCCCACCTTTCTGTCACATAATCCCTGATCGTGTTTTCTATGTTCCATTTTGAATTCTCTTCTTATTCAACTCTTGGTACATCTCATCCAAGTACGGCGGATGCTCATGGCCTCACCAAGCCCATTTCACAGTGTATCTTTGGCTTCCCCAATGACTGTCTTTTGTAAAATAATCCTATGATTGCATTATACTGCACACTCCACTATAATTTCATCGTGAAAACAATTGCATACATTCTGACCGATAGTGCACTTCAAGGACACCATGTTGTTTCAAGGCTCTGAGCTAGTCTAACTGGAGCACGAATTGCTATGAACATCAAGATGAACTTACGCAAATGTCTTCTGGTCATCGGTATACTAAAGCAGAAACTAACGTGTGATCCGACGTCTCTCTTCACCGACTGTGTTTAAATTTTCTAGGTCTTTGGTTTTTGTGATTTTTCGAACTAGCTGGTTGTTTTCTTTGTTCTTTTCTAGTCCGTTAATGAGCCTCCAGGCTCTGTATGCTCAGAATTCGCGGATTTTCCCTGCTAATTAATGCTGCTGTCCCTTCAACGGCCTTTCAGTAAACCAATAACTCCACACATGGCAATACCACTTCCACCCTACAGCAATCACTCCTTACATGCCTTGTTATCCATCCTATCTCACTATGCATCATAATTGCCATATTTCATCATGGCAAGGCACCATTGATCGACCATCATCCTAATATGGAATTGTTGCATCACTCAGAAGCAACTAGTTGACATGCCCATCAATCACTTAATGAAATGATGTGATTGAAGCGAGTACCCTCCCAGCTACGACAATTGCAGCTACGGCAACTACAGACCGTGTTTACTAAGGCTGTTACTTCACCAAGGCCTCAAGAAAATGTTACCCCACACATACTCCTCAGCACAATGACCATTGCCTAGAAATCCGCAGCTAAACAGCACTTGTTGATCCACTTGTTGCTCAATAAGACCATACGGCTTCCGTCCATACATGGCAACGTCGACAAGTTGCTGTTACTTTAGAAGACCAAGGACCATATGTTTTCTACAACTTTTACAAAGCCAAGGCCTTACAGCCTTACTAAGTCTCGCATATTTACCCTATTTATAAAATCCGTACTTGTAGTATAAAAAACTAGCTAGAAAAATGTAGCTAGTCAGTTTATGACCAGTCTATCACAGTCTACCTCAGTGCACCACATCAATTATCGCCAGTAAACTACATCTATTCACCATTCTACGGCAATATACTGTTTACCCCAGCATAATCTCAATTGCACGTCAACTCTTAAACTCACCAGAGTTATTCCATGGTTCTTAACTGTGAAGAGTCCTTCCACACTCGCTCTTTGCTCTTAACACTATTGGTACATGCTCATATTGTGCCAATATGTGATCACCGCACCATACCTCATCCCTGTTATCATTTACTAGGCCGTCACCATTTCACTTTCACACCATTGGAGTTTTTACCCTTTCACTTTCACCATCATTATTGTCGCCCACTTGGGTAGTCTCCGAGTAGACTTAGGATCAGTATCAGCAAGTTTTCGTATCGCATCAGTATAGGACAGTCCCTTGAGCGGACTTGAAGGTTAGTTTTGACACAGGATAGATTGTTTTCAGTACCAGACCAGGTTCAACATTGACTTCAACACCAGCACCATATAGGACCAGTTTCATCGCCATTTTCGTAGTTCCACGTCTTCTCTCGCCATTCCACCCTCAGTACCTCGTTCAATGTTTTCTCTCACCACACACAGTCCCTGCTCTGTTTTCCCATCACCTCACTCACTCATAGACTATTGCTGACCATTTAGTCTATCTTCCATTGTACTCCCCACTCAGATTACCATCGCACGACGTTTTCTAGTCTCGTCTCGCGTTTTCGCATATGGATCCGTGGTATTCACGTTGTACCTGCTTCCGTTCCCTCTCATTTCGAGAGAACCCTACCGACTTATAGCCTTAGCATCTAGTACTCGACTACCAAGCAGTACTACTTCGCAGACTTAAAGTCGCAGTGTATTCTTGTGTATAGAGGAATTGATTTACTGCACAGAGGTACCTCAAACCACTCGCACACACGATCGCCTTGATTGCCATGCTACTACGTTAACTCGCCCAATCTCATTCTGAGTTGGTGTTGCTGTTGCCACAGAAGTCTAGGCTCATCACCATCACTACCTACCATTGTCATCGCAGACAACATTCAACAGATACCGCCCCACTCTCTTTGGGGCCGTAAGTAATTTAAAATATGCTGAGCATTCGCAGCTTTGAAAGTCAACAAATAGCTCAAGGCTCGAGCCTGAGGCCTGAATTGTCGATTAAATCCTGATGATTGTGTGGAAACTATTGTGGGTGTTGGGAAGCTCTCATGTCCAGTTTATTGCGGCCGACATGTGGTCCCATATGACATGGCGTGTGTACCAAAGTAGGTGTTTGACTCGTTCAAGACAGGTATACAGAGAGTAGTGTAGAAACATTGTCCAGCAGCCTGTCACTGCTGGAAGGGCCTGTAGATTGGATGGATATCGCACAAGACAGTGCCAGTAAAATACCGGATGTAAATATATCCATGTATTGCCAGGCCAAATTATATAGAGAAACATAGGACTCAGTAATGCTACACAAATGTGATGGCCCTCACCCCACTAGTTAATTTCTCCAGTAGTTATCGGGCAACTGTAAGTACAATTTCTCCAATAACTATAGTAGGGCTGTCAGCCTGTCTTTCACATTGCAACCAGCATCGTCTCTGATCATTTTCTCATGTATCCTGTCCCCTTTACCTCCCCAGCCACATATTAAGATAATATTGCATCATTAAATAAGTAGATACATATAGTATTTGAATATATATAATCAACAATAAAATATGTGCCGGTGGGCGGGCACAGCGTAGGCGTCGACGGTGGTCATCGCTATCAGGTATGGTTGAAAACGGGGACTGCGAGGATGTGGGGGTTGTTGCACTGCCAAAAGGGGTGAGACATGCAGGAGAATGTGTGTGTTGGGACAGGCTGAGGGAGTAGGTGTGCAACGGTGATGACACCAAGCGGTGGGTAGTGGTGGGGGTACCCGTGGTCACGTAGCCATGAATTTGGGCACACTCATCACAACATAATGCCTAAAAAGGCATGCATGTTGTCAGCATCGTCCGCTGTCTGCATCCTGACCTCACTTGCACCCATCTGCCCTTCTGCACCTCTCCCGCACACCCTCACCTTCCACTCCATCCCTTGGCTATGACTTTGTAAGACTCTGCTTCATGCTTGAAGCCTCCCCACCCCTCATGCTGTCGCTGTCGCCGTCGGGTGTGCATTGCCTTCCTGGCTGCAGATGGCGGTTGATGTTGTTTTTCAGGTTGGACCTAGTCATTGGTACATTTTCAAGCTGGGATCGACGCATATTGGCCCGATTTCAATGTGGGGTGGGTCGTAACAGGAATGGGATTGGGCATCATGGTTGCAGTAGGCATTGGTGGGCATCATAATCAATTGCAAATGTGGTGGTAGCGTTCCTCATTGTCCGGGATGGCGCTGACAATGCTGCCTCATGTGAGGGCTTACGTGTGGCCAGTATGCATGGTATCCGGCTGTTTGGGGGCCACCGATGCATCAAAAGTATCTATAAAGATTGTATTGACATGATAAGTAAATAAAATATACCTTGGGCCCATTGAAATGGGCGAGGGAGGCGGATGGGGAACTATGTGATAGGCATATGGTGAGGGAAAGAAGCAGAAAAGAAGCAACACAGCCACTTGATCACTCTGTGGTTTCACAGACCGGAGTGATTGAGAGAGCGGAATACATGCTCGGGATGCATCCTCTGCTCAATTCATCCCTTCTGTGGCCTCAAAATCATCGAAATATAGTATTATGGCAGTGTAGAGTATATGTATGTAGTTTTTCGTGTATGAAATACATCCCAACCTTGATTAATATGTGTTTCATAGTTGATAAACCGCATTTTGGGCCATTTGTTAGAGTATATCCATTTTGTGCAGTTCTATATACCATCACCAAGGTCTGGATGAAGTGCATATGCAATATCATGCTTTATATTGTCTAAATATAGTGTCAGATTTACAGAGATCCATTTGTATAAACCTCTTTATTCACTTCATTGCCTAGAAAATGTACGTTCATATTCTACCTTGGTGTACATTCATCTGATTGTCCAACCGAAAAAAAGTTATTGCATCGGAGGCTCAGGGCAGGTGCCTTTTCAGATATATGCCACCCAGAATAAGTGAAATACATACTTTTACAGACCCTGTATTCTCGTTCGAATGTGTACTGTGGGATGAAGGATGTGTTGCATTTGCATTTCACAATGTAATTCATATTTATCTTTGAATCAGATACAGAATGGGGACGAAAAGGCTATATATAAAATATGAATACTAATAAACACCATCTTGTAAAAATTTGCATGCTAGAAGAGCTGCATTGACTGTACAATTGTGACCCATTGGTCACTGTGAGTGATTTAGGGGCTGTCCAGCAAATTCTGGAAATCAGCTCGAAACGTTCTTCTCTCACTAGTCCTACATGCATTGAGAAAGAAGCTTACAGAGTCTTCATAGATTGTACCAGTGCACATTCTGTATCTAAAAGAGCAGATTATACAAATATTTTGTCCAAGATTCTAAGTCTATCAGATTGGGAATACTATATTCCCACAGTAGGCACATCCAAGCCCACATCGACACATTCACCCAAAATATGCCATGGGTGGGCATTGAGCAGTGCGTGGAATATTATTTTCTGGTCTGCATTTCTTGTTTTGGGACCCAAGCAATGAATGGGAGGGCGGGGAAACACAGGAAATTCAGCACCAATCTGGTACACTTGCATGCACTGATGACATAGCTGAGAGCGGACCGTTGGGATTAATATGATGCATACAATGGGCATACAGTGGCCGAAAATCAATCTGAAATATATTTCACCAAGAACACATCAATATAAATACAATTTTACAAACTGTACAAATTGTATTTTTTCCAGCTTCAGTAGTTACTGGGTGAATTGTATTTACAGTTCCCCAGTAGTTACTGGAGTAAATTGTATTTTTTGGACAGTATAGCCTCTCATACTAAATCTGTGTCCTACATGTTTGCCCACCACAATCCTATTATCATGATAATGGGCAGCGTATGCATTGTGTTTGGCTAGAAATTCATTCTTGAACATCAGGTCTAATTCCAATGTTGGCTTGAAGTCACCTGAAAGAGGTATAACTACGTTAACCAGAAATCAGTAGCAGCTTGAAAGGGGAGGACATAAAGTACCATATGCGCACTAAACTAGTTGTCTCCATCCATCACCATGTTCAGAGCCTTAGCAAGAGATTCCCTCTCAATCGTTGAGTTATGACAATACCCGTCAATCGCTGCACATTCACCGCCGAGCCACTTGTGGAAATCAAGTGCTGCTGAACCACTGAGGTACGGCACCTGGTCCACAGTTCCATTTCCTAAGGCAGAATGACCAAGCAACTTGAGGCCAGAACAGAGGAGCCTAACATTCAAATTGCTCCATGAAACTTGGACCTTTATGATGTTTCAGCGAGACGTGAGTAGATGATGTCAGAAAGCTCGACTTGACAATATGCTGGTGCCTAGGCGGATGGTCGATCGGTGGATACAAATTAACAGCTGTACGATCACATTGCCCACCTCTTAGGAACATACAACACCACAGTGCCCCCTCTCTGCAAAAAGCCACTTGTGACAATTCTACTGCACCGTCAGTCAGAAAGTTCATAGTTATATTCCAGTACTCACACTTATCCAGAAATCCGGCTTGGCTTGATCCAACTGGAATCCTGTCTGCTGTCCGATGGCATGCGCTGTGTCGACAATGCTCCACATGCCAAAGTCATGGCAGATATCTGTCATGACCTCTCAAGGAAGAAGAGCGCCTAGATTAGGGATAATCACGTCCACAACAGCAACAATTTTCGCATTCTTTCCAACATGCTCTCGGACCGATTGTAGATGCTCTCTCTATCAAGAAATGATATCCTCCTTCATCGTTGGAAACAGGATAGTGAACTGCATGACCTCCGGATGAGGCGGGATATCGGAAATGTACTGCACCATTCTGGAAAGGCTTACCAAAAGCATCGAAAAGGTGCTATTCACACTGACCAATCAATGTGGGTTTGTCTGCTGTCCACAAAGACTTTAGCTCATTGCTATCAGCAACATACTCGACTTTGTGTGTGAACTGTTGTGCATTCCATCCCGATGCATGGCCAAAACCAGATGCAAGATCTAATTCAAGATCTTTGTTCATCTTCTTCAATGGCAAAAAGCCAATGACTGTAAAAATCTGAGGACTTGGACCTTTGTGTTCCTGATATTTGATGAGGTCTATATTTATCTTGTCGCCATTGGCTTGCATACATCTGAATTTAACTTGGTCTCATGTCAAGGAAATGAATCAAGCGACCCTTCCTTTGTCACAGACTTTGTGGCATTGCAATTCCTGCCAAGGTGCTGTGTTTACAAATGAATGGCCTCGAATTGGACGCTCACGAAAATAATCCGGTGGAGACATGCCTTCCGATCATAACATGACACAAACTTGTGATGGTGCACCCATGAGGCCATTTCTAGCTTCAGAAGCAACGCCCATTGGCAGGTAGCCAGCCGGTAGCAGGGGCCAATGATGGACAAGGATAGGCTGTATGCACGAGCTCATTGGAGCTGATATATCAAACAGTGACGGTGATGAGCCTCCAGGCTCTGTACACTCAGAATTCGCAGATTTTCCCTGCTAATTAACGTTGCCGTCCCTTCAATGGCCTTTCAGTAAACCAATAATTCCACACACGGCAATACCACTTTCACCCTACGGCAATCACTCCTTACGCGCTTTGTTATCCATCCCATCTCGCTACGCATCATAATTGCCATATTTCATCACGGCAAGGCACCGTTGATCGACCATCCTCCTAATACGGAATCGTCGCATCACTTAGAAGCAACTAGTTGACGCGCCCATCGATCACTTAATGAAATGACATGATTGACACGAGTACCCTCCCAGCTATGATAATTGCAGCTACGGCAACTACAGACCGTGTTTACTAAGTCTGTTACTTTGCCAATACCTCAAGAAAACGTTACCCCACGTGTACTCCTCAGCACGATGACTATCACCTAGAAATCCGCAGCTAAACAGCACTTGTTGATCCGCTCGTCGCTCAGCAAGACCATACAGCTTCAGTCCGAACACGGCAACGTCGATGACTTGCTGTTACTTTCGAAGGCAAAAGGACCATATGTTCACTACGATTTTACTAAGCTACGGCCTTACAGCCTTACTAAGATGCTCATATTTACACTATTTATAAATTCGTACTTGTAGTATAAAAACTAGCTAGAAAAACGTAGCTAGTCAGTTCATATCCAGTTGACCCCAGACTACGTCAATTATCGTCGTGCTCTAGTATATCACCAGTAAACCATGTCTATTCACCGTTCTACAGCAATATACCGTTTGCATCAGCATATTCTTGATCGCACGTCGACTCTCGAGCTCACCAGAGTTATCTCATGGTTTTTAACTGTGAAGAGTCCTTCGCTACGTGCTCTTCACTCTTAACACTATTGGTGCACACTCATACTGTGCCAATACGTGATCGCCGCGCCATACCTTGTCCCTGTTATCTTTTATAGGCCATCATCGTTTCACTTTCGCACCATTGGAGTTTTTACAGTTTCACTTTCGCCATCGTTATCGTCGCCCACTTGGGTAGTCTCAGAGCAGACTTAGGATCAGTTTCAGCCAGTTTTCGTATCGCATCAGTATAGGACAGTCCCTCGAGTGGACTTGAAGGTTAGTTTGACATAGGATAGGATTGTTTCAGTACCAGACAAGTTTTGACATCGACTCAGCACCCTTGCATCGTATAGGACCAGTATCGCCATCAGTTTTCATAGTTCCACGTTTATTTCACCACTCGCAGTCCCCCACACCGTTTTCTCATCGCCTCGCTCACCCATAGACTATTGCAGACCGTTTAGTCTATTCTCCATTGTTCACCCCGCTCCGATTAACGTCGAGCGATGTTTTCTAGTCTCACAGCACGTTTTCTCATACGAATTCGTGGTATTCACGTCATACCCGTTTTCGTTCCCTCTCACTTCGAGAGATCCCTACCGGCTTGAAGCCATAGCATTTAGTACTCGACTACCAAGCAGTACTACTTCGCAGACTTAAAGTTGCAGTGTATACTTGCATATAGAAGAATTGTTCTACTGCACGGAGGTGCCTCGAACCACTCACACACACGATCGCCTTGATTGCCATGCCACTATGTTAACTCATCCAATCTCATTTTGAGTTGGTGTTGCCGTTGCCACGGAAGTCTAGGCTCATCAACGGTACGTACAGTGCATTGATATATCATGATTATGTATAAGATACAGATGTTGATATATCAATTTGTTAGGTACCCTTGGAGCAGCGTGCCAGAGTTCTAAGGCAAAGGCCAAAAATCAAGTCTAAAGTCTCGCAGATAGCTGTATCAAAGAATTTGTCAGGGACAACCCCATCTCTGCAATGAACAGGTTCCTTTGGCTAATTGAAGACAAAAAGGCTGGAGTTGTGTGTAAGAACTTGCCAGCAACGTCGAATTTGATTGTCAGGCCTTCCCGGTGCTTCCAGAAACCTTCAGAAACCCATGAAAGGAGCGAGGAGCACCTCACTAATTGTTGGTAGGCAAAGCAGGTATTAATATCCAAGCAGGTTATAAAGGTTGAGTCTTCTTTTATTGAAAGTATTTCATTGAGCATCTCAGAGCTAATCAAAATTGTCGCAATGTCTTCCGACCCGAGCATAGAAAAATCAACTGCCACAGTATACTACTAGTAAAGTAAGGCCCCAAATTTTGTTGCAGTCCAACAACAGTCATGTCTTGCTGACACATTGATGACAAGCTAGGTCAAGGGTAAGCAAATGTGGTAAAGAACACAAATGAGAGGAAAAGAACTAACGAGTTCTGAATTGTCACTTGATAAATACATGTTGAATGCATGTAATACTGATATGTTTGCTTGATATAGTGAGTACCGAAGTCGTGAATTAGAAGGACAGGTTTGTGGGTGTGTACAAATATGGCTACAGAAGTGTGCTAGGCAAAACGATGTGCAAACGGAAGGGCAACAACGCTATAATGGCAAACACCAAAGAGAATGCCAAGAGCGGCATCTACGTAAGGATGATGACAAAGCTCCAGCAAAGACCGACTTAACCAAAATGCACCGCCACCGAGGACCTACCCCAAAAACCGCATAAGACCGAGCCTGTATACACAGGACTCGGAATTACAATTCAAGAGTTCTTGATGTTCCTTTCTATCTCAGCTGGGTCCATATGTGTCGACAGGAACAAAAACAGAGGCCCATCTACCCCCCTTACTGTATAATTTCGACCAAGTGTTCATAGCATGTTACACGTTATACCTAGTGTTCAGTTCGCAAAGTGTTCATACAGGGTCCACCTGCTATATATAGGCTGATACTGGCTGCGCAGTGGCGAAAGATTCCCATATTTGTCGTGCACTGGCAAGTCAGAGACCCTGTTACCCATTACACCTTTACAAAAGTGTTCAGTTCAAGGGCCACCATTATGCATTACTGAACACTTGGTTGAAATTATACAGTAGTATCTCGGGCTCCCCTGGGGATCAACCAATCCTCCACCAACTAGTCCCACTCCTCCCCAGACTTGCTGTGACAGTTTTTATCACTTCAACAGCCGTTTACTTTGATATTGAGATGCCTCTTATTGGTTGATGCTACAGAGACTTCAGCTGATGTGAATATCGGAACTCGGAGGACGAAAACTGCTTGAACCTGTATGGCAAATATGCTCCCAGAGCAATAGAGCCTATTGTTCATGACATCGCTGATGCAGCCCATATTTCCATGGCAGATTCCTTCTGCTTACCTCTCAGGAAGCTCCAGTTTTTTTTTAGAAATGGGACTTCACTCTCACGCTTGTCCAAGAAAATAACGCTGTCAAGGAGGAAGGCATTGAACATATCATGATCTGCTCTGACAAGGGTGATGAGTTCTTGGTCTTCCTTTTGATGGGACAGCAGCCCAGCAAGAAGATTTGTCTCAATGGCGCAAGAAGGCACTGCCACCATAGCTATCAAGGTTAGTCTTCATTGACTATTGTCCTATGTTGCTATCTCACACAGGATAGCTTCCGTTACCAATAATTTACGCATAGCCAAAGAGTGCAGGTTTTTTCTTGATGGGCTCATTGCGATTTCAGCCAAGCTAGGTGACCTATATGGCTGGGATTGACAGACGTTCCACCATTCATTCTAGTCTGGTCAACGACTTCTATCACCTACTTTCAAACTCCCGACATCGCCCACTTTGCATCCCAACCCACTGAAAGCACTTACATGGTTTCAGGCTAATATTCATACCGAACCATTCCCTGCCATTCCTTGCCCTCGTTGCTATGATATTCTCCAAAGTGATTGCTGACTGCTCAATCTCACCACCTCCTTCTAACATACTACAACCTCCTCAGTGATTGGAGATAATAAATGCACCAGAAGTCGTCGAGTTGATGAAGAAGGCAGGGCCAAAGGAGATCAAAGTGCCGATATTCCAACTGTTTCCCCTCCAAGTTGCAACTAATGCGGTAAATCAATTTCATTCTTCTACAACCAAATACACTAATGTTGTCAGATGATACTTCAGCACCCATGTTTGCGGTTGAGCGACATACACCGGATTTTTCTGAGCCAGCATCCCTCCAAATCATTTATGAACCCTCCAAATGTGCCGACTGCCAGCAGCAAACAGTCCAACCTCGTGATAAATGACCACCCACTCGCTGTCCCTGCTGCAACAGCGGTCATTGTTACAGTTTTGTGGTCATGCTCCTCACATTCCATCGACAACCCCTTGGCGTGGTAACACTTGTAAGTGACATACCTCCCAACCATTTATGGACACTCATGGCACTCCAACATCCAGCAACAAGAACTACGGCCTCGCGATGAAAGACCTCCCATTGTCCTTGCTGCAAGACTGGTCACTATTGTAGTTTGTCATCACACACCCCATATTCCAACAAAAACCCCTGACATTGCAACACTTCCAAGCCAGATTCAGGCCAGTTGCATCAACATCGTGCGCTGAAGGTCGTGAGGAGCCATTTGTCATCAAGCTTGTGCCGGAAGCCTACTCGTACATGATTTGGTGGGAGTTCTTCATGTATCAGATGGTCCTAAAGGAATGTTCCCTTGTTCTCTGGCTTCATGGGATGTTCCAAGACCTGTCAGAGGCTGGTTTGCATTCTGCCTTGATGATGTTGGAGACAATCTGGAGAAAATGTATGGCTTGGACTGGTCAGAGGTAAAGATGTCCATGCCTAGGATACAATAGTGAGTGATCCGTGCCTCCAAATACCATTCATTGACAGATCCCTTCAGGCGACAATTAGTACAGTCGGCGAAGGAATTACATTCATTGGGTGTCTTGCATGGTGATCTTGAACCTCGAAACATGGTGGAAATCCCTGAAGGAATCAAAATTTTTGACTTTGGACGGTCAGAGCTGCACCATAGTCAACAGGGTCAGTGTGACGAAATACAAAATTTGGTGGGGATATAGAGTTGCTGTGCATGCCTTTCCATCATTCTACCGGCTCCTACTTTAGAGCTGATAACCAGATGCATCGAGACCCCGTTGCATATTTTACAAAAATATACAGTTGCGGATATTTTGATAACGATTATAATAGACAAAGTGCTAAAAAAGGACCTCCAGGAAATATTTCGTCAATGGTTTTTGTCAAATAAGACCGTCGCTTGTTAAATAAATACAGTTACAATTTTTGCGTAATGAAAAATCAATCCGATGGATAACTATACATGTAAGCCGAGCAGGACATATAGTGGTATGTAAAGTTGTATTGTTTGAATTGGGATCGGTGTTTATTACAAAGCAATGAATCAGAGTGGTTTCTGGCAGTCCACGGTGTGCTGCCCTTGAACATTTACATGGAGAGGCTCCTACCGACTTCCTGTGGCTTCTCCTTTTGGTGAAAATCAGTTCCAATAAAGCACATGAATCACCCATGACTGACATGCATTGGGCCCATCTCAGTGTCATCACCCACTGGCAGGGTTTCCTCTTTGGTCAGTGTGAGCATTGACACCTGTCCTTGCATCCCATCCATAGGGCATGTGCCTTCTGTTAATTGGGAGATGATGTCCTTGATCATAGTGGTCATGATACTCATATCAGCAGACGACGTATTAGTATCTCGCCCGCCCACAATTCGGATTCGCGAATTCAGCACCACGAGAACGGTATTAGCATACAGCTTTGGCAATACGATGGATGGTGTCCCGTAGAAAGTCTGATGAGGGAACACAAAGAAAAGGATAAGGTCAAGCAGAGCAACAACAGCTGAACGTAGGTGGTATTATTCTTGGGGACAAGGATAGACGATGCGGAGTACATGCCTGTCACAGATCCTGTTTCAATAGTAAGACAAATTAGCCTGGTGATCAGAATTTTCGTGCGGCGGAAACCAGTAAAGCTACGTTGAAGCTACGAAATAGTATCGACCTTAATGAAGACAACTGAGAGAGAGCTCATGTAGTAAGTCATGCAGATAGCAATAATGATATCACATAGGGCGGAGGCTCCACACCAAATCTACGAATGGGTCAGTACAATGAACTTGGAATGCCCAATCATTTACTCACTCCGACGGCAATGTGCATCTTCCAGTTATTGAGTTCGGTGACGTCGTCTGCTAGGAAACAGTAGACACCTGTAATTATAGCTGCCACAGTGCTGGTCAGGGACACCTGTAAATGGATGAGTAGACTGCCACAGAGAAACGACATGGAAACGAACACAGATGATGAATATTGGGACGATTTGTGACCTTGACAATATGAAGATTCAGTACGCATAGAAGCCTTGCCTGACAGAAGCAGCTGAACTCATGATCATTAACAGGAAAATGAACATAAGATGCTGCATGTACCAGCAGCAGTCATGATCAGGACAGTTAGCCAATTAAAATACATTCTAGTCAGGGCTTTGATGTCACCGAAGCCGTACCCAAATATTGCGAAAGCATCGTGGGTGAAGAGAATCGTCTGAACAAATTTGACGACGTAGATGCCATAGACGAGACATTTTGTGAATTTTCTGTCCTTCGGAAATGCTAGATAGTACAGATCTAACAAGAACATGTTAGAAACAATCTACCGGAGAGTGATTCGGGGAGATGCACACAACTGCACAAAGAGAGTCCCGAGGAGTCCCCAGTGCAAGAGAAAAGCAATGATCTAGAGGACCATGTTAGGGACTGAATAGACTAAACACCTAATCTGACCAACCAAAGGTCCAGAGCTGAAATGAGACAGTGCCTTAGTGCATAATACCACTCAACTTAAAGATTATAACTTACAGCATTTCTATGGGATAGCCTGCGGGGACAGGCTGCATGTTGCATCTGAGGTTGTTTTACCGATTCTGAAGGGACAGAACCTGTAAATATACTTTTGACCATCATCGTGAGAAATCTGAAAGAAGATACTCAAATACCCAAGGCATATCAACATCACAGAACAGAAACCGAGGTGAAAGGCAGTCCCAACTACTCTAATTTCAACCATGTTCATCAGTGGTCCACACATTGATTATCGTGACTCTGTTCCATGGGTTCAGAAGAAATCTCCGAACCAAGGTATAGAAGGAAAGATACTAACACATTGGTATCAAATTGATACTGAAGCTACCCCCAGAGTAAACTGTGAGAAGAAGAATAGATTTATCACTCAACATGCTGTATGGTTGTTGTGAGTCTGATATGTGTCCATCTTCTTCCTCGTCCAATAGAAAGTGGCCTCTGATGCCTGAGTTTCCCTCATTGGAATTCTTTCTGATCTGTTACAGCATCCATTGAATTTGTTGATAGGAAGAAGTTCCACAGCCATGGAATGCGACATGTGTACTATACCGGTGGGAATCTCTGTATCTCTTGGCATCATAACATTCATGGGCCATGTCTTCGGATTCTCCCCTTCGAAAATTGTACTCCACTGAGAGCGTTCCAAGAGATGTATAAATAAGCTAGAGCTCGAGGGCTCATCAATGGATTGTCATGGTGAAGGAAATGTAAGCATGGGAAAGCAAATGTCGTGTTGAAACACGTCCATCACCTTTTCCACCAAAATCATATTTAATAAATCTATGACAATTCTTGACTTTTTTTCTCAATCAATCAGTGTTGTAAGCATTTGTGCATAATTTCTATGGCTACCTTTAAGAAACTACTTTCCAAGAGAAATGTGCTCCAGTAGTCCAATGATACCGGGAACATGCACTAGCACATGCACTTCAGACCTACCATAAAAAATGTAGAATAGCAGCTAATAGCCTCAGCATCACCCGGATACAGATAAGCATTGTACCACTACCTTCTGGTAACTATCATGATGGAATTAACGACCCAAAAGGACATCCACTTTGTTGATGGTTTGCACCTGACAGAGAGGAGCATCGCTCTTTGAATACATACCGTTACCGAGCTCGTGTATGAACTTGGTACGATAAGCTCAAAAATACACTTTCAAAACTATATATGTACTAAGGGGAGCGGAACACATTTTAGCACATGAAGGTGTAACATTTGAATTGGTATCAGTGCATACAACAACAAGACCATAAATAGTAGGGTTGGATGGGCTCAAAGATTGGGCTCTGACAGTTACGCAAGGAGGCTCATATCACTGTCCTGTGGTTTCTCCTTGAAAGGGAATCAGCTCCAGTGGAGTGTGCAAATCAAGATGACTGACACTCATTTGACCCATATCATCATCACTGCTGAATACCTCTTTAGTTATCGTGACTACTGACACCTGTCCTCGCACCCCGTCCATTTGATGTGTGCCCTGCATCAAGTGGGAGGTTGTATCTCTCATCATAGTGGTTGTGATCTCCATATCAGTTGAAAACGTATAGGTATCCCGTCCACCCATGATCTGGATTCGTGAATTCAGCACCATGTAAATGGAATTAGCATATAATTTGGGCATGATAAGGGCTATTGTGCTGTAGAAAATCTGATCACGGAAGGCAAAAAAGAGGATGAGGTTAAGGATAGCTCCAATAGCTGAAAGTAGGCCGCATTAGTTTTGTGACAGCAGTGGACGGCGCAGAGAAAATACCTGTCACTAATCCCATTTCAACAGTAAGACGAATCAACTTCGTGACCATAATTTGGGTCCAACGGAAACTGGTGTTGCTGTGCATAAGCTACGAAATAATATCAACATAAATAAGAATAACTGAAAAAGAGAAAGAGCTTGCATAGTAAGTCATGCAGATAGCAATAGCGATATCACACAAGGCGGAACCTCCATGCCAAATCTATACATGCATCAGCACAATTAACAGGATATATATCTACTTACTTACCCCAACAGCGATGGACACCTTCTGATTATTGAGTTTTGTAATGTTGCCTGCTTGGAAACAGTAGACACCTGTGATTATAGCTGCCACAGAGCTGATTGAACATGTCTGTAAATAGATAAGCCAAACTGCCACCGAGAAAGAGCACGGCAATGAACACAGATGATGAATGCGGGGACACTTCGTGACTTTGACAATATGAAGATTTGGTATGCATAGAAGACATGTCCAACACAAGCAGCTGTGTCCACATTAAAAAACGAGCCCAAGATGCAGCGTGTACAGTGATGCACTGACAGCGCTCATAACCAGGATGGCAATGAACCAACAGAACTGTACATCTGTGAGGGCATCTAAATCACCGAACCCGTACCTGAACATTGCGAATGCATCGTGGCTGAGGAGTATTGTCTGAACAAATTCAATAATATAGGTGATATAGACGAGATATTTTATGAATTGTCTGTCATTCAGAAATGCTAGATAGTACAGATCTGGTACCGAGAATGTATTAGAAACAACACTACTAGAGAATGAGCGACTCACAAAGCTGTACAGAGAGTGTCCCGAAGAGTCCCCAGTGCAAGAGATAGCCGACGATCTGAATTGGTGTGTTAGTGTCTGCATATATTGAACGCACAATTTGACAAACCAATGGTCCAGACCTAAAATGAGTTGGTTCAGTACACATCAGTCAACTTGGAAGATTTTAACTTACAGCTGTTCTATGGGATAACCTGTGGGAATGGGCTGCATGTTGTGTCTGGGGTTGTTTCGCCAATTTTGAAGGGAAAGAACCTGTGCATATATTTCCGACCATCATTATGAGAAATCTGGAAGAAGTCCTTTGAATACCCAAGGCCAGTCAGCATCACAGACCGAGTTAAAAGGCAGTACAGACACATTGATTTCAACCATATTCATTAATGGTCCATGCATTGGCCCATCAAATTGATTATCATGATTCCGTTCCACAGTTTCAGAGGAATTCTCCAAGCCAAACCATAGCAGAAGTCATACTGGCCTGGTAATCTTAAGTTCATATTCAACACCATCCCCAAAATAGACTGTGAGAAGGAGGAAGAATTTATGACATACCATGCTATACAGTTGTCGCCATTTATCTTCTTCTTTGTCCAACAGGTGAATCCAAGGGGGTGGCAGAAATAAAATTGTGCATATGACATACATTTTCGCATTTAAGGTCAGGTCGACCCCCCCCTCCCTCCCCCTCCTGCCATATACAGTAGTAATATGACCATATATTGGGTACCGGCAATGCCCAGTTCCAGAATGTGAGCTGACTAAGCCTATTTTCAGCTATTTTGATGGCAAATCAATGTTAATTGCTTCAACTCTCATTGATAGACTGTCCTACCTCCTCATATAGCTCCATATGAGTTCAAGTATATAGTAGTACTAATTTACCTGGAATAAAACTCATCTTCACTGTCATCCTGCCCTTCAACATCAACATTTATGATCTCTTCTTGGCTGCTTTCAACCCCTGTCTCCACTCCTGCATGTTCAGCCTCTACTGCCAAATTCCCTGCTGCTTCATACTTGGCTATAGCTGCCTGGAGATGTCTGTACCTAGATTCTCGATCACCTCTGCCTTTGGCACCAGATTTAGCCTTTGGAATCTCCAATCCTGAGCTATTTTTATCATTCTTTATATGCCAGTCCAACTGCAAATCCAATGCCACTACTGTGAGGTATCCATTTGCACCACGCCGTATCTTGTATGCTTCCTCAAGTGCCTGAGAAGTCTGATAAGGATCACATCCATCAATGGCTTCTTCTGCACGTGCAATCCTGGCAGCATGAGTACGATCTTTGTCAGTGTTCTGGGAAGCAACGTCCTTCATATGCTGAGCCATGGTATGTTTGATAGCACAATTGTTCCCAGAGCTATCCTGGTCATGGACAAGTTTCCGCAATGCTTTATGTTCCTCAGATGTGAGGGACTTCAGGTAACTGGAAGCTCCATTTTTCTTATACATTTGAAGAGCATTGAAGTAATTCAAGGACATATTTGGCCAGATACGAGCTGCCTGTTGCCAGTTGCCAAATGCACCTTCATTTAAGTCATTTGTTGATTCCATCCAGGCACTTTCAATTTGCTCAGTAGTTGTGGTGTCAATTGCTCCCCCTGCCAAGAATTCAGAAGTGAATCTTTCCCAAGTCTCTAGTGCTCCTGTACAGAATGAAACCAGTAAAGGAGATAGGTGAGGTAGCTGGGACTTGCACTGGAGAACAGCATATATAGCCTCTGGCATCTCCCATAATTTCCCATCCAGTGAGCCTGTTTCATATGACATGTCTGGGCTGAGGAGCAGGTTGGGATCAGCAATGATTTTACGCAGGTGGGATTTTACTCTTTCATGCAGAGGGCCTAATTTAAGCATGTTTGTTTCACTTCAAAGAGGACCACATATTTCACGCATATAGGGAACCCCAATGGCCTGGTAGTAGATTGTGATGACCGCAAATTCATGTTGAGTTGCATTATCCTCGCATCCATGTTTAACATTGCGCTCCATGTGATTCAATGTTCAGCTTGCTTTGTTTTGTTCAACATAGCCCAAGAATTGGAGGATAAGATCAAGATATGTGATAATTATTGCACATGCCTCAGCATGAGATTGAAAGTGGGTATTGCTTGTATCAGGGAAACAGAGTGTAAAACCCATCTCAAGATCCCAAAAATACTGGAGTGTATCTTGCTGACCATGCTTCCGGTCCTTGTGGCGAAATACAGCACCAGCTAGACTTGAGACCTTAATTGCCCCACCCTGTGTACGATCTTCTGCACGTTTTGCAGCTGCAGTCCCTGCTCCAAGATCAGCAGCTGCTGCATTGTCCTGATTGTACATTTTGATTGGGCCAGAAATACCATTCTCCTCCCACCATTTTGACATATGAGTACATCCTCCTTTGAATGCATTCATCTCTTTATGCATACAGCATCCAGCCCAGATCAAGAGATCAATATTCTTCTTCTGACTGTCATCCAATTTTGTGAATTCAGCTTCTCCCAGTTCAAAGGCAAACCTGCAAAAGGCTTCATCATGGTGTGTTTTCCTTTGATTCTGGGAAATATTTTCCCAGCTTGCCATTCCACCTGCATTGATAATAGCATCCTGTGACACCTTGAATAGAATATCAAGAAGCTCATGTGGTGTTGACTTCAGAATCGTTTCCTCCCCACGCTTCTCACATTCACATCTCTGCTTTCATATTTTCAAAAGCCAAAACAGCTTCTTCTGGTCCTCTGCATGATCTGTATGCATTCCAGTGACTGCAATCCAGAAATCTCTGGCATCTTCTCCACTTTGACAGCAAGGGCTATGCTTATAAATACTGTACAGATCATCAACTAGATCTACCCATCCCTCAAGCTGAGTTTCACTCGTATGGTTGACTGCCATTTGAATTCCAAGGAAAAACTGTGTCTTGTGGTTATTCTCATCAATAACAGTTGCATGATGAGATTCCAAATTGTTGTTTTTGTGAGTGGTGCCATCACCGCTTATTGTTAGCCCTGGGATGAAAGATAAGTATAACTATTCATTGCATAGGCCATTAATATGACATACCTTTTGCATTTTTTACACATTGAACAACTTGCATCTTTGCTGCAACCCCTCCCTCCTGTACAATCCACTTTGTACTCCAATCTGAAACACTCCCTTCAACAGGGACTCCAAGGTGATTGGCCATTCTATTCAGAACACTAAGAACACGCTCAGGATTGACTCCATCTTCAGCAACGAGATTGTTGATTAATGAGTGTGTGTCATCAGGAATAATACCATTGTTCTTCAACTGGAGAGAAGGAACATCAGCAATGGTAGTCTTTATAGCATTCACAATGTGATTTGGAACCTGTTTGATCTTTGCCTTTAGACTGTGAAGCTGCTTCCTATCCTCCACTCTCCCCTCTGCCTGAAGAGTCATCTTGGACATCATGACTTCAGATTCCTTTCTTAGATGGGCAATCTCATCCTCCAAATCTCCAATGTATGTAGCCTTCTTGCCCAAATCCTCTGCTTGTGTCTCCACCCTTTTCTGACTGCATTTGAGCTTCTTCTGAAGACCATATAGGTGCTGTTGGTAATTCTCAGCACATTTATGTGTCTGGGAAAGCTCTGTCAGGTCCAATGGAGCTAGACTCTCCTGTCCCGATAGCATGTGTCCATCTGCATGTGCTGATGTTTCATCAGAAGTGTGATGGGCAGCATTGATCTTTGTAATATGGCATTTTTGCTGTGCGGACCAATGTTTGATGGTACCTGAGCATCTTTGAAAGTTAGGATGACGCCCCATGAGGTGTTCCATGTGCTTGAAAGGTGCACAAAGGTGCAAAAAGCTGTGTGACATGTTTGTTTGGTTATGTTTGCAAAGCCTTCGGACTGCTCATCCAAATGCACCTTGTACAGGCTTTCACAGACCAGTAAACCGGGGTCTAAAAAATAATTTGCCTCAAAGAAAACATGTAAAATTATGTCCAGAGTAAAATGTTCCTGCAAAAGTATTCGTGAATCTTCCTCCTTCAACCTGCAGTAGGTGCATCCATGAAACTCACATATTTTAGGCCCTGATCGAGATCGCTCAGAGCGTGAATTTTAGCGGGAGTTGCCGGTACCCACATATATGGATGACTTAGTAATGCTATGTCAGTGCAATATGGTGGCCCAAAGTTGCTGGCCAGGTTGCCATGACTCACTATAACACGAAAAAGTAATATAAAGAGTTTTGGATGCTTTAACAAGCTCACAATAAATGCTATTCAGATGGAACCATCTCTACATGCCTCATTAGGCCATATCATAGTGCTATGTAAGTTAATTCGGTATCGCGTTTAAGGTCAGGACCCCTCCCCCCCTCCTCTGTCCAGGATTTTATTTCCACCACCCCCTTGGGTGAATCAAAAGCGGCTTCTTATGCCTGATGTTCTCCCGTCATCTGGAATGTTTCCGATATATCACAGTGAGCTGTGTTTTGTTGGTACGAAGTCCTACAGTCATTAGAACACGGCAGTGTCCTTGATTATCCCTGTGATACTACTGTACCATTTGAATCACTTTGAATGTCACACATCACAAAGGGTGCATTCATATTCGTAAAATGGCCATGTGTCACCTGTCTCAAGGGCCTCATTCAGCAAGGTTTAGTGTCACAAACTCAAAAAGGTGCCAAATTTGACAAAAAATGGCTGAAAATTGAAAAATTTTCTCCGATATACCAGTTTTACCTCATTTCTTGCCTATTTCTGGTTGTTCCATGACTAGAATATTCAAGTAAATTGTACTTTAATAGCAATATTATTCAGATTTTGTATGAATGTCACTGTCACTGGCCCCATGTTCGATCATTCAGTAAGGTACAAATATGTTGTATGTCACAAGCCATTCGAAGTGATTCAAATGGTACAGTATAGGTGGCAATCTCCATGTTAATCTCTTTGCACCAAACCATTCCTGGGTCATATCTTCTGGGTCTCTCCCTTGGCATTTGTACACCAAGAGCGTTTAAATAGAACTGGACCCAAGCTCATTGATGGATCATGCCTCAGAAGGAAATGTAAGCATGGGAAAGTGATACACCATGTACCAATATAGAAATCCCAAGACGTAAAGGACGATGACCATCTATCCCGTTAATCTACGATAATATTTTTCTTTCTTTCCCGAATGACCAGTACTGGTGATAAGCCTGTCAATGCTTACTGCCGATGCGCCCTCTCATCAGGGTTTGACGTGATCTATTTGAACCTGAACAGCAAAGATGGTGGCCATCGCAGGAAAGATTTTGACTATCTGCCAGTCCCCGTCATTTGCTAATATGCAGGAATTCTTGACTTTTTTTTCATTCCCGACTCGAACTTCATTTGACTGTGTCGAGAAGCGCCCAGATCTTGTAGAATGCGAAAGCCTGGCCATACTGTAGGAGCACACTGCCGCCAATGACTATTGAGGTTCCGCAAGGTTATCGTAACAGTGGAACAGCTCCACAAGTTCATTTCATCCACAAGTATTCTAGCCAGGAACTTTTGTGGATACAGCAGTTCTTAGTTTTGTGGTGCGATGGACAGGACAATGTTTGGCAAACCACACAGACCAAGGAGCATTCGTGAGCATATCAAGTTCCTGTGACTAGGCTAACGTTCAATCTCTGTCAGAAAAGTTTGGACTGTAATCAACCATGGGATCCTCCAGCTCTCCAACCTTTGCATGCGCTCTAACCAATTCTTGTGTGCATGGCTTCGTTCCCTTGGACGTTCAAGCTTGACCCGGGAAGATTATGGGGCCCCTACATGTCCAAAGGTGTCACCAACTTCATGTTCCACAAAGCCACCACCAGATCTTCAAGCCAATCGGTATATCTCAGGAACAAAATCGACAATATTGAAGCACAACTATCTGGACCATACACAAACCTGGTCTCATAACAGTCCGAGGTGACTTGCCGATTGACAAAGGCCTTATGAAGGCCTTGTGCGTTTAATCTGATCATTGGATGTGTATGGCAATGAGTTTGTTGTATACAACACCAGGTGAGCGTGAGTTTCACCAGGGTATGTGTTTCACTTTATCATGCTATTCTCATTGAATGGCTTTACAGACTTGTAAATCTATACTGCCACGTTGGCATTTGCTGCTCGCCAGACTTTACAGGCACCTCAGATAGAAACTCATTTGCTGGCATTACGCAACTTTGGCTCAGGAGCCTGGATAAATTGGATATTTATGATGATTTCTAATGTCTGTCCTTCACACAAGACAATAAATAAAATAGGACCATGTGGGCTCAAAGAATGCACCCTGATCATTATGCAGGGAGGCTCATGACACTGTCCTGTGGTTTCTCCTTGGAGGTAAATCAGATCGAGTAAAGTGCGTGAATTTTTGCAAGTAGAGCCTTCGAGCCTACACCTTGACAATCATGCGTTCCTTAGGGCTTGGCACCGTACCATATACGGTGTATGGCCATATAGAGGATGGCCGTCAACCATCAGAAAATTTGGCCTTGACAGTACGGTGATGGTGACGGCCGTCATTACTGTATATGCACCGATGGTTACCTATAAGAGCAGAAATCAGCATCAAATATAACAGAAATGGTCATATTTCATCGTTTTGTATCCACAATGGTCAAAAAAACTCACTAATTTGTCCGTTTTCAGGTACCCATATAGGACCTGTATGATCCAAAACCGATGGAACCCTCTGACGGTACAGATACAATGGCACCCATACAACCGTACCATACAGTGATGGTGCGAAGCCCTAGCATTCCTAGAACTGAGCCAGAGTTTGTCAATGGATCGAAGGGTGGGAAAGTAAGACACCTAGTGGCCCTACGGTAGTATGTCCCACTAACTTCAAATCCACAGTGACAGATCCTTGCAAATTACATACAACACTATCCTTTGACTTTGGACAGTCAGAGCTAGTGTCATTCGTCTTCAAGCCACCATCTTTGGCACATATTTTGTTTACACCTCATTTCAATTCTGAGTATGGATTTAGTACATGCGAGGTCGAAGCAGTGAGCAACAGTATTTATTGCAACAAAGAAATCAGTGCAGGTTCCTGTACAAGATGTGGCTCGAAGAAAGTACTTTAACAGTTACGCAGTGTAACTTTTGTCCTGTGATTTGTCCTTGAGGGAAAATCAGCTTCAAGGAAAGACATGAATCACCATGACTGACACTCATTTGGCTCATTCCATGTTCACCACTGAGTACCTCTTTAGTTATCGCAACCACTGACGCCTGTCCTTGCATCCCGTCCATAGACTGGGCACCTTGGATCGAATGGGAGGTTATATCCCTTATCATAGTGGTCGTTATCTCCATATCAGTTGAAGACATATAGATATCCTGTCCACCCATAATACGAATTTGCGAATTCAGCACCATGTAAACGGTATTAGCATATAGCTTGGATATGATGAAAGTAGGTGTCATATAGAAAGTCTGGCCAGGGAAGGCAAAAAAGAGGATGAGACTGAGTAGAGTGACAGCAGCTAAAAGTGGAAAGCGTTAATCTCCTGACAACTGTGAAATGTAGGGAGTAAATACCTGTTATAGATCCCATTTCAATGATGAGATGAATTAACTTTGTGACAATGATTCTGGTCTGACGGAAACCAGTGTTGTTGTGCATAAGCTATTGCGATATAGTATCAATGTCAATGAAGATAACTGAAAGAGAGAAAGAGCTCACATAGTATGTCATGCAAATAGTGATGACAATATCACACAAAGCAGAGCCTCCGCACCAGATCTATGTGTGCATCAGCACAATGAACGGGATATTACGAGTCTGAGTTTACAAGGATTTGTCCTTATGCGCTGCATTTCGATCCAGGACCCTTACTTTTAAGTTTTACCTTAGAATTCAACAGCGACAAACATGCTCCTTTTATGGTAACAATTTTCCTTCAGAATATTAATTATGCTAAATAAACTAGAAGACAGTCGTTTCGTTCATGTTTATGCATGGGGAATGTATCAACTAGTATATCTCACTAAATTCTCAGGCTTCAGAGTGGGAGAATAGAGTGCATCGCTTGCCATGGTCTGATGAACAGAGGAACTAATTGAGTGGCTGTGCTACTCTTTCTTGCCTTTTACCACCTTCAATGGTGCATGGTCCACTCTTCAAGGCCTCAATATCTGTTTCGTGGACATTCAAAGGCGTGTATTTTATTATTCTACTACTTACTCTTCTTTTTAGGTCCGTTTTACAC
The DNA here is from genome assembly GCA_900157415.1 of Armillaria cepistipes. Classification (NCBI taxonomy): domain Eukaryota; kingdom Fungi; phylum Basidiomycota; class Agaricomycetes; order Agaricales; family Physalacriaceae; genus Armillaria; species Armillaria cepistipes. The sequence continues at coordinate 1,022,370 of FTRY01000019.1, forward strand.
ATCTGGTGGCCCCAAGAGCCTCAGTCTGTGTCTATCCTGTCCCCACCACCTGAGTAAGCCCTCAGTTGAGGCAGCGCTGCAATTCCTGCATCGATGATGACGACAATGACACCATTAGGTCCCAGAACGATGATGATCCATGCCGACCACCGCCACGCCCACGAAAATGGATCCCCATCCCACCCTGATGTACTCAGCACCTCCCGCATCGAGATTGGTGCCAATCGCTGCTGAAGACAATTTCTGCACACCACACGAGTATGTATCATGTCTGTTGATTCACTATTGGATGCCATCTCGGCATGGGAGGGACTACCAAAGGCAAAACAGGCCACAACGAGGATATGCAACAAGACGATGGCAATGACGATGATGGGGCCAGGGGCAGTTCTACTCTGATGTGGAGCCAAGCGACTATCCAGGAAAGGAATGCTGGGGAAGAAGGGTGTGGAGGGATAACGTTGGACAGCCAGAGATGTTGAGGAGGACAGTGGGAGGAAGGTCAGGACACTGACAACGCATGACTGCGGCGACTGTCATGCTCTTTTGGTCGTCGATAGAGGATCTAAGGGCTCAATGAATGCGCCTGGAATCATGCCTGTATGACCATTTCCCCGCCCACTGTTGCCCACCCTGCCGAACATCAACATTGGCATCCCCCACACCATGGAGCCCCCCAGCGACCCGAGATTGGTGTATCCCCCTCTATTTGAGTGGGGGAACATGAATCCAATGTATGCCAGGACCCCCAACCCCTGTTCATTGTGTGTCGCCATCCCGTCCCCATCTCCAGGCTCCCTCTCCAATATCCTCCCCTACGGCTTAGCTACCACAGTGACAACCTCACCACCTCTGTTTCTGACATTGAGGAATCCAATACTGAGGTCTGTTACGCCCTCCGACCCCATCATTGCTGTCAACGAGGTTTCGACACCTTCCTGCCCTGTTTTCCCCTGCCCAATGGTGCGCTGTGGGCAGAGTCGTTGATGTGCGTAACACTATCATCATCATGATCTTGAGTTCGTGTGCCATATATCTTTCCCTGAATGGTAAGTGAGGAATGTGCTTCCCTTCATGAAGACTTTGTCTATACTCTGGTTTTCATCATCATTCCCTGACAGGTAGTAGACTTCAATGTATATGACTATTCCATGAAATGTATACTAATATATAATCTACATTACAGTACATATTGTGTAAGAGTTATTGCAGAGGTTAGATATTTCAACAGCTCGCCATGCTCAGGCTCTCGCTAAGCTGAATATAAATATATCTGTGAGCAGCTTGTAGGACTTTGGACTCATACCTGCCGTGCTCGCAGTGGCCCACTTCGGCTAAGTATATTTAGTTAGTTACCACGAAGACGGTTGATGTCTTCCTGTTATTGAGTTTTGTAATGTTGCCTGCTTGGAAACCGTAGACACCTCCGATTATACCTGCCACAAGGCTAGTCAAAGACACCTGTAAAAGATGAGCTAGACTGCCATGGATAATGAGCACAGCAACAAACACAGATGACGAATATTGGGACAATTCTTGACTTCGACAATATGAAGATTCGGTATGCATAGAAGACTTGTCCAACACAAGCAACTGTATTCATGTTAAGAAATGAGCAGAAGATGGTGCATGTAGTGATGCACTGACGGCGCTCATGATTGGGACAATGAGCCAATAGAAATGTACATCTGTGAGGGCATCTAAATCACCGAACCTGTATCCAAACATTGCAAATGAATCGTGGCTGGTGAGTATCATCTGAACAAGTTCAATAATGTAGATGCCATAGACGAGATATTTTACGAACTTCTTGTCATTCGGAAATGCTAGATAGTACAGATCTAGTACTGAGAATGTATTAGAAACAACACTACTAGAGAATGAGTGACTCACAAAGCTGTACAGAGAGTGTCCCAAAGAGTCCCCAGTGCAAGAGACCGGCGATGATCTGAATTGGCATGTTAGTGTCTGTATAGATTGGACACACAATTCAACAAACCAACGGTCCAGATCTAAATGAGTCGGTTCAGTACACATCAGTCAGCTTGAAGGTTTTTAACTTACAGCTGTTCTATGGGATAACCTGTGGGGATAGGCTGCATGTTGTATCTGGGGTTGTTTCGCCGATTTTGAAGGGAAAGAACCTGTACATATATTTCCGACCATCATTACGAGAAATTTGGAAGAAGTCCTTCGAATACCCAAGGCTGGTCAGCATCACACACCAGGTTGAAAGGCAGTACAGGCAGTACAGTTACTCTGATTTCAATCATGTTGATTGATGGTCCGTGCATTAACCATCCAATTGATCATCGTCATTCCATATCACAGGTTCAGAAGAAGTCTCCGAACCAAAGTATAGCAGAAGAGATGCCAGCGCACTAATTTCAAGTTTATATTAGAACTATGCCCAAGATAAACTGTGGGAAGGAGGAAGAATCTTTGCTCACCTTGCTATACAGTTGGCGCATCTATCTATCTTCTTCCTCATCCAACAGATGAATAGAAAACAGTTTCTTATGCCTGATCATTGATCATCTCCCACCATCGGGAATGCCTTTGATATATCACAGTGGCCTGCATTTTTTATTGGTCTGAAGTCCTATAGCCATGGAAACATGGCAGTGTCCTTGATTGTCCCTGGGACACTGTGGGTGGCAATCTCTGTATAAATTCCTTTGCACCGAATCATTCCCAGGTCATGTCTTCCAGGTCTCCCACTCAACAATTGTATTGCACCAAGAGCAGTCAAGGAGACATAGAATTGGGCTCGAGCTCGTTGATGGATCATGAGTACTCAGAAGATAGATAACTGGACAAGGTCCCAAAAAGGAATGCTGGGGTTCTGTGCTGCCACTAAATGTGTCACAGACTATAACACTCCGTGCCTTGCCCATGCCGCTGTGATATCCTCAGTTGCGAGCCAAGGACATCTCATGGGTTTAATGTTTTACAGGGACAAGGGAACCTCATCAAGAAAGGAAACAACAGACGATGCATTGTGCAGTCAGATGCCCTACTATCCATCAATCATACATATGCACATACATACTCTTGTTGTGTTCACATGTTTCCTCCAGATGCAGCAGTATACAGACTGAGTGGCAGTATATATACCAGGACACTATGGAAGATTTCAAATACATAATGAACAAATTGTGCAAGCAGAGGCTTGGCAGCAGGTAACTGCAAGCAAGCTGGTCGTCGGTGCCAAGCCCATCCCATACAAATAGCAATTGCAGGCATATACGAAGGATGTCAATCAAAAAATTCCGTCAGAGGCAGACGAGACCAGGGGCGGTAGCACAGACGAGTAAAGCATGTTGCTCATCCTTTACTGCTACTTGACAGAAGCAGCACAAGCGCCAGTTGTGGGGAATGTACAGGTGATATTGCTCTGACCACCAAAACAATTCTACAGTGAGCACATGGGAGGACATAAGCAGACGTATAAGCACTGTGATGGGTACAGCGAGATAGGAATGGCGAGACAAGGTGTTTGTGCGAGGATGCAAGCCAGTAACACCAGGGATGTGTTTCATAGACAGACAAAGTATGACACCCTTAACCATGACTTCAATTTCGTCATTGAGAGATCGCGATAGCCTCCACGCTGGCAATGAGAGATGACATCATGGGGACAAACAGATCATGGTGGTTGAGAACAATGGAGGGAGCTAACCGGGCAAGGACACATTGTAAATCTCCGATCCAAGACGGCTTCCCAACTTCATGAAGAGTGATTGACTCGCACAGGGCAGAAAAATGTCTAGGAGCACAAGCGAAAGTAGTAGTAGTAGTAGTAGTAGTAGGCATCGCACTGGCAATGGTCCCTATCAAGTGGGAGCAAAAGGAATACAGAAAAGATCCACTGATAGGCAGTCTGCTTGTGTCATGCTCCATTACCTCACTCCCTCAGCAGACAGTCAGCGAAATGATAGACACATTTCTCAGTGCCTAAGGAGGGCCCCAAAAGGTAGACCCCAGGAGGGCTCAGGAGAGCCATGAGAACAAGCTACACGAAGAACAAGTTACAGATGCAATGCACATAGAAGAATGTGAACATATCATGACAGAAAGACGGAACATGCAGACATGATCATGCATGGGCGACATGGACATAGAACGACGACACACCAATAATATACAAAGAACATGCTGGGGCTGCTAGGATACGAGGAGCCCAAAAGGGTACCAAATCCCTCATACCTGTGTTGGATGCCAGTGAGAGTACATGCGTCCCACCAGGATATGAGGAGCCCAAAAGGGTAACAAATCCCCATACCTGCGTCGAGAGAAGACAGGCCTATAGGATGAAGAATTGTGTGCCAAACCATCTGTCATCCAGTGAGGAGAAAGGGGAAATTATACTCAAGGACATCGAGATAGATAGATAGATAGATAGATAACAAGAAGACAAGAAGATATACAGGAAATTAAAGCATGGGAAAGCAACTGAGACACCATGCACCAAAATAGAAATACAAAGATGCAAAGGAAGACCACCAGCACCAACAGCACCAACACCATATATCCCGCCAATCTACAAGAATTCTTTACTTTCTTTCCCGAATGACCACTAGAAATATGCTCATCAACATTGGCTGCCAATGCGCCCTATCGTCAGGGTTAGTGTTGCCGTTGCTCAGCTCAGCTCAGCTCAGCTCAGCTCAGCTTTTCTCAGTTTATTCCCTTATATAGCTTTTAGCTGTGCCAAGCTGTGCATGAATTTGTCTGCTCAGCTCGGCTTCAGCTCGGCTTCCATTAAGCGCTGCGCTCAATTCCAAAATAGGTAACTACAGTATAAAATTCAATCTACAGTGTGTAGCTGCTCAATAAAAGCTGTTACATCCTCTGGTACTCTATCCTGCTCTGCAAGTAAAGTTTCTAAAGCTACAACTTCAGCCTCCTTAGATGTTCCTTCTGTAAAGTTAAGAAATTGACCCCGTTTGAAAGCAAACTTCAACATCTGAAGAGCTTCCATCAACTCGGGTGATAGCCGGTTCCATCGTGCTGTAGCCGTTTCCTTTCCCGAGGAAAAGACATGCTCGCAAGGTACTGATGTTCCCTGAATTGGGAGGATGTCCATAGCCATCATGAATATTGTTGAGTACACGAGTTGATTATCCTGGAACTGATGAGCAATGAGATGCTGAAGGACTTCAACAAACAAGCTTACCTGCCAATATTTCACAATATCGTGACTAGTTTGACATCAGACAGGTAGGCGTCAACTTCAGCTTCAAGGCTTTGCGGATGCATCGTGGTATCAAAGAGATTGTCACTGAGTAGATCATCTGCCCAGCAATTGCCATGGGGATCTGGTATTTGCAACCGGGCAGGTGTTGGTGGGAATGAGGTCAAAGACCGGTACTCTCGAAGCTACACAGTACATGTCAGAAAAAGGAACACAGGATGCTCAAGACGAACCTTGCACAAAAATAACCGCCGGGTCTCATCCTCCTCTGCTGGCATGTAACGGCTGAACCACCATAGTTTTGCATTAGGGTTAAGGACTGAGACAATATAATTAGTATATCACCAAGGAGCTTGCCGTTTTAACCTACTTGTTGCTAATGTATATGCTGGAACAACATCCATTCGCTCACGGTAAGTCTCAAGTTTGGCAAAACCTTCATCGAGTGCTGATGCTGCCTGAGGGAATGTCATCTTCATATTCTGCCAGATTTGTATCATGTGTCGGAAACTTGGAATTGCCAATGAGAGAGTTGGAGTCTTGTCAGCCGATAACTTCTGTTGAAATGCATGTGGTATCTAGCAAGGCAATTAAGCAGACTCACGAGTTACCTGAGAAGAAAATATGTACATACAGCCAAAATCTGATGGATAATGTTCAATGCTTTCCATTCCTCATCTGAGAGCTGATGTCTGTGAAGGTCAGTGAAATCCCTTTTGCCCAAGAATACTTCAATTCCCTAGCAAGAAATAAGCAATGAACACAATAAGAATATACTCTCCTACCTCCCAGAGTTGGATTGCATGCTCGATCATTATATCTGTTGATGACCACCGAATATCAATGTCAAGAATTAATTGGAGGACTTTTTTATCAAGTGTCTTGAGAACAGATGAAAACTGTGCCGGCGGAGTGATGAGCCTTGAATCTACTCCAATAAGTCCATTTTCATTTCGGATAAATCAATGCTTGATCTCACCACACGTACAAGAGCCATAACAGCAGCTACAGGGTCCCGAGTGATGTCCATGCTCTCTGAAATGTAGGTAAAGATCATACTTAAATGTGCTGAATGTGTACATACCCTTAAGAAGAACAGTGTTTAATGCTGTGACAGCAGATATAACTGCTTTCACAGCAAGGTTCATGATATGAGTGAAACATCTAGAGCCAAGTCAATACATGATATCACAAGATTTAAAAACTACTTACCTTATCCGCTTCTTGATGGCACAGAAATAAAATCCATGGTGCAACAAATCTCGCTCTAGAAAGACCATAAATGTCCTGTTATTAGCTGCATTGTCCATTGTAATCCAGCCAAGCTGTAGAGAATCAATGTGTGTGCATAATCTGATATAGGATCTTGCCTACCTTCAGTCGGCGCTTTCGATCTTTACTTGTAATGCCAACACAATCAGTGATGTAGAGAACGGCAGCAGCAAGATGTTTGCCCTCATGGCGACTAGGAACACAATGATACCCAATAAGGTCTGAACATAGACGAACAATTGTATGGCCATCGGCATCAGTACCAATGGGTTCCATCCAATGCGCTGTAACAGCCATGTAATTCACTAAGTTGAGGTCGCTGGAGAGATCCATTGTAAGAGATATGCTACCCATAGAGTGCTGAGGTCGCAAAGAATTAAAATTATACTGAAACAGAAAGAATGTAAAGACTTACTTCCATTTCTCCCTTGAGGGTTGAAGTGTACCTTTCCCATGTCTGAATAACCCAGGCATGTATGAATGTACGGTGTGGAATATCTGTATCAGTCAGCTCTTCACAAAGCATGAGAAATATTTGGCAGAGTTGTGGGCACTCAATGACATTGATTGACTGGGGAAACATCAGTATGGGCAATATAATCAGGGGAGAAAGAAATTACATACCTGATCGTTGGCAATAATCCATTCTACAATGGCATCGATAAACACATCATGGGAGAATTTGGGAACAGATGAAATGTCGCTACACGAGGTATCCGAAGGTGTTGCCATACCATTTGCTTTCTGGAACTTCTCAGCAGCTTTTGTCCCATTGCCCTTGATCAATGTGTTGAGTTTGTCACAAGTGGAAACCCACAATTTGAGGTGTTCTCTTATGAGATGGAGGCAAAGGCTCGTTGTCCCTGTACTCATGGAATAAGTCTTTTCCTTGGAATTCTTATGCTTATCGCCTGCCCTGATGAATTAAGAGTGAGCACAATGATCATCAATAGAGTACAAGGAGCTGTATTCACCGACATAGCTTACAAACCTGGCAATCACCTTCCTCCAGATAAAATGGCCATACATTGTCTGCATCACAGCGATCCTTTGCTGAAGATAGAGGTGATGTGGATACAGACACTGGAGATGGTGGAGCTGATGCCAATGATGGCGATGGTGATGATAATGATTTGGCTGGTGATGATGGCACAACCGATGGCTCCTCAAAGTGAACAAACCTATATGCCATTGTACCACCTGCAGATGGACAAGAGGGTGTCGAAGCAGAATGAAAATGGGAGGGTGTTGACGGTGGTGAGACAAAGTTATATGGACCTTCAAGTATGTGTGGCGATGAAGATAGAAGGGTAGGCGCGATGTGCTGCACCACATCTGTGTGTGCACCAAATTTTGGCTTTCACCTTGATACAGCAACAAGGTGCTAATGCTACAACCACTTTCACTCGCTGCTCCTCCAGTCTCAGCATCTCTACTGTTCAAAGACGGAATTCCTGCGGAACCCGCTCGGGCAGCCGCCCATCCGCTACACATCCACCAAGCATTGTGCTATCTGCTTGGCCATATGCTATCTGCCACAAAACTGCCCCATTTCACAGGTATTTGACTAGCCTAGGCTCCAGGAGCTGACAGCTGTCAACCTGAAGCATCCACGCCAGCGGATGGCAGAAGGTTTATCCTTGAGAAGCGGACAAATGGGCTGATGGTGGATAGCCATATATGGCTATTCTCAAACCAAGCCAGATGCGGAATGTGTTGTAGAATCTGCTCGATGGCTTTGAAGCAGTTCACTAGCGGATTTCAGCATGTCAGCTCGTGTCGGATATTGCCTCTAAAGGATACATTCAGGAATATCGGAGCGGGCAGGCATGGGAGCAGGGAGCTGGCTCGGATCCGCTACTATATAAGTGCATACAATGTACTTAGAAAGTTAGTTAATCTCACTTGCTTATAGCACACTAAAGGAATAATTTCCGCTACTCTCCTAAGCATATCTAGCTGCCTTTGAGCCTAGCATTGCAAGCAGATTGCAAGGAATTCTCCTTTCTCTTGCTATCTTCACACAACCGCTCTCAGTTCAGCATCCTAAGCAGACACTTGGACTACTTCTTTCTATTGGATCCCTTCAGAGCGGGTGGTAACCCTCCTTGTGTATACAAAAGATCTTGCAGACGCAGACACAACTTTCTCTTACCAGAGAGTTTGCTAGCCTTACAGCGGGACCCGGAAGATTCGGAAACATGAGAAAGACAGAGAAAAGGGAACTTCCCTTAACTTCCGGCCAACATTCAGGAGTTTTTAATGTTCCTTCCTATTGCCCTCGTCCACAGGGATGACAACGGCTGACTATCATGCAAAAGATATTCTGGCCCCTCCCACAAATTGACCATTCCTCAGCTGGCTAGATGTTACTCTTCCCTAGATTTACAGACTTTCTCAATCCAAGGATCAGTGAATTTGGTATTGGTGATGTGTCTTGTCAGTCAATGTTAGACAGCTTTGACAATAAGCGGTTATCAGAATTGTAGGTCGATAACAGCATAAGCCTCTGTGGTGAATATGCTACTAGGGTGGTAGAATCTGTCATTTGGGCCATCGCTGGCATGTCAGGGACATTGGAGTTTTCACAGAAGGGCCACTTTACTATGTCCCTTACCTGACAAGTTGATGACATTGAACGCCGACTTGCTCTGATGCGGATAACATGTTCTCTGCATTGCTTTCCAAAGCAGAGGCTCTCAGGTGATCCATTTGTCTTGATGCTGCTACAAAGCAAAAGGTATCTGGCTCTGTGGCTGTCAAGGTCAGTCTTCATCAGGTGTTGTACCATACTGCCATCTCACACAGTGTAGCTCGCATTACAGATGATTAATTCACACGTAGAGGGTAGCTTTTTTTGATAGGTTCATTGGTATTGTTGCCCAGTTAGGTGTGGCCTTCATCGCTAAGCTTGACAGACGTACAGTCAAGGACCGGTCACTGAGACAGTACTGGTCAATGAGACACCCAGCCCAGGTGCTTCCCTTACAGTCAAATTGGTCTCGGACTTTGTGTATAAATCATACTACAACATGTCTATATAATAGTAACAAATTTCTGAAGCAGTTGGAAATAAACTATGACTGTAATTTTTTTAGAGGTGGGTTGCTATGTCACATCATGGATTACCATATTAGGACACATTCAGCGGCATACTTTTCTTTTCTTCTTTACATGTCACTTATTGCATTCTACTCACATTGGGTGCACTCAACTTCTATTACCTTCACAAGAACACACTACTACACTACAAAAATGGTTGGGCACTCCAAGTCAGACACCAAAAAAGCACAAATATGCCAGGAAAATTGTGATGCATATATGGACTAAGCCGAAAAAGCATACTGGGAAGAGATGGCACAGCCACTTGGGGAGAAGAGGAGAGGACTGAGGATGATATGCAAGGAGCTGGAAAAGGAGTGCTTGATGGAAACTCATCAAGAGATCTCCCTGGACCAAACCACATTATCCCGCTGTGTTTGAGGGATTACTGTGAGTCTATCACAATCCAACGAGAACAAGGGATGGCTTACCACAGAAGAATGGCATGCTGTGCTTGCCTACATGAAAATAATGGCCTATTGGGGATTCCCACTCAGTCTTTGATGCATTATAGAGCATGTGAATAAAATTTGTTGGGCACGCTATGGGCCTGACAGTGAATTTCTGGCCAAAGGAGTTGGTCAAAACTGGGTGAAGTGTTTTGTTGAGAAGCACTCAGATGAAATAAAAGCATTTTGGTCTCACCCTCTAGACCACTCTCATGCACATGCTGTGAACCCTTATACAAAAGAGGAGTTTTTTAAGCTTTTAGAAGCTGTGATTGAAGGAGATGGAGGAGATGACATCATATCTCCCAAGTTAATCTATGGGACAGACAAGACAGGGATCCAGCAGAGGATTGGTGTGAAAGAAAGGATCTATGGTCCTCAAGGTGCAAAGATTCAGCACCAACAGCGAAGCGGAGACAGAGAGAACATCACCGTAATCACAACGATCTGTGCAGATGGTACCTGGGTGGCTCCTACTATTATATTCAAGGGCGAGGGTTATCAGACATCATGGAAGCAGAATAACCTCTTGAAAATGTCGTGAGTAAAAGAATGCAATATTGATATCATACTTACGCAAGGATAGAATTGGATACCAGAAGAAGGGATATACCAATCGTGAAATAGGTGTGGAGTGGATCAAGGACTTCAATAGGCAGACAGAAAGCAAAGCAGCCAGCCATTGACATTTGCTTCTGGTGAATGGTCATAACTCCCATTATACATGGGAGTTTCTAGAATATGCGCACACTCATGCCATTGAAGTCCTCTGCTATCCTTCACACTCCACATGCATACTAGGGTCTGGACATTGTGATTTTCAGTGTGGTCAAACGATGGTGGAGTGAAGTGCATGATGAATACAAATGGAGGACACATCAGAAAGTCACAAAATCAAACTTTCTAGAAATATATAGCATTGTGCACATAGCCACACTCACTCCAGAGAATATCAAAGCCACATTCAAGAAGACAGGAGTCATACCTCTCAATCCTGATGTTATCAGCGAGGAGATGATGGCACCTAGTCTGGAGACATCAATGTAGAACACAATGCCCACACTGCAGTCTAGTCCAGTGTGTCACATGTCAAAGCTGATGACTACCTGCATCAAGAATCAGCATGCAAACCATGATGACAGGGCAGACATACCAGAATCCCCAGTAGCTGGACCATCAGGTTGACATTTTGTCTACTCCCCAAGTCAATCTGGTCATACACATAGTGCCCCAACTCCACAAGACATCCTCAATAGCATCACAACATCTTCAGGATCATTTCTTGTATCATCTTCATCACTCCAATCATCCTCGAGTCCACCAAAATATGCTACACTTGTCATATCCCCAATGAAACAGAAATATAATGATATCCTCAGTCAGCAAACATGAACAGAGCTTGAGGCTAGCTTACAGAGGGCTTTGAGAGAGTCAGATGAACACAATACACTCTGGAAAGGGGCCATGATAGGAATGCAAGTGACAGCAGTTCTGCCGAATATCTATGTTAGCCAGTCACAGCTGCAGCTTCAATCAGCAGAGGAGAAAGGGACCAAGAAGCAAGGAGGCATCATGGGAGATGGCATGCCCAAGATGATGACTGGAGATGACTTCTTCAACATAGTCACCGCTCATGAAAAAGCAGCAGAAGAAGCAAAAAAGGAAAAGGCACATCATGCACTGCTGCAGAACAAGAAGGCAATGGCTATGGTGCAGTGGACACAAGAGGACAAGAGATGTTGATACACTTGGTATCAGGCTACCCATAGAATTTGCGATTTCTATCAAATAGCACAGTCTACAAGCGGTACAGAGAGCTATAGTGAGGGCTTTACACTGATAGCTAGTATACTACATAAGATAGTGAGCAATACAGTGTCAGAACGGACTTAGAAGTGACATCTAGACGAGTCAACTCTATAAGCCTTCAACACTGAATGCTATTCCCTGCCCCAAACAAGACTATTTACAGTCGGAACCAAGGGACACATCAAGATGAGTTACAAACATAAAAGCAGAACACAGAAGGACTAGATTACTTGTCATCTTGATGACTTGAATGAACCTAGAAAAGAATTGCTAAGTCCATGATGATATATATAGTGAAATGAACTTTGTCTAGAACACAACTAAACCTAGGAATAACTGAATAACCGACGCTTGGCACTGAGATAGCTAATTTAGATCACATACTGATCGAAACAATACAATTTCAGTCCAACAATCAATCATGATTGGTGATTACATCCTTGAAATACTGCACAAGCGATAGTATTGAATAGGAATCCATGCAACAAGGCATGAAGGAGAAGCGAGGGGTTCCTATGGGCCATAGGGCACTCCTCAGCAATAGAATGACTACTAGTCATTCCACCTGACTGAATGGAAACCTCGGAATGGCACAATACTTGTAAATTAATTACTCATCATTTGTATTGATACCCAAAGCTCGTACCATAACTACTTTTAGATACAAGCTCCTATACCTAGGCTAGAAATTGTATAAATTAGCAGCGACTAGATGCATAATGGCAGGAAAGCATTCTCCCTGGGTTTGTGCTAGTAGCCTTATAGCTACCTAATCAATCACTGGTTTAATCGCATATCCTCAACTGAAGTGAATTAAGTTTACCAAGTCAACCCCAAAAGGGCAGCTATAAGTAATCTAGAAGAACTGAGTAGGAAGAAGAGTCGTCCCCATGTTTGCGCCTTGCTAGTTAATTGAACTGCTCCACATACAAAGGCCTCGTGCTCCCTCACCGACTAAAGTGATCTAGACATGCTAAGTCGACCACAGACCAAAGACACTGCCTAGTTGAAGTGAAATAAGCCCTAGAATGCTTTAAGTTCAAACAGTTAATGAGTCAGTGTACTCTGAGTCTGTGTACTCTTTGCAAGTCTCATACTTTAAGCCAGGACCTGTGTGTTCTTTGTAGAGTCTGTGTACTCTTTGTAGAACTTTGGTTCTTTGTTGCAAGTGCATGTGCTTGTGTTGTAATTGAGTCCGTGTACTCCAGAGCAATTACACTCTTTGTAGACCTCTAGGTCTTTGATTGTTTGATTGTTAAAGCTTCCCTAGTTAAAGCCTTACCAGCTCTTCTAGATGAAGTCATTTTTGAGTCTAAACCACTCAAATTATACCTTACAAAAAACCCCCATATCCATCTACCTCGCTGTCACGATTAGTGTATCTCATGTAAACACTTCTAGACTTGAATCGAAGTTGTTTTAAAGGAAAACTCAATTGATTATCAAAATCTACATACACCATGAGTGCTTCTACCATACTCACCCTTGAACTTAATATTGGTGATTGTGTGTGTGTATATGTGATTTAGTATCTAGATTGATGATCTAGACACTTGTTTCATTTGTGCACTGCCTGTTACCAAGCACATCAACATGTGGAGAGGAACAATAAGAAGTGTGAGTGCTTTCACCAGGCTGTGCTGGCATGGCAGAATGCCAAAAAGAATGGGCACTCAACATATAAGAATAAGCCGAAACTGGCTGATTTTGGGGAGATTGAAAAGCCTTTCCCCAAATATACACAGGCTGAACTTGAGGCACTGTCTACTGATGATGAGGACAGCGAGGAAGAGGAGGAGGAGGAAGAAATCTGTTACAATTTTTCCATTTTTTCCCTTATCTTATCTTTGGCACTCATCTTATCCTGATCTTATCTATCGGCACCTGGACTGGTCACCATGACTATACTGAATGACTTCAGCAATTGTACTGCGACATGCCAGTACCGTATTGTTTCCACCATTCTTCATGCCAACGGACACGTAGTATTGTTTATAGTTAGCACACAACTTTAGTATATAAGTAGTTATGCTCTTGCTGTAGTATCCTCAGCTTCAAGCTAAGTTTATACATACCGGACTTTACTCTCTCACTTGCTGAGACACTAAGCATTAACTGCCTACTCCACAGTATGACAGGCTCCACACGACTCTTAGGGCGATTGTACGAACACAATACAGCCCTTAGTTTCTGCTTGCTTGTTATACCTGAGTCTGGGCCTAACAATTAACTCAAAGCTTCCCTATTTCTCCCTTCACCACTAGCTGTGAAGGAGAAAATCCATGATCCCTGACCTGACGAAAAACCAGACCATTGCGATCGGCACCACCATAGTCAGCACCTGCCTCGTCTCATTCATCACCGCTCTCACCATTCTCACCTATGGAGAACAGATTCGAAACTATCTACAAAGAAGAAGGGTACTTGTACCTGCCCGAATCCATCAACCCGCCCCATTCCCCATCCATTATGTCCTACCCTACTGAGGACCTGAATGAGCCATGGTATGGCCAGGTTTGGCACCCAGCAAACATGAGGCGATGCACCCTGGTGCAACCTGTAGGTGGTCGACGATGACCATCCACCATGAGTCCTCAGAGGAGTTCCCCCCACATAGGGAGATACCCGAGAGAAGGCCTACTCCAGGGCTCAGCCATGTTCACAGAACCACCCCTGACAACCTTTCCGCCTCCACTCCCATGACGGACAGGGACTTATGGTCTCAATACCATGACCTTCCCCCACCCCCATACACACGAAGGGCCCCAAGGGCCCTGGTCCTATCAAGAGCTCATGCCAGGGTGGTCCTTCCCTGTATCGGGGTATTACTCTTCCTGAGAAGACCAGCAGGCCGCTTCCCCTCTGAGGATGAGGATAGCGACCCCAATGCCCCGAATCCCTTCATCTGACCCCGAACCTCAGAGCCCATCCAGTGAGAGGACAATGACCCCTTCAATGCCAATGGCCCCAATTTTGAGTAGCCTGAACTTGCCCCCATCAACCAACAGCTCCTTGGACCCTTCCAAGTCGAGGCCTGGGAACTCCAACGATGAGATGTTGAGTCATGAGCAACCTTCTTTGGCCCTGGGCCAAGAGAACCCATGGATTTCTTCCTTGCCGTCAACCAAGGAAGCACTCTTCTCGCATATAGGACCAATGTGGCCATTGAGGCCAGGATCTTTGCCAACCATGACAGGGAGCTATACAACTCTGTCGCCGGACACCAGCTATCCTGCTTATGACCAAGGATGGCCCAGGAGCAGCGGAACCTGGACATCGCCTTACATGCCCTCACCCTTCAGGAGGGTGACTGACCAGACTTGGATGGGAGAAACAACCTCTAATCGTTTCAACCATTTTGAGTATAACTATGGAACATTCAGGAATCTAGACGAGTACCAAACAGACCTTCCCCCATACCCCCAGCCCCTTCCAGACTCCCTGCCTGCCCATCAGAGACTACGACAACAAGAAAACCCTCCCTGGTATGGAAGGAGCAGACTAATGGCTGGGGCAGGAGAAGCAGAAGGGAGTGGGGGACCCCACCCTCCATCAAATGAAGAAAGGCTGCAGCAGATCAAGGAAGAAGCAGAACTGAAGCAGCGACAAGTAGAACACCTCTCCCAGGAACTGGCCAAGGCTGAACAGGAGTGGAACCAGCATGCCAAGATCCATCAGCTACCGGTTAAAGGAAAGGAACCAGAGTGAGGAAGACCCCCACCACCACCAAACAAGGAATAACCCTTGTACCAACAAATCGATAGATACTCAGTCCTGTGACCCCCACTGAAATGGGCACCACAAGACCCCTATCTGCAGCCCATAGGAGAAGCCGAGGAAGGCACCCCCTTCTTGGGGATCAAGCCCATCCTCCTTCAAGCCCTGAAGGTCTTCAAGGGGGAGCACAACAACATTGAGTGGTTCTTTAGTGACTGCCTCACCTACTTCGAGGTGTTCCACTCCTATTTCCAGAACAGCCCCTCCCTTATGGTCTCCTTTGCATCCTCCCACTTTGATGGACCCACCAAGGACTGGTGGGTCTACAAACGACAGGAGTTCTGGATGAACTCAGGCTGGGATTCCGCCCCTGCCCGATTCCAATACCCAGAATAGGATGACTTCTTGGAAATGGTCAACACCCAGTTCCAAGATCCTGCAGTTGAAGAAGTCCACAAAAAGAGGATGTTTGACCTTCAAATAGGGAATGATGCCACCACCGCCTACTTTCAGAAATTGGAGGAAGAAGCCAAGCTTGCGGGACTCTGAAGCGACGAACGCAAGCGAGAGGCCCTGGTGAAGGCAGTACAACTGGGGGTCCTCTCCAGCTACACCACCTTCATTGCCAACGCCGGCTTCAATATCCCACACACCTACCCAGAGTGGAAGACCTGCATCATCACAATGTATAAAGAGTGGCAGAAGAAGTGGGTCTTCAACCAAGTCACAAGCTCGAACCAGTGTGACTTGTGCCCCAGCAACCCGAAGGCCATTACCACCACCAGCTCTCATCAGAAAGCAGGTGGCGCGACAAGTTTCTCGACAGCCAAGCCGACAGCTCATGCACCAGGTTGGGACATGGGGACAGGACGCTGGACCACTTACAGAGGGCAGGGGCAACCAATGGAGATCGACCGCAAGAAGATGATGAGTGAGGAAAGATGTTTTATATGTCACGAGAAAGGGCATATATTGAAGGATTGCCTGACGAAGAAGGAGAAGAGAGAGGTATGTGCAGTGGTGATGGCTGAAGAGCCACTCGCCAAGGACACTAAGATCGAGGAGGTAAAAGATTAGGTTGTCAAGGGTCTGATTCCCCTTCAATGACCAAGGACTTATATACTGGTGCGCACTTGTCTTCCACTGGATGGTCTACCACTTTTTGCAACTTCCCAGATGACCAGCCAACCAGTATTAGAATCGAAAAACCAATACAATGTCCTTAGGGACAACGAAGAAATACTGACCATGACCGGGGCCATCGACCCCAGGACTGCGCAACCAACTAAATGTTTGGCAAGTAGCTCATCACGAGTGAATGCATTGAACGAGAAGGTGACCACCACATCGCCACCCATCATAATGGTGTCACACCAGAAGGGCTGCACTGAGGCGAGCCAAGAGTCTAGTGTACAACCAGATGGGGCAGAAGAAGTGCTTAGCGCTGACTCTGACCAAGTGGCTTCTCTCAAATGGGAAGTGTCTCCACGGGGCCCCAGCATCACTGGTGGTATAGAGGGAATAGCCTTGGCAAAACCTCCCCTAGTAAAGGAGCACAGCCTCGGCTGCTAGATTTCTACTTAAATAGTGTCAGTTGACACATACTGAAAACACAATATAAGCATCAGTTGAAAATATTCAATTTCTCAGGATTATATTGTATATTAGTTAGCACCTCAAATTATGACATCATCAGAAAATCCGGCAGAACTGGGAACTGAACCCAGGACCTTAAAAAAGATTTTCTGCAATATCACATGACTTTTCCAAGCTGACATGCTAACCATGGGCACCAGCAACTCCCGCCTAAATTGGGCTTCTGAGCGATCCCGATCAAGGCCTAAAATATACCAGTTTCATGGATGCACCTACTGCAGGTCAAGGAAGGAAGATTCATGACTACTTTTGCAGGAGTCTTTTACTCCGAAAATAATATTACATGTATTGTTCAGAGCACTTTATTTTTTAAGCCCTGTATAACCATAGTTTCCATGCATTTATGGCATTAAAAGTACTTTTTAAAAAAATGTGCTCTGGAGAATACATGTATTTAATTTCAAAATGATTTCCTGTAATTTTTTCGAAGTGATACAAGCAATGTGGAAGCTTGTATGAGGTGCATTTGGATGAGCAGTCTGAAGGCACTGCAAACAGAACCAAACAAATGTGTCACACCACTTTTTGCACCTTTGCACATCTTTCAAGCATACGGTACACATCATGGGGTGTCATTCTAACTCTTTAAGGTATTCTGGTGCCACAAAACAGCAATCCATGAGGCGAAAATATCAATTTGCAAGGTGCAGGGCTGCTCTTTACACTTCTGATGAAATATCAACAGATGCCGATGGATCCATGCCATCAGGAATGGAGAATATAGCTCTGTCGGACCTGACAGAACTTTCCCTGGCACGTAAATGTGCTGAGAATTACCAGCAGCGACTATATAGTTCTCAGAAGAAGCTCAAACGCAGTCAGAAAAGGATAGAGATGCAAGGAGAGGATTTGAGCAGGAAGGGTGCACACATTGGAGAGTTGGAGGAAGAGATTGCCCATCTAGCCAAGGAGTCTGAAGTTATGATGTCTAAAATAGCTCATCAGGCAGAGGAGAGAGCTGAGGATAAGAAGCAGCTTCACAATCTAAAGGCAAAGATCAAACGGGTTCCAAATCACATTGCAAATGCCATAACAACTACAACATCACATATCCTTGCAGAATCCACCACTGATGGCCCTTCTCTCCAACTAAAGAACAAGGGTGTTATTCCTGATGACACACGCGAATTAATCAACAACCTTATTGCTGAAGATGGAGTCAATCCTGAGCGGGTTCTTAGTGTTCTGAATAAGATGGCCAATCACCTAGGAGTTCCTATTGAAGGGAGTGTTTCAGACCAGAGTACACGTCGGATTGTACAGGAGGGAGGGGCTGCAGCAAAGATGCAAGTTGTTTAATGCATGAAAAATGCAAAAGGTATGTCTTATTAATGGCCTGTACAATGAATAATTATACTCATTTATCATTCCAGGAATAACAATAAGTGGTGATGGTACCACTCACAAAAATAACAATTTAGAATCACACCATGCAACCGTTATTGATGAAAATAACCACAAGGCACAGTTTTTCCTTGGAATTCAAATGGCAGTCAACCATACAAGCGAAACTCAGCTTGAGGGACGGGTAAATCCGGTTGATGATCTGTACAGCATTTATAAGTGTAGCCCTTGCTGTCAGAATGAAGAAGATGCTCGAGATTTCTGGATTGCAGTCACCGGAATGCATACAGATCATGCAGAGGACCAGAAGAAGCTGTTTCGACTTTTGCAGACATGGAAGCAGAGATGTGAATGGGAGAAGCGTGGGGAGAAAACAATACTCAAGTCAACACCACATGAACTTCTTGATATTCTATTCAAGGTGTCACAGGAAGCTATTATCAATGCAGGTGGAATTGAAACCTGGGAAGGTCTTTCCCAGGATCAAAGAAAAATACGCCATGATGAAGCCTTTTGCAGGTTTGCCTTTGAATTGGGAGAAGCTGAATTTGTGATATTGGATGACAGTCAGAAGAAGGATATTGATCTCTTGATATGAGCTGGATGCTGTATGCATAAAGAGATGAATGCATTCAAGGGAGGATGCACTCATATGTCAAGATGGTGGGAGGAGAATGGTATTTCTGGTCCAATCAAGATGTACAATTGGGACAATGCAGCAGCTGCAGATCTTGGAGCAGGAACCACTGCTGCAAAACGTGCAGAAAAGCATACACAGGGTGGGGCAATCAAGGTCTCTAGTCTTGCAGGTGCTGTATTTCACCACAAGGATCGAAAGTGTGGTCAGCAAGACACACTTCGATATTTTTGAGATCTTGAGATGGGTTTTACACTCTGTTTCCCTGATACAAGCAATACCCGCTTCCAATCTCATGCTGAGGCATGTGCAATAATTATCACATATCTTGATCTTATTCTCCAATTCTTGACCTATGTTGAACAAAACAAAGCGAGCCGAACATTGAATCATATGGAGCACAATGTTAAACATGGGTGTGAGGATAACCCAACACAACATGAATTTGCAGTCATCACAATCTACTACCAGGCCATTGGGGTTCCCTATATGCGTGAAATATGTGGCCCTCTCTGGAGTGAGACAAATGTGCTTAAATTGGGCCCTCTGCATGAAAGAGTAAAATCCCACCTGCATAAAATCATTGCTGATCCTGATCTACTCCTGGGCCCTGACATGTCATATGAAACTGGCTCATTGGATGGAAAACTATGGGAGATGCCAGAGGCTATATATGCTGTTCTCCAGCACAAGCCCCAGCTACCTCACCTATCTCTGCTACTTGTTTCATTCTGTACTGGAGCACTAGAGACTTGGGAAAGATTTACCTCTAAATTCTTGGCAGGGGGAGCAATTGACACCACAACTTTGGAGCAGATTGAATGTGCCTGGATGGAATCAACAAATGACTTGAATGAAGGTGCATTTGGTAACTGGAGACAGGCAGCTCGTTTGTGGCCAAATATGTCCTTAGATTATTTCAATGCTCTGCAAATGTACCGGAAAAATGGAGCTTCCAGTTACCTGAAGTCCCTCACACCTGAGGAGCACAAAGCATTACGAAAACTCATTTGTGAGCAGGACAGCTCTGGGCATAATCGTGCTATCAAACATAAAATGGCTCAGCATATGAAGGATGTCACTGCCTAGAATGCTGACAAAGATTGTACTTGTGCTGCCAGGATTGCACGTGCAGAAGAAGCTGTTGATGGATGTGATCCTTATCGGACTTCTCAGGCACTGGAGGAAGCATATCAAGTCCGGCATAGTGCAAAAGGATATCTTACAGTAGCAGCATTGGATTTGCAGTTGGATTGGCATATAAAGAATGGAAAAAGTGGTTCAGGATTGGACATTCCAAAAGCTAAATCAGGTGCCAAAGGCAGAGGTGATCGAGAATCTAGATACAGACATCTTCAGACAGCCATAGCTAAGTACGAAGCGGCAGGGAATTTGGCAGTGGAGGCTGACAATGAAAGAGCAGAGGCTGAAGTTGAAAGCAGCCAAGAAGAGGTCATAGATGTTGGTGTTGATGGGCAGTATGACAGTGAAGAGGAGTTCTATTCCAAGTAAAATAGTGTAGCTATACTACTTAAACTTGTATGGAGCTTTACAAGGCAGTAGGACAATCCATTAATAAGAATTGAAGCAATTGAACTTAATTTGCCATCAAAATAGCTGAAAATGGGCTTAGTCAGCTCACAGTCCAGAACCGAGAGTTGCTGGTGCCCACTAACCACTACACCACACTGGCATTATATATAGTGTTATTCTGCCCATCATATACCAACTAAGCGCCTTCTCTAACAATAAAGTGGGAAGGTGGGTACCACCGTGTCGCCATCCCCTGACCTAATGTACTTATCGGGAATTGAAACCCAAACAAACAAAAAAAACACAGCCACTCAATGTGCCGCACACCAACTAAGCCACAAGTGCATACCAATGTACATTATCATTACAGTCTATCTCATGTTTATTCTCACTGGTTGTGATATGCTTCAAAATCTTATACTGTTTGGGATTCTCTTAATATTCTGCCAATACATACGCTACACTACCAGGGCCTCCTCATTGTCATTGTCCTCATCTTCATGCTGCTCCTCTTCACCATCCCAGATCCTGACATCCTCATTATCTGATCCATTGGAATCGCCATCTTCATCTTGATCAGGCCCATCCTGGAGTGCTTCATCAGCCACATGCGCGTTGATGAGCCTCCATGCTCTGTATGCTCAGAATTCGCGGATTTTCCCTGTTAATTAACGTTGCCATCCCTTCAATGGCCTTTCAGTAAACCAATAAATCCACACACAGCAATACCACTTTTACCCTATGGCAATCACTCCTTATGTGCTTTGTTATCCATCCCATCTTGCTACGCATCATAATTGCTGTATTTCATCACAGCAAGGCACTGTTGATCGACCATTATCCAAATATGGAATCATTGCATCACTCAGAAGCAACTAGTTGATGCACCCATCGATCACTTAATGAAATGACGTGATTGATGTGAGTACCCTCTCAGCTATGATAATTGCAGCCACGGTAACTACAGACCGTGTTTACTAAAGCTGTTACAATGCCAAGGCCTTGAGAAAACGTAACCCCACGTGTACTCCTCAGCACGACGACTATCACCTAGAAATCCGCAACTAAACAGCACTTGTTGATCCGCTCATCACTCAGTAAGACCATACAGCTTCAGTCCGAACACGGCAACGTCGACAACTTGCTGTTACTTTTGAAGGCAAAAGGACCATATGTTCACTACGATTTTACTAAGCTACGGCCTTACAGCCTTACTAAGACGCTCATATTTACACTATTTATAAATTCGTACTTGTAGTATAAAACTAGCTAGGAAAAGGTAGGTAGGGAGTTTTATCACCAGTTTATGACCAGTCGATCGCAGTCTATTTCAGTGCACTACATCAATTATCGCCAGTAAACTACGTCTATTCACCGTCCTATGGCAATATACTGTTTACCCCAGCATAATCTCGATTGCATGTCAACTCTTAAACTCACCCGAGTTATTCCACGGTTCTTAACTGTGAAGAGTCCTTCCACACCCGCTCTTCGTGCTTAACACTATTGGTACATGCTCATATTGTGCCAATACGTGATTGCTGTGCCATACCTCGTCCCCGTTATCTTTTACAAGGCCGTCATCATTTCACTTTCACACCATTGGAGTTTTTACAGTTTCACTTTCACCATTGTTATCGTCGCCCACTTGGGTAGTCTCCGAGTAGACTTAGAATCAGTATCAGCAAGTTTTCGTATCGCATCAGTATAGGACAGTCCCTCGAGTGGACTTGAAGGTTAGTTTGACATAGGATAGGATCGTTTCAGTACCAGACAAGTTTCGACATCGACTCAGCACCCTCACATTGTATAGGACCAGTATTATCGCCAGTTTTTGTAGTTCCACATTTTCCCTCACCATTCCACTCTCAGCACCTCGTTCAATGTTTTCTCTCACCACACACAGTCTCCACTCCATTTTCCCATTGACTCGTTCACTCATAGACTATTGTTGACTGTTTAGTCTATCTCCCATCGTTCACACTGCCCAGATTATCATCGCATGATGTTTTCTAGTCTTGTCTCGCTTTTTCGCATATGGATCCGTGGTATACACGTCATACCTGCTTCCGTTCCCTCTCATTCCAAGAGAACCTACCGGCTTATAGCCTTAGCATCTAGTACTCGACTACCAAGCAGTACTACTTCGCAGACTTAAAGTCGCAGTGTATTCTTGCATACAGAGGAATTGTTCTACTGCACGGAGGTGCCTCAAACCACTCACACACACGATTGCCTTGATTGCCATGCCACTACGTTAACTCATCCAATCTCATTTTGAGTTGGTGTTGCCGCTGCCATGGAAGTCTAGGCTCATCACCGTTACCCAACGTGATGGTTCCCCAGCTTTTCCTCGGACTTTGCATTCTCTACTGTCAAGGACTTTCTCAACTTCATAGAGTTCTTCACCGTTGACGAGATCTGGAGGCGGTGGAGGCAGCTGTTCTTGGTTGGGGAATGTGGGTGGCGTATACGGGGTGAGGAGTGATTCATTGAACGTGGGATGAATGTGCCAATTTGTCGGGAGTTTCAGGGTGTATGCTGATGCTCCTTTCTTTGTGATGATGAGAAATGGACCTGTGCATTTGTCAGCGAGTTTTTTCTTTGGTCGTGGGAGATTAAGGTTGGTCGTGTCAAGCCATACCTTGTCTCCTATTTGATACTCGATCGCAGGTCATTTCTTTTTATCGTATTGGGCTTTCATTTGGTCGGCAGCTTTTTCTAGAGCTCGTTTGGCTTCTTCATAGATTTTCTGTATGTGGGAAATGAAGGTGGTGGACGTGGGGGTCCGGAAGGGTGCCTGAGGTTTGGCGCCAGGGAGGATGTCAGCGTTATAGCCGTAGTTAACCTCAAAAGGGCTTTTACTGGTGGCGGAGTGTATGCGGTTGTTGTGGGCAAAGGCCACGAGGGATAGCCATTCGACCCAGTTGTCTTGAAGATGATTGACGAATATCTGGAGGTATTTTTCAACCTCTTGATTAACTCGTTCTGTCTGGCCATCTGTCTGGGGGTGGTAGGCGGTAGATGCATTTGCCTTGATCTGTAGCAAGTCATAGAGGTCTTTCATGAACTTGGAAACAAACATGGTGCCTCGGTCAGAGATGACTACTTGGGGCATTCCGTGCTTGGCGTAAACTTCGTCTCATAGAATTTTGGCCCACCCTTCCGATGACAGCTCCATGGTGCATGCTATGGGTATGATTTCCTTGGAGAATCAGTTGACAATCATTAAGATAGCGTCTTGGCTGTTGCACCTAGGTAAACCAGTGACCATGTCCACGGAGATGTGTGTCCAAGGTCAGGAGGGGATGGCATTTGGATGACGTGGCGCTGCTTTTGCTTGAGTGCTCGTCTTTGTTTGTTGGCACATTTCGCAAGCATGGACGTAATTTTCTATATCCTTCTTCATCTTGGGCCACCAATATTCTCGTAGTACAAGTTCTTTGGTCTTTTCAATGCCAGGGTGTCCCGCCGTGATATGGTCGTGAGATGCTGCGATAATTTCCCCTCGCAACGCATGATCTTGGGGAATATAGATGGGGTGATCATAATAGATCAAACCGTCATCTAGCTTCATCCCTCGATCATGGTTGAGGGATGCAGAGATGTTCTTGTCCCATCGGTGGTGGTCAAGCGTGGCTTGCTTGATTTTGGTATGAACTTCCTTGATTGTCGGCATGACCAATGCCCGGAAGTGTTCTGGTTTGAGGACGATAACCTCATCGTTGTCCTCCTTTCCTTGCTCATGATCTGCTCTGCGACTAAGTAAGTCGGCTTTCTTGTTTGACGCTCCTGGTTTGTGGTGGAGGGAGAAGTGGTATTCCGCCAGTTCTGTTACCCAATGTGCTTGGCAGCAGTTTAGCTTCTGGGGTTTTCGGAAATACTGGAGATTCTGATGATCTGTCCAGATTTCAAAATCCTGAGCTGCTCCCATTAGGTAGTGTCTCCACTCGTTGAGTGCAAGCGTAATTGCGAGCAGTTCTTTGTTGTAAATTTCATAATTTCGTTCTGTAACTGTGAGGGATTTGGACAGAAATGTGACTGGGCGCCATTTTCCATCCTGTTCCTGCAACAATACAGTGCCTATCGCTCCTTCACTGGCATCTGCCTTGATGCGGAATTTGCCATCCTCCATGGGTATTGCCAGTACCACTTCTTTGGCCAGCAACCTCTTTGACTCCTCAAATGCGTCCTGTTGCGCCTTTCCCCACTTCCATGGGTTGTTTCCTGTCAGCTGCGTCATGGGTTTGATGACCTTGCTGTATCCTTTGATGAAATGTCGGTAGAAATTTGTGAAGCCTAAGAACGACTGTAACTGCACTTTCTTGGTGGGCATGGGCCACTCTGCTATTCCTGCAATTTTGACTGGATCCATTCAAATGCTGCCTTCACTGATGATGACTCCGAGGTACTCCGTCTCTAAGGTCTCGAACTCGCATTTCTCCGCTTTGAGGAATAGCTTGTTCTTTCATAAGACCTTTAAGACTTTGCGTGTGATGCACCGATGTTCTTCCTTGGTTCTGGACATGATTAGAATATCATCAAGGTAGACTGTAATGGCGCTGGACATGATGAGATCTTTGAAGATGTTGTTCATCATCCATTGGAAGGTGGCCAGCGAGTTGGTGAGCCCGAAGAACATAACTGTGGGTTCGAACAACCCTCAGTTGGTTCTGAATGCTGCTTTCCACTCGTTGCCACTCTTGATGCGAACATTGCTGTATCCCCATCGCACATCAAGCTTAGAAAAGTATTTGGCGCCCTGTAGTTTATCCATCAGCTCAGAGATGAGAGGAAGCAGATAACAGTTTTTGATCATCATCTCGTTGAGCTTGCAATAATCCTGTACAGGTCATAGCTTACCATCCTTCTTTTTGACAAAGAAGAATGGTGAGGCCATGGGCGATTTTGATGGTCGGATTTGTCCGCTTCAGAGGTTTTCATCTAGGAATTTGTCAAGCTCTGCTTGTTCGCTGCGATGATGAGCCTAGACTTCCGTGGCAACGGCAACACCAACTCAAAACGAGATTGGATGAGTTAACGTAGTGGCACAGCAATCAAGGCGATCGTGTGTGCGAGTGGTTCGAGGCACCTCCATGCAGTAGAACAATTCCTCTATACGCAAGAATACACTGCGACTTTAAGTCTGCGAAGTAGTACTGCTTGGTAGTCGAGTACTAAATGCTATGGCTTCAAGCCGGTAGGGGTCTCTCGAAATGAGAGGGTACGAAAACAGGTATGACATGAATACCACGAATTCATATGCGAAAACGCGCTGCGAGACTAGAAAACGTCACTCGACGGTAATCGGAGCGGGGTGAACGATGGAGAATAGACTAAACGGTCAGCAATAGTCTATGGGTGAGCGAGGCTATGAGAAAACGGCGTGGGGGACTGCGAGTGGCAAAATAAACATGGAACGAGGTGCGGAGGGTGTACTGGCGAGAGAAAAACGTGGAACTACGAAAACTGGTGGCGATACTGGTCCTATATGATGCGGTGGTGCTGAGTCGATGTCGAAACTTGTCTGGTACTGAAACGATCCTATCCTATGTCAAACTAACCTTCAAGTCCACTCGGGGGACTGATACTATATGAAAACTGGCTGAAACTGATCCTAAGTCTGCTCTGAGACTACCCAAGTGGGCGACGATAATGATGGCGAAAGAGAAACGGTAAAAACTCCAATGGTGTGAAAGTGAAACGATGACGGCCTATAAAAGATAACGGGGACGAGGTATGGCGTGGCGATCACGTTTTGGCACAATATGAGCATGTACCAATAGTGTTAAGCACGAAGAGCGAGTGTGGAAGGACTCTTCACAGTTAAGAACCGTGGAATAACTCTGGTGAGCTCAAGAGTCAACGTGCAATCAAGAATATGCTGGTGCAAACGATATATTGCCGTAGAACGGTGAATAAATGTTGTTTACTGGCGATAGGCTATAGCATGACGATAATTGACGTAGTCTGGGGTCGACAGGAGGTGAACTTTTTAGCTACGTTTTTCTAGCTAGTTTTTATACTACAAGTACGAATTTATAAATAGAGTAAGTACGCGAGACTTAGTAAGGTTGTAAGGCCTTGGCTTTGTAAAATTTGGAGGAAACATATGGTACTCCGTCTTCTAAAGTAACAGCAACTCGTCGACATTGCCGCGTATGGATGCGAACCATATGGTTTTTGCGGAGCGATGCTCGGATCGTTAGGTGCTGTTTAGCTGCGGATTACTGAGCGATAGTCGTCGTACTGAGGAGTACGCGTGGGGTAACATTTTCTTGAAGCCTTGGCGAAGTAACAGCCTCAGTAAACACGGTCTGTGGTTGCCGTAGCTGCAATTGCCATAGCTGGGAGGGTACTCGTGTCGATCACGTCATTTTTATTAAGTGATCAAATGAACGCATCAACTGGTGCTTCTGAGTGATGCGTCAATTCCGTATTGGGATGATTGTCGATCGAAGGTGCCTTGCCATGATGAAGTATGGCAATTAGGATGCGTGGCAAGATGGGATGGATAACAAAGCACGTGAGGAGTGGTTGCCGTAGGATAAAAGTGGTATCAATGTGTGTGTAATCATTGGTTTGCTGAAAGGCTGTTGAAGGGACCTTAGCGTTAATTAGCAGGCAAAATCCGCGAATTCTGAGCGTACAGAGTCTGGAGGCTCATCAGCGATTGAGAGGGTAGACTTTGCAATCGAGGTTGGCGTTCGCGTTGGGAGTGAGTTTGATAGCATGATCCCATGTCTTGGGTTCGGGGAGTTCATTGAAATTGTCTTTTTTGAATAAGTCAGCGAAGTCCCTGCACCATTCTGGGACCATTTCTTCGAACGTCTTGACCTTCTTTCCTTTGCTAGCCTTGGCAGCAAGGTCATTCGCATGATGAGCACGTATGAGGATAGCTTGCATAAAGTCTATCATGAGAATAGTTTCTCCCTCCTCCAGCTCTTCGTCCCACTTGTCATTGGGATCCGCATCAGGTAACACGAACGGAGACTTTCGGCATTGGCACCAGGCAAACATCAATTTCCCCGATTTCCAATTAATGATTGGGTTGTGTCAGGCTAGCCAGTCATGGCCAAGGAATATCTGCCTGTCACCGAGTTCTGTTATGGCTAAGTCTATTCGTTCTGCGTGATCCCTGACTATAAGTTGGATCTCAGCGTATTGGGTGATCGATCCTCCTTGATTGCGAGTTCCGTCAGCATTGTAAACTGGAATGGGTGCAGCAGTGGCATGAGTTGGGATCTTGTGTTTTTCGACGAACACTTGTTGATGGCACTGCTGGTGCATCCGCTGTCTACTAATGCGGTCGTCACCATTTTTGTGATGTTTTCCAAGGTCTCGACTTGGATGTCGATTGTTAAGTCCTTGCCTTTTCCGCTCAGTGCGCTAATATACCGCTTTGGTTGTGGTAGTTCTTTGAGCCACCGAAGCGCATCGACTCGCATTGCCCTTCGCATTCCTTCGATCATGTTGTCAACGACTTCCTCCGCTTGTGCCTTGTGAATCCAATTCTTTAGGATTGCCTTCGCCTCCGACTCTGTCTTGGCTTGCACTATGCCACGCAGAGTCCATTCAGCTCTGAATGGTTTAAGCCATTCGTGCGGGACCTTCTCAGCCTTCGTGTCGACCCGTGGGGGCTCGACTACCATTGGCGAGGTCACTGCGGTTTCTATGGTGGGTGCAAATTTAGTCTTTATGTTCATCATGAAGCTGGTGTTGTCTTCTTGGTCAATGACCTCAAAGTGTCTACCTTATGCCCTCTATTCACTGCCTGGGCGCTAGCAGCTTCCATCCGTTTGGCTGTCTTGGTCGGGGCCGTTGCGCATGCAATGGTTTTTGCTACTTGCTGGTCTTCGTCAACGTCGCCTAGGGGGATGTCTCGCTGAACCTCATTGGAGGAATCAGATTGTAGCAAGCCCGACAGAACCTCAGGACCGCTGGTGACAGCAGTAGGCTCGACTTGAGCCGAATGAATGGTCTTACCAGTCTTACCGTCTCCCTTGGTGTTCAGCAGGTCGTTCCACTCCCATCTAGGTCCTTGGTCGACTCGTTGTTCCTCAGCTTTCTTGGCATCCTTGGTTGGTTCCAAAGCCCCCCACGCCTCAGGGGATTTACACTTTGGCAACCATACGGTATTCTCTTTTACCAGAGGAGGTTTTGCCGCAGCTATTCCCTCGAAACTCCTTACGAGGCAGGGACTCCGTAGAGCCATTTCGCCAGGGGGGGGGACACTCCAATGGAGTCGCTTGTTCCCCTGTCCCATCCGGTCGTGCATTCGTCACTGCGGCGGTTCCCAATGGGAAGTGCCTTGACTGGTGCCCCGCCGTTATGATGGGTATCGCTATGGTGGACGACTTATCGTCTGCTTTCGCCTGTGATGGGTTACTTGTCAGATGTTTAGCTGGTAGTTTGATGACTACTGCTAATTCCTGGGATCCTGGATGTTGATTCTTGCTTAGTTTCTGGTCTGATTGCAAAGTCGCAGGTATATTCGAATGCGCGGTAGATACTACAGATATATAAGTACATTTATCAGGCGTGACATGTGTACCAGATGAAACTAAGTCCTTGGCTGAGTAAGTTGAATCATTTACTTCTCGGTGTCCTCTTTTACCTCCTTGACTGTTGCCATTACTTCTACCATTGGATGGTGGTCCCAGTAGGTGTTGAGCCGATACAGAGCTTCCTCCCTGGTCTTCGGTGCGTTGGGACAGTCTCGTTTAAAGTGACCGATCTTTCCACATCGGTAACACTTTGCCGTTGCAGCTGCTGCACTGCTATCCATGGGTGTTCCTTGGCCTCCATATGTGATTCCCGATGCTGTCTTCTGTGTTGGTACACTTGTTGATGCTACTCCCTTTGGCACAGTCGTTTTTGATGCTTGTGACTTGGAGTCAATGTGGCGACTTGTGCCTTCCACCTGTTTGAGTCTCCAGTTGTAGTCGATTCAGAGTAAGCGAGCCTTCCACTGCTCATAGGTGGTTGGCAGATCGCCGTCAGCTGCGTATAGTTTTTTTACTGGTTTCGCAGGCGGCTCTCTTGATCTGTGTGATCATCACTTGCTCGTTGTTGTGGACGTCGGCATAGAAGGCTAGCTCCTCGAACTGTTGGAAGAACTGGTCGCCATCCTTGAAGTCCACCTGTCGGAGCTTCTCCCACTGCACGTGCTTTATCTCTGCATTGGCATCCTTCCAGAACCTAATATTGAGGGTCGTTTTGAAGTCCTCGTAGGTTGGGTATAGCTGCTCCCTGTCATTGTTTCTTCCTATGATCCTGGCAGATAGCTACCACCACTTCTGAGCATCGCCTCCAAGTCGCGAGACACAGAAGATTACTTTATGGGGGGGGGGGGGGGGTAGCGGAAGTGTTGGTTGAATAACTCGAAGTGTAGTTCACACTTCTGGAAGAATCGGGTGATGTCGGTGGAATCCCTTTTGAAGTCATCAACTTCCTTCAAGATTTTAGGCTTGAAGTCATTGTAGGGGGCAGTATTCCTGGCGGTGAGTACCCAAGGTGCTGGAAGAGTGGGTGCCTTCGGAGGCACTGGTTGATGCGGTAGTGCCCATCGCTGAGGTGGAGCAGGAGGTTGCAGTGGCTGAGCAGGTTGCCCACCACTGCCACTCGATGAGCCTGCACCTGCGAATGATCTGTAGCCGCTTGCGTATGTTCCTGGTGGTTCCTGCCCTCTGCTGTAGGAGAAGGTGGTGTCTGATACTCATGGCAGTGGTACTGGGGGTTCATCTGGCATTGGCATCTGGATGTCAGCTTCTGCCACGATATCCTTATAAGGAGCAAGTGGTTCCATGGGTGCATTCCGATGAACTTCATTGTACAGGAGGCAGGCATTCCACTCTGCCTCGTACTGTAGGATGTCGTCCGCTGGGAGTCCTCACTGTTTCTTCATAAAATAATCGTTTCCGGCTTGGGTTTCCCCTCAAACCAGAATAAAAGGTAACTCGTAAGCATAATAATTATATAGCTCGCGATACTCAGCTCGCTTTAGTTCTTCTGGGATAGCAACGCTGAGATCCGTAGCTGTTCTTTGGTAGAATCTGATGGCATCAGATAGTGTCATTGGTGGGAGAATGGGGACAGGGGTTGCCAGGCGAGACCAACGGCTCGGGGGACAACTCGGGAATTCCATTGGGGTGGGGAGTCATGTCGGGGAATGGTATTGTGGGGTGTTGATGAGCCTAGACTTCCATGGCAATGGCAACACCAACTCAAAATGAGATTGGACGAGTTAACGTAGTGGCCTGGCAATCAAGGTGATCGTGTGTGTGAGTGGTTCGAGGCACCTCCATGCAGTAGAACAATTCCTCTGTATGCAAGAATACACTGCGACTTTAAGTCTGCGAAGTAGTACTGCTTGGTAGTTGAGTACTAGATGCTAAGGCTATAAGCCGGTAGGGTTCTCTTGGAATGAGAGGGAACGGAAGCAGGTATGACATGTATACCACGGATCCGTATGCAAAAACGCGAGACGAGACTAGAAAATGTCGTGCGACGATAATCTGGGCAGGGTGAACAATGGGAGATAGACTAAACAGTCGACAATAGTCTATGAGTGAACGAGTCAATGGGAAAACAGAGTGGGGACTGTGTGTGGCGAGAGAAAACATTGAATGAGGTGCTGAGAGTGGAATGGTGAGGGAAAATGTGGAACTACGAAAACTGGTGATGATACTGGTCCTATACAATGCAAGGGTGCTGAGTCGATGTCAAAACTTGTCTGGTACTGAAACGATCCTATCCTATGTCAAACTAACCTTCAAGTCCACTCGAGGGACTGTCCTATACTGATGCGATATGAAAACTTGCTGATACTGATCCTAAGTCTACTCGGAGACTACCCAAGTGGGCGACAATAACAACAGTGAAAGTGAAACTGTAAAAACTCCAATGGTGTGAAAGTGAAACGATGACGGCCTTGTAAAAGATAACGGGAATGAGGTATGGTGCGGCAATCACGTATTGGCACAATATGAGCGTGTACCAATAGTGTTAAGCACGAAGAGTGGGTGTGGAAGGACTCTTCACAGTTAAGAACCGTGGAATAACTCTGGTGAGTTTAAGAGTTGGCATGCAATCGAGATTATGCTGGGGTAAACAGTATATTGCTGTAGGACGGTGAATAGACGTAGTTTACTGAGATAGATGGTGATTGGCTGGTCATAAACTGGTCATAAACTAACTAGCTACATTTTTCTAGCTAGTTTTTATACTACAAGTACGAATTTATAAATAGTGTAAATATGAGCGTCTTAGTAAGGCTGTAAGGCCGTAGCTTAGTAAAATCGTAGTGAACATATGGTCCTTTTGCCTTCAAAAGTAACAGCAAGTTGTCGACGTTGCCATGTTCGGACTGAAGCCGTATGGTCTTACTGAGCGACGAGCGGATCAACAAGTGCTGTTTAGCTGCAGATTTCTAGGTGATAGTCGTCATGCTGAGGAGTACACATGAGGGTACATTTTCTTGAGGCCTTGGCAAAGTAACAGACTTAGTAAACATGGTCTGTAGTTGCCGTAGCTGCAATTATCGTAGCTGGGAGGGTACTCATGTCAATCACGTCATTTCATGAAGTCATCGATGGGCGCGTCAACTAGTGGCTTCTGAGTGATGCGACAATTCCGTATTAGGATGATGGTCGATCAACGGTGCCTTGCCATGACAAAATACGGCAATTATGATGCGTAGCAAGATGGGATGGATAACAAAGCGTGTAAGGAGTGATTGCCGTAGGGTGAAACTGGTATTGCCGTGTGTGGAATTATTGGTTTACTGAAAGGCCATTGAAGGGACAGCAACATTAATTAGCAGGGAAAATCCACGAATTCTGAGCATACAGAGCCTGGAGGCTCATCAGCGTGGAAGCTCGTAGAGGGTGCCCTCTCCGCTTGTCTCGTCGGTGATGTACTCATATCGCGACTCAGGGGGCGCAAGTAGCTCTGGTGGAGGTTGTGGGTCTGATCTGAGCTGCCTGTCGATTCGTTCCCAATGTCTTCGGTGATGTCGGGGTCAAAGCGTTGAGCGCTGCTCGGTGACGTTAGACCAGTAGCTGGCCTCAGGTGGTCAAAGTGTTGAGGTGCTGGCGACGGGTTCCTCGACTTCTCATACAGGCTCGGGTGTGCGCTGGAGGGTCTGGATGGGTTGGTCCCAGACTGAGGGAGCCCCTCGATGTTGCTGATAGGCTGACGTGGGGGGAGGGGTTTGGTGCTCAGGTGAGCCATTGCGGGGAGCAGGGAAATAGGTGCTGTATGGAATGGTGATATTATCCCAGAACTCGCTTGGGCTAACTGGGGCCGAGGGTGCTGGAGGGTTGGCGTCCCAAGTATGGTCACGGGTATCGTGGGGGGTGATGACTCAAATGTTGTGGCCCACATCGAATCCCCTGCCATCATTTCTGTAACGGGCTTACTTGCCGGGTGAGGGAGACTGAGGGGCGTACTCAATATCCTTGGCAGACATGGTGGGGGAGACGACGACGATAGATGTGCACCTTCTGGGAGGGGTAGGAGGCCTTCTCTCTGGGATGACAGGAGAAATCAACTCAAGAACGTCCTCCTCTGACCCTGCGACTCTAGCGAAGTCATCGATTGGGATCGGTCAGCATGGTATGGGTGCAACGATTCTGGGTGGTCGCTGCTTGAGCGGGATGCCATTGAAAGGGTCTGGGGGAGTGGGGGAGTTTGTAGGGACTGTGGGGACGGGGACCTCTATCCTTCATAGCGGTCTGTAGCGAAACCTGAGTGTGAGGATGAGGGCTATGGAAAGGAGAGTGGCACTGGGGATTCCAAGAGAGATGGCAATTAACCGAGCGTCGTCATTTTTTATAAGGGTGTTCTGGGTAAGAGAACGGTAGGGTAAAGCTTCAAGCTAATTGTTAGACCTGATGTCCTAACAAGAGTAAGCAACAGCTGTATTGCTTTCGTACAATCACCGCTGAGTCTCGTAGAGTTAGAATACCAAGAATAAGGTATTTAGCACTTAGCGAAGAAAGACTGTGTCTCGGT
The DNA here is from genome assembly GCA_900157415.1 of Armillaria cepistipes. Lineage (NCBI taxonomy): Eukaryota > Fungi > Basidiomycota > Agaricomycetes > Agaricales > Physalacriaceae > Armillaria > Armillaria cepistipes. The sequence continues at coordinate 1,056,103 of FTRY01000019.1, forward strand.
ATGAATAAACTTTAGCTCGAAGCTAGGGAATATACAGCTTCAAGTACGCTACTTATATACTGAAGTAAGAGTCCTAATAATAAGTCGACCATGTTAGAAAGTGACAAACAAAGTACACGTCAACCGAGTATGACCATGTTGCGATGTGAAGACTCCGTGGAGTCGTGGGTCCTAAAGATAAGATAAGATAAGTGCCAAAGATAAGATAAGATAAGAGGCACTTAGGTAAAGAAAGTGAATAAATCGTAACATTTTTTGTCTGAAGAAGTCCTGTGTCAGCCATTGGAGCAGTATCTTTATGCACCACGGGCAGCAATCTCTGCATCAATCTCTTTGCGCAGGACTATCTCCTCCAAGGCGACCAATCGCCTCAACAAAGAGACTCTACCGAGAGTGGTCAAGGAGAAGTGGAACTGAGATAGAGTTTGTTGATAGATCAGAAAGAAAATTTAAGCATAAAAAGGTTAGGTGCCAGCTGTTTTAGGCTAATATGCCCAGATCTTTAGGTTGGCGACAGTTCAATCCAGAGTGAAATATCCACATGCAAATTGCATTGGAAGTATACAATATTATACACACAGACTGTTACAAATGTTCACTGTCACAATGCATAGGCATAAGAATATCCATCGGATTTACCATCCGTAGTGGGCGTTCCAGGCAGAAGTGTCATAGTACTTCTTGTCATCATCCTTCTTGTCATCCTTCTTGCCATCCTTGTGGTCTTTGTCATCCTTGCCATAATCACAGTCATCCTTCCAGGTGTTGATGTCAATGATCTCGACAAACAGCTCGCAGATGAACTTGTCATCCTTCTCATCATGCGAGTAAGCTAGAAGAAAAGGGCATTAGATGATTCAGGAGTAGGAGTAAACATCAGACGTACCCTGGCAAGAGTTACACTTGTCATTGTTCTTGCAGAAGCTCTTGCACTCTTGAGGAGAAAATGTCAGCAACATGGACAACAGTGAAGAGATGCGCTTACCGATCTCGAAGGTGATCTTGTCAACTTCCTTGTGGTCATAGGGAGTGTACTTGCCATTTTTCCACCCCTTGAAATCATTGTTGTGCTCAAACACTGGTGTCCAAGTGCAGTTGCCACGACAATTGTCCTTGTTGTCATAGTCCTTCTTGCCATCGGATTTGTGGCCATCCTTGTTGTTGTAGTCCACACTGCCATAGGAATCGTCCCTCGCTTCGACAGAAGCAGAGAGGGCGGAGACCGCAAGGGCCAGAGGGAGGAGAGCGGCTACTGAGAAATGCATTGTGATGGAATAGGCTGATAGTAGGATGTAGGTAGACAAGGATGGGGTGGTTGTCTGAAGAATTTTGGAGATTTGAGAGCCCTTTTATATCTCTTTGAAGGCCAGAAAGTACCTGAGCAAGGTGAACTTGAAGAACATCATGTCGAAACAGTGCTCATATAGATGGAGCTTGGCAGCTGTGGGTGCATCAAGCTGTACTTTCAAGAATCTGCTTGGAGTAGTAGTCACCAAGCCTGACCTGAACCTCAGTCTCAGAGAGAACACAGAAACTCAGTAGCAGCCAGCGTTAGTCTCGGAGGATGGGTGGGCATTGATCATAGTGAAAGATATCCTAGGTAATTCCTCACTAGCTGTAACTCCCCAAATTACAGTGATTCCAGAACTCTAAAACATGTCGAGCGAGCCTGCCGGCTGTTCAATATTCCATAGCGCTTATTGGGCAGAGTTATGAGTCCTCCAACGATAACTTAAAGGACCCGAACTGTGCAGCAAGTCGTATCAGCTTCCAGTGTATGTATTGCCATCAGTTGCCGAATATCCCTGAGTTGACTTGCCACAAGCCCTCACCAGAGTGGTCCTTGAGCGCTTGAGCCTCCAGCGTGACTTGAAAGACAAAACATCGACAAGAATCGATCCACCCATTGTAGGAGGTTTGGACTTGCCAAGCCAAGGGAAGCTGCTTGGAGTGGCAATAACCAAATACAGTGCAGGCAGGGAAAATTGGTGTCAGATGGAATGAGGAAATTGAGAAGGCAGTCGGTCTTGGCCTCATCAGAAGCGAGAGGGTTGATGGTCATAGGGAAAGACATTTCAGTTCAGCCAAGGAGGTTGGTGAACAATGAACATGATTACACTGAGCCCATGTTTCAATGAGAAACATCGACCTTCCTCAACAAAAATAAGTGATCCTCCATGTTCAAATCTACTGTTGGCACAATGTGTCACGATTTATTTCTTTTCCTTATCTAAGCGCCTCTTATCTTATCTTATCTTTGGCGCTTACCGTTATCTTATCTTTAGATCCACGACTCCACGGAGCCTTCGTAAATCTTCACATCGTCACACTCCACCAACGTGTCATATTCTCGGCTACCGTGTATTTGCCTTATTCATCTTCTAACACGGTACCCTCATCTTAGTACTCATTACAGACTCTCAACTTAGTATAAAAGTAGTTTACTCAAAGCTGTATATTCCCTAGCTTTGAGCTAACGTTTACTCATACCGAAACACATTCATTCTCACTAAAGCACTAATCAGCGCGACTTTGATCATCAATCACTATGGGACTCAGCAGTGATTGTACGAACACGATACAACCGTTGTTTACCCTTGATTGGAGTTTGGGTCTTACAATTAGCTCAAAGCTTTCCTAAAGCTCTCTAACCAGAGCCCCTCATGGAGAACGATGACGCTAAAATCATAGCCCTTGCCTTAGGAATCCCCAGCGCCACATTTGTCTCTCTAGCCCTCCTCATCACAATCAGTTTTCATTACAACCTAATAAATAGGATAGGAAGGCAGAGAACCACCCCCACAGTCTCTACCACTCCCACCAACGATGTTGATGCCATCCCGCTCGAGCAGCTCCCACCCCGAATCTTCGCACCCATACCGTGACACTTGATCCCAATCCATGACCTCCTTGGAAACAATTGGCAAGAGGTCATGGGTGAGTCGACTGATCCCGAAAATCCGGGGGGAGGGTCTCCTACCCCTACCAGAAGGCGCACGCCTGTCATCGAACCCACCGGAACTCCCAGCTATGCCCCGTATGTCCCTAGAACTCTCTCACCTGGCACGTACACCCGATTCACCGCCCGTGTCAGGGGATTCGACATGGGGTGAGACATTAGACCCGTTGCCCCTGCCACCAATTACAATACTTGGGCTGACAGGCACCCCACTCCACCACCCACAACCGGTATCGCTTCCACAGATTTCTGGGACAACGTCGACATCCCATACAGTGCTTACTTCCCTTCTCCCTGAGCAAACTCACCCGATCACTGAACCCCACCCCCAGCAGGATACGCCAGGACATGGGACCAGCCCGCACCACGCGAGCAGACACTCGAGCCTGTATGAATCGAGGCACCCATTGCCAGTACCTCTGGCCACATCTACCCTGCACCACGAAGCAGTTGGCGAAACATCAGATCACCCATCAGATCTCCGCACTGTCCCCCTCGAGCTTCCCGCTGGCAGCAGCTCACAGATTGAATCATCGCAGAGCAGCAGCATGAAGAACCAGAGCCAACAGGGGACACACTCGGAAATTGGCCAACGGAGTCGTCCAGCGACTCCAGCACGGCCGTTAACCCACCATGACCCGCTACCCCCTTCCCCTCACAGACCCTCGATCACGCCCCTAGATCGACCTCCGAGTCGTCGCAATAGTCGACCCCCAACTCCCACAGAAATGACATTATCCAGCGCCATTAACTTTTACGAACAAACAATTAATGACCCCAGTATAGCGACACCGACTATTCTCAGACAAGCCAGATATGAAGAACTTTATGTATATTTTGCCTATGAACTTCCTGTTGATTCGACTTGGGGAGAAACCCAGGCCGGAAACGATTATTTAATGAGAAAGATAAGAGGACTCCCCGCTGACGACATACTCCAATATGAAGCAGAGCAGAACACTCGCTTCCTATGGAACTCGTTACATCGACAAAATGTCATGGAGGAGTTTCCCCCTTATGAAGAAGAGGCATGAGAAATCGAGATCCAGGAACCCATGCCGGATGCCCCGCCAGTAGAACCCACCTGAGCACCGATCGGTGCCTTCTCTTACATCAGAGGACAGGCACCACCAGGAATGTACACTCCCGGGTACCTACCATTCGCTGGAGGTGGCAGAGGTGGCGGTCAGCCCGCACAACCCCACAACCTCCCACCCCACCTCCAAGATATGCACTTCCACGCTATCCTGCCCCACCACAAATGCCAGACCCACCAGTACCCTGGCAACTAGTCAATGGAGCCGTCGCCCCCTATGATGAATTCAAACCTAAAATTCTCAAAGAGGTTGACGACTTCAAGGGCGATTCAGATGACATCACCCAATTCTTCCTAAAGTGCGAACTCCACTTCGACGTGTTCAACCAGCACTACCGACACCCCCCTCATAAAGTCATCTTTTGCGTTTCACGACTTGCAGATGACACCGGGAAATGGTGGGAGTTGAGCGCGCAGCAACTAGGAACGGCGCCAACCAGGGAACAACTCTACCCGAACTATGAGGACTTTAAAACAGCCCTCACCACATGGTTTTGGAAGGATGCCAACGAACAGCTAAAGTATGTGCAGTGGGAAAAGCTTAGGCAGGTAGACTTCAAAGACGGCGACAAGTTCTTCCAGCAATTCGAAGAATTCACCTACCATGCTGGGGTCCGCACCAACAACCAGCTAATGCTCCATCAGATCAAAAAGGCCGCCCGCCAAACGAGTAAAAATACAATATACTCAGTTGATGGGGATGTGCCAACTGATTATGACGGATGGAAGGCTCGCTTAACCTGAATCGACCTCAACTGGCGCCTCAAGCAGGCAGAAGGAATAACACCAGCTACAACTTGACCACAGACACAGAAGATGACCACGCCCACCAAGGGTGGCCAAACAGCAGCTCCCGTAGTGTCAACGACGACGGCTACAGGGACGACATATGGAGGACGTGGCGTGCTGATGGATATCGACACTGTCAAGGCAGCAGCGGCAACAGCAAAGTGCTTTGGATGTGGCGAGATAGGCCACTTCAAACACGACTGTCCCAAGCATCCGAAAACCCAGGCTGAGGCATTACAATGCTGCAATACTTATTGGGACAATCACCCAGAGGAAGAGAAACAGCCCGCACTTACGGAGGTAAAAGAGAGCGCTGGGGAGTAAATGATTCAACTTACTCGGCAAATGACTTAGTTTTGACTGGTATGCCTATCGCGTCTTCTCAATGTACTTATATACCTGTAGTTATCACCGCACATTCAAATATACCCGCAACTTCGCAATCAGATCAGAAACTAAGCAAGAATCAAACCTCAGACATCATGGTAGTCCGGCTACCAACAACTAAATGTTTGGCAAGTAACCTATTACAGGCGAAAGCATCGGACAATAAGTCACCCACCATAGTGACACCCATCATAACAGTTAGACCGGATGGGGCATTGGACAAAGCGCATAGCGCCCCCTTTGACGAAGCGGCTCTACGGAGTCCCAGCCTCGCTGGGAGTTACGAGGGAATAGCCTTGGCGAAACCTCCTCTGGTAAAAGAGATTACCGTACGGTTGCCAAAGTTTAAATCCCTTATACACCAAGGGGCTTTGGATTCAACCCAGGATGACCAGAAAGCCGTGGGACAGGAAGCTGCTAGCGCCCAGGCAGTAGAAAGGGGGCATCAGGTAACCCTTGCTGAGGTACCTGACGACGAGGACGTTACGAGCTTCATGATGAACAAGAAGGCTAATTTAACACCCCCTTTAGAAACTGCGGTGACCTCGCCAATGGTAGTCGAGCCCTCACGGGTCGATGCGATGGCTAAGGAGGCCCCGCAACTCTCGCGCACTTACACTAGTGGCGAGACTTACCACAAATGGCTTAAACCATTCGGAGCGGAGTGGACTCTGCGTGGCATAGTACAAGCCAAAACAGAGTCAGAAGCAAAGGCAATCCTAAAGAATTGGATTCACAAGGCGCGAGCGGAGGAAGTCATGGATGACATGATCGAGGGGATGTGGAAGGCAATGCGTGTCGACGTGCTTTGGTGGCTCGAAGAACTACGACAGCCAAAGCGATATATCACTGCGATAAGCGGGAAAGGCAAGGACTTGACAATCGACGTCCAAATCGAAATCCTAGGAAACAGTACCAAAATTGCAACAAATGCATTAGTAGACAGCGGGTGCACCAGCAGCGCTATTAATCGGGCTTTTGTCAAAAGACACAATATCCCGACTCATGCCACTGCAGCACCCATTCCAGTCTACAATGCCGACGGAACTCGCAATCAGGGAGGATCAATTACTCAATACGCCAAAATCCGCCTTAAAGTTGGGGATCACACAGAACGAATAGACTTAGCGGTAACAGAACTGGGTGATAGACAAATATTCCTTGGCCATGACTGGCTAAGCCGACACAACCCAATCATTAATTGGAAGTCAGGAGGATTAATGTTTGCCCAATGCCAATGCCGAAAGACTCCATTTGTACTACCCAATGCAGATCCCGACGACAAGTGGGACGAGGAACTGGAAGAGGGAGAAACTATTCTCGTGATAGACTTTACGCAAGCTATCCTCATACGCGCTCATCATGCAAATGACCTCGCCGCCAAGGCTAGCAAAGGGAAAGAGGCCAAAATGTTCGAAGAAATGGTCCCAGAATGGTGTAGGGATTTCGCCGACTTATTCGAGAAAGATAATTTCGACGAACTCCCTGAACCAAAGATGTGGGACCATGCTATTGAACTCACTCCTAACGCAAATGCCAACCTCAACTGCAAGGTTTACCCTCTCAATCGTAATGAACAGGCAGAGCTCGACAAATTCCTAGACGAGAACCTCTCAAGCAGACAAATCCGACCATCGAAGTCGCCTATGGCTTCACCGTTCTTCTTCGTTAAAAAGAAGGATGGCAAGTTACGACCCGTACAAGATTATCGTAAACTCAACGAAATGACAATTAAAAACCATTATCCACTTCCTCTCATCTCTGAGCTTATGGATAAACTACGGGGCACCAAGTACTTTTCAAAACTTGATGTTCGGTGGGGTTACAACAATGTTCATATCAAGAGTGGTGACGAGTGGAAGGCAGCGTTCAGAACTAACCAAGGGCTATTCAAACCCACGGTCATGTTCTTCGGGCTTACTAACTCGCCAGCGACCTTCCAATGGATGATGAACAACATCTTCAAAGATCTCATCACGTCCGGCGCCATTACAGTTTACCTTGATGATATTTTAATCATGTCAAAAACCAAGGAAGAACATCGGCGCATCACGCACGAAGTCTTGAAGGTCTTGCAAAAGAACAAGCTATTCCTTAAAGCGGAGAAATGCGAGTTCGAGACCTTAGAGACAGAGTACCTCAGAGTCATCATCAGCGAAGGCAGCATTCGTATGGATCCGGTCAAAATTGCAGGAATAGCAGCATGGCCCGTGCCAACCAAGAAAGTGCAGTTACAGTCATTCTTAGGCTTCACCAACTTCTACCGATGTTTCATCAAGGGATACAGCAAAGTTGTCAAACCAATGACACAGCTGACAGGAAACGATCCATGGAAGTGGGGAAAAGCACAACAAAACACCTTTGAAGAGTTAAAGAGGTTGATGGCCAAAGAAGTGGTACTGGCAATACCCATGGAGAATGGCAAGTTCCGTGTAGAGGCGGACGCAAGCGAAGGAGCAATAGGTGTGGTACTGTCACAGGAGCAGGATGGAAAATGGTGCCCAGTCGCATTTCTATCCAAGTCCCTCACAGTTACGGAGCACAATTATGAAATTTACGACAAAGAACTGCTGGCAATCATGCTAGCCCTGGATGAGTGGAGGCACTACCTAATGGGTGCAGCTCAAGACTTCGAGATATGGACAGATCATCAAAATCTACAGTACTTCCGAAAGCCCCAAAAACTCAACCAATGCCAAGCACGTTGGGTAACTGAGCTCGCCGAATACCATTTCTTGCTACACCACAAACCAGGACCGGCAAACAAAAAGGCTGACCTATTAAGCCGACGAGCAGACCACGAGCAAGGAAAGGAGGACAACGATGAGGTTATAGTCCTCAAACCTGAGCACTTCAGGGCACTAGTCATGCCCACGATCGAGGAAATCCATACCAAGATTAAGCAAGCCATGCTCGACCACCACCGATGGGATAAGAACATCTCTGCATCTCTCAACCATGATCGAGGAATGAAGCTAGACAACGGTTTGATCTATTATGATCACCATATCTATATTCCCCAAGATCATGCATTACGAGGAGAAATCATCGTGGAATCTCATGACCACATCACGGCTGGACACCCTGGCATTGAAAAGACTAAAGAACTCGTCCTACAAGAATATTGGTGGCCCAAAATGAAGAAGGACATAGAGAACTACATCCACGCTTGCGAAACGTGCCAACAAACAAAGTCGAGCACTCAAGCAAAAGCAGCGCCCCTTCATCCAAATGCCATCCCCTCGCGACCCTGGACTCACATCTCCGTCGACATGGTCACTGGTTTACCTAGGTGCAATGGTCAAGATGCTATCTTAATGATCGTCGACCGATTCTCCAAGGAAATCATACCTATTGCATGTACCACAGAGCTGTCATCAGAAGGGTGGGCCAAAATCCTACGAGACGAAGTTTACGCCAAACACAGAATGCCACAAGTAGTCATCTCTGACTGAGGCACCGTGTTTGTTTCCAAGTTCATGAAAGACCTCTATGACTTGTTACAGATCAAGGCAAACGCATCCACCACCTATCACCCACAGACAGATGGCCAAACAGAACGAGTTAATCAAGAGGTTGAAAAATGCCTCCGAATATTTGTCAACCATCTTCAAGACGACTGGGTTGAATGGCTATCCCTCGCGGCATTTGCTCACAATAACCGCATACACTCCGCAACCGGTAAAAGCCCCTTCGAGGTTAACTACAGCTATAATGCTGAGATCCTCCCTGGTGCCAAACCAAAAGCACCCTTCCGGACACCCGCGTCCACCACCTTCATTTCACAAATGCAGAAAATCCATGAAGAGGCAAAACGAGCTCTGGAAAAAGCCGCCAACCAAATGAAAGCTCAATACGACAAGAAGAAACGACCGGCAATCGAGTATCAAGTAGGAGACAAGGTATGGCTCGACACGACCAACCTTAATCTCCCATGACCCAAGAAGAAACTTGACAACAAACGCACAGGTCCATTTCTCATCATTGCAAAGAAAGGAGCATCGGCTTATACCCTGAAACTCCTCTCAACCTGGCACATACATCCCACATTCAACGAATCACTCCTTACACCATACACACCACCCGCGTTCCCTAACCAAGAACAGCTGCCTCCACCTCCCCCAGATCTCATAGACGGTGAAGAACACTACGAAATCGAGAAAGTCCTTGACAACAGAGAACGCAAAGTCAGAGGAAAAGCCGGAGAACCATGGTGTTGGACTACAGATTACTTCGTCAAGTGGAAAGGCTACGGACCAGAATCGAACACCTGGGTGAAAGAAAACAACATGGACGCCAATGAACTCATCAATGACTATCTCGCTGAACACGTAGATATGGTCAATGAAAAAAAGGAGGATTGGGAGTATCACACAGATCCAAGGACAGGGAAGAAACTCAGGAGTTGGGATGAACTCTATGAGCTCTGGGACATATTCGGAGGACATGACGACCCTTCTACAGACACTAAATCGCAACTAGAACCAACGGGCATACCTTAACAGCAGTCAGGACGCCTGCCTTAATAAGGGGGTAATGTCACAATTTATTTCTTTTCCTTATCTAAGTGCCTCTTATCTTATCTTATCTTTGGCGCTTACTGTTATCTTATCTTTAGATCTGTGACTCCACGGAGCCTTCATAAATCTTCACATTGTCACACTCCACCAATGTGTCATATTCTCGGCTACCGTGTATTTGCCTTATTCATCTTCTAACATGGTACCCTCATCTTAGTACTCATTACAGACTCTCAACTTAGTATAAAAGTAGTTTACTCAAAGCTGTATATTCCCTAGCTTTGAGCTAATGTTTACTCATACCGAAACACATTCATTCTTGCTAAAGCACTAATCAGTGTGACTTTGATCATCAATCACTACGGGACTCAGCAGTGATTGTACAAACACGATACAACCATTGTTTACCCTTGATTGGAGTTCGGGTCTTACACAATGGCAGGTGGCTTCAAGAAATTTTATGTCCAGTCTCAGGTCCTGGCTCTATCTAATTAGCTCCTTGCACCGACCTTTGATTATGGACAGATTCTTTCCCTTCAGAATCAGTAAAACAACCCCAGACACAACATGCAGCCCATACTAAGTCTGTGACATGTTTAGTGGCAGCACAGAACCCCGGTGTTCCTTTATTGGGACCTTGTCCAGTTATCTATCTATCTATCTTGGCTTGCCTCAATGTCACAATGACAATAGAAAAGCAGAACATGCCAAGTGAAATCATGAGTTGGAGTCAGAGGAGTTCTCAAATTCACAGAAAAGGTTCCGTTGAAGACACTGAACCATTCCGTTGAGGTGGCATTCACTGTCAAAGAGTTGGACAGAGACAATTGTCATCGAGGAACCCGAGAGCCTATGGTGCAAGGCGCTTAGTCACCACCTCTGATGTGCAGTGGCCAAATTCTCGGAGGGTAATTTTTTGAAAAGTTGGGCACTAATTTGCCCTGATTTGGCAGTAGATTGAGTAAACCAATTCATTTCAGTATTTGTGCACAGTAATTAGAAGTAATTAGTCGAGATACTGTAGTCTCTGACCTGGTTGACAGGGAAAAAATTCGAATGGGAGTAATTTTTTCCCATTTTCTGACCAAATTTGCCTCAATTTTGGCCCAAAACTCACCTTCGGATAGTCGGCAGCGTAGTGCGAGAGGCAAATAATACCATATAGGGCAGTCACGGCCCCGCGAAGTTGTCGTGGCCAAATTGGCCCCAGATGACATTCTATATCGGTCTGTATCTCAAGCTACATGTACTTTTATCAAAATTCCTCTGGCCAATCATCTTATCTTATCGAAAGAATGCGTTTGGCAAGAGCAAAAATAAATCGGCTAACCTTGCTGGCTTTGCAGATCAGAGGTGGTGACTAAGCGCCTCGCACCATAGCGAGTTTGGCATCACGGCGTTTGCCGACTCTGCAGCAGCTATACTCGGCCGGCAACGCGTCGCGTTCCTCCTTTATCAACGACTTCGAAGTTCTCGTGCCACTACTAGCTCGAAACATTGCTATGGGGTTGGAGCAGACATTGGAGTTTGAGACGACAAAGGAAATTTTCCTGTATTCTACTAGCCCATACAGTTGTAAAGAAGACCACGTCAAGGGCAAATACGTGAGCGTATTGCTTCAGCGGTGTACGCTAAAATGTACGAACGAGGCGTCGTGACCCTTGGGTACACCAGGGACCTAATCCAATGCACATCCGTAGACCTGCTTAGCGGTATTTCTCCATCTCTCGAGATCAACAGCAAAGTCTTGGGCGTACTCGACCTCGAGATGGTGAAGTCGTTTGCCGACAAGAACGAGACTATGAAGAGGATCTCCAAAGGCATCTTCTGGATGGTTCACCAGGTCCGTCAGGGTACCAGCAACTATCCTCTGATTGTCGCTTCCACCACCAATGCGAGAAAGCGCGACTGCGAGGGTTGTATCAGGAGATAACGTTCCAGTCTGCCTTAGAGATTCGATCTCTATCAGTTGAGAGACAGCTTGTCGTATTGACATGTACCGGGGGGGTTCGTAGATCTTCTGACCACTGCCACAGATAGTAAGATGCAAGAGAGAAAGAGGAAGAAAGTCCCTCACCGAGCTAAATTCTCTTCACTCTGTTCCTTGACCTTTATATCCAGCAGCACGAGCGTGTGCAGACCGAGATCTGCGTTCTCCTTGATTCTGTCGTAGAAACTGTCGGGTTTCCATGTATCCGTGAAGAAAACTAGAGAGACTGTCTGGCCAAAATTGTAGAGTTGGAGGCCACAGGCGCCGACTGCGTTCATTATCGATGCATTGTGGATGACACGGGTGGGGATACCCAGGGCCCGAGCGCGAAGGATGATGTCAGTATGCGTTGTTGCCCTACGAGATCCAGTTGTGAGCCTACGACCGAACAAAAAGAAGGCTACCAACCCGAATGGATCACCAACAACCAACAGGGATACGTCCTCCCTGTCTGCATTCGCCAATATTTCATCGCTCTCCGTTTCCACCATGTCCCGGTCGGCGAGAATCAGTGGATTTTCGTAGAATGCTTCCTTGCATACGTCGGCCCAAGAAACATCGCGACGGATGACTATCATACCAGTTTTTCTTTTTGCACCATCAAGATGCTAGTATATGCTTCCAAGTATACACGAGAAGATCCTTTGATAGCCTACGAAAATGATAAGAAATGCGTCAATCAGAATATACTGGATATTTTACCTCGAGCCCGCGAATGGTGACATCCTTTTCATCGCAAAGCCCAAGACCGATGATGTAGAACATGGTGGTAAGGAAAGATCGGATCCGGCAATTTCCGTGAGAGCGAGAAGGTTCAAGGAAGGATTCTTATTTGATTCTCTTATTTACCCAGTATCTAGAGCAACCATAAAGGTGTAAAATCTGAGTATCATCTACAAGTTTATAGCTACGAAACGGCCCACTCGGCATTCCTATTGCACAGAAAAATCTAGTAAAATTTGAACAACGCATCTAAAGCATTGCATACTCCCTGTTCGTCTTCGCCTGTGCATTTCCGGTATACACCGGTAATTCATACACGTACGCTTGCCAAGTCTCGTTTGACACAATGGGAGCAGTCGCAAACTCCGCCATGTTCATCCCAGATATATACGCCCTCAAATGCGGCAACATCGAAGAAACCGCACGATCCTCACGCATGCGCTGTTGCACTCGCGAGAGTCCAACTTCGGAGTACCAGGCCGGATCCTGACGGATCACAGCGCACTCATACACATCCAGGATACGCTGGGGAACGTTGGCCTTCTTCGCTGCGGAATATGCAAAGGCATGACCTAGTGCCTCGATGACTGGCTGAGACTGAGGAAGAATGAGGGAGTTGAATTCTTTGCTGCGATGGTCGCCTATACCAGCAAGGAGCTGGCCATTCTCTTCCATCAGACCGTGAGCATGCTGGGCTAGCAATGATTCATCGGCGTCTGGTAAAGCGATGGTGTAGCGCTTCAGAAGAAGCTCGGAGAACAACCGGATGCACAACGTAAGGATCTCGCCTTCAGCAACTACGGCGCCTACTCGAGGAGTCAGTCACTGCACATGGACACCGTTCATATATCTGACCTTTTCCGTCGTTCTATAAGGCATTCTCATGTTAGCAAGAGTATGTGCTCAAAGCCAGCTCATCTCACCTCCATTCTTGCCATGTAATTCTGTTCGAACGTTCCTACGAATACATTAGAAGAAGTTGGCGCCGCAATATTTTCAGCGACTACATACCTTGTGCTCCGCAACGTTCCGAGATCTCGGCTATGCAGCGCTGGAAGTGACGGACCACCGTAGCCTTCGTGATGACTGCCATAGCATGTCGAAGCCGACCATCCAATGCAGAGTCCTGCGATTCTCGTATCACCGACGCGTACCAGTGATCTAACACATATCCGATAGCGACTGCACTCGCGATAGGCCATTGCTGGGTCCTGAAAGAGATTATGGGGATCATGGAAGAGCTCTTGCGGTCCGTAATGCACCGATGCATAGAATAAGAGCCGACGATATAAGCCGACATCTTCACAGCATAGATCAAGGGAGATACGATCAAGAGGGAGCCTAATTGTATTCTCCAATTCTCGTCCCACCATGCTTCGAGGGGTCGTTCGGGAGCAGTAATGTGCTGAAGATCAGCGGCCACCAGCGCCGTGTGGGGAAGGCGAACATGATCAAACGAAGTGATGGAGAAATCGAGCGGACCAGTTCCGCTACGACGGGGAAGGCGCGTAGACTTGACACCGCGATACATTTCTTTTTCATCGCTGTTTGAATGAATTAATAAGTTTGTTAGATCGGCTGAGAGTAGGGAGTATCTTACCAGATAGGTACGATGAAGTATCTACACCCAAGATCTTCTCCCTTATCCATCAGCCTTGCCATGACCAACGCAACCTTTGGAATACCAAAGGCGGGTGTAGAGGCCGGCATGAACCTGATAAACGAAATTAGGAAAGGACCATTTCGATAAAGGCTAAGCTTACTTGGTGGCTTCTTCACGCGGAGTGTTGAGAATATAGCTTCCATCAGACATTCGTGTAGCCGTCGTTTCGATATTGAAAGCATCGAGCCCGTGGCCACGTTCCGTCAAGAGGAAGATCCCTACTTTTTCGAAACGGAGCAGTTCAGAGACGAGGGGCCTCAAGTCCGGACGGGTATCAAGGTGACGCGACAGAGTACCAATAGTCAAGCCCACATGGGCCGCAAGAATGGTGAACATCCCAATATCCAGGCATGTAGCTGGATCCGTGAACAAGCCCCAGAAGCGTTCAGTGCTGTGTTGAACGTCGGAGGCGGTCATGGCTGGTCAGGAAGTCAACAACCTTGATAGAAAGGAAGAATAGGTTGGGCATACTGTGTGTACTGAACATAAGCTTCGCTCTCTTGTATGCAAGAGCAACTCGTTCATCTGTAGTAAGTTTCTCGACCTGGATACGAAAGAGGGGGTGCTTCGCTACTGTAGATTGGCTGTTCATCGTTGAATTGGTTATAGCATGACGCTGTTTTGCAGGCCTTTTATAACAGAGCAGACCCTTGCACCGAATGCGAATAAACGGATTTGGACGAGCAATGTATACATTTTTTCAGGCGTCCGATAGATAACTTTACGTTGCGGTGCCGCGGCCGTAAGGATTGAGTGAATGGACTAAGGCTGGACCAAGACCCGGATAACGTGCCGCTTTTCCTCAAGCATGGTGTTTCTTAGAAACTACGAACTTTGATGATTGGAGGAGGAGGAAGATATTTATTCTGGTCTATGTCCCTGAGAAGGAAGGAAGTTTTATTACCCGATGGTGCTCCTCAACAGAAGCGTGCAAGAAACTGACCAGAGTCCGTACTACACAAATAACCTGCCTGAGACAGCTCGGCAACACTGGCATCAGAAAGTACACGGTGAGCGAGGTCCGCGACAAGTCCGAAAATATGAATCAGTTACTTGATATGCTGTATTGTATGCTGGCGCCTAAAGATTCACCGCAAAAGGAAGGGGACCTTTTGGGGTGTGACCATTAAATGGTATTGTAGACGCCGAGAGGAAAAAACATTTCTTCACTGCTTAGAGGGTAATCGTAAAGCATTAAAGCATTTGAAGTCGGATCATAATAGCTTGAAGTGATACAGATCCTCTTGAGCTGGAAAATGTACACAACCTGGAGGAAAACGCGCGAAGTTGAAGTTGCAGTCTTGACAGCGACGCGGAAAGGGAGCGTGGGAATTATACAACCCCATGCGGAACTCAGGGGTAGTGTTGCCGCGACTCGGCTAGGCTTATGCCGACTTTGGTAATTGTTCTTAGCCGAGTCGGCTTAAGTCCATAACCATGATGTCGGCTAAGCTAGACTTCGGCTCAAGTCGACTTGAGACTAACGATCTAAAAAGGAAGTCACTAAGTTAAAACGCACTTTCCAAGGCAAGATGCCTTGTACATCCTTCTAACATCCTTCAGAATCAATACATGATGATATAGAGGACCGAGGTGTCCAACTGACAAATCTGTAAGTACATCTTCAATATAGCTATAAACTACAGTCCCTTCACCTTTTTAGGGAATCCATCGGACTGACCTCGGCATTTGTACGGGCACTGATGCTCAAACTTCGGTTGTTCCGTTTTATGATATTAATGAGCATTTTGAAGGTCTATTTTCCTCGATATGTGTTGGAAGCTTATTTTACATAATACAGGGTGTGAGCTTATGTGTCCCAGGGGAGAATAAAGGTCAAGAAGATATTGGCCAAATCAGGCACCTTCATTCGGGCTAAAGCGACTCGAGCCCGGCTTTAGCCGGCTAGTTGATGAGCTTGAGCCTAGAATGAGTCTGAGCCAATCAAGACTCAGACTCGGCTTACCGGCTCAAACGACTTCAAGCCGAGTCGCGGCATCACTACTCGGGGGTAATGATTCCTCCTGTTCGGTACCGTAGCACTTTTCGATTTGCATTGCGAGAATCGCTCTGTTCGGCTTGAGGATGTGCCTCCTTCTGAGGGATAAAAATAGATTTGCCGTTGTTTCTAGGAGAAAATGAGCGCTTTTTATTGTGGAAAACATGTATTTACACAGTATTCTCATTCCTGAACATGTTTTCTACTCTCATAAAAACCCATAATGGCGAGTCGTTGATATTTTTCCTGTATGATCTTTAACATAATAAAGCTAAGCTTAACTGGCATTGATCAAAATGTTCCGCGCTACGGTGGTCCGGATCCGGGGCCGACGGGGCCAGGAAACGACGGGTATCGACGCGACATTAGAGTGAACAAACACTGGTAGTATGAATTTTTGAATCTGAAGAGAAATGGTCTCGCGCCGTAAGCGTATGGTCCACTCAGCACTGTGTATGGCCGGTTTAAATCTAAGCCGGTAATATACAGAGGAGTTGCTGATACTATCATTTCGAAAAGAGGTCACAGGTCAATCGGCGTATGCAAGGTAGTATTATCGAGCAGGTATGCTTTCGTCAGGTGTACTACTTCCGATGTAATAGTGGAATTGAACGATCATAGAATTTAAGGGGAACAACAAATTTGAGTAATGGTAATCTCTGAATTATTATGAAGCCAGATACTGCGTCAAATTTTATTTATTAAATGATACTAAAGCCACTTGAAAGACGACAATTTCTTGCTATAAGTACATCGGACTTAGTAGGCAACTGATACAATGGGCTACAAAATATGTGCTCTATTTAGGGAGGATACGAATAGACACATTCTAACATTTATCCCTTTCGCCCTCAGCTAATCTTCATTTCGCGTCTGTCTACAAGATTGTACTTGGTAAGCACGAAAGTGGTACGCGCTACGAGTGTACTTACGGATCAAATACTCAAGAGCCCCGCGCTATACGTACGGGTGGTAAGCAGCAACCAGTTCAACTATATAACATCTAACTTATCATGCGGTAGTATCTACCTCCAGTGTGGTATGAACAGTTATTAAAGTACACGAGACCGGAGACGGCGCTAAAAATAGGTCTATAATCCGGACCCAGAACCGTGCCTTAAAGCCGCTCAAACGGATTTGCGTTATACACTGTTACGCAAAACGAAAACCTGCCTGAGACAGCTCGGCAACACTAGATGCACAGTTGATGATCATGATGAAAAAACGCAGAGCTGCGCCCATTTCTATGCTCCATTTTCATTCAATTGGCCCATCATTATCATGACACCGATAGCCTTCGTGCGGTTCGCAAATCAAGCTGGAACAGCTCCCACTGTAGCAGATGAACCGGCGTAAACCTTTGGCTCATCGAGCTCGTGTTCCTGCGGCGAGGGTCGTTATATGGAGGTTTTTGTGCGGGGGCAGTAGTCTTCATCATCCTCCTTCCCCGCAGTCATGGCAGAATTCAGATCCTCTATTCCATTACCGTTTATTCCTGACGACCTTACTGTACCCCAGTTCCTCCTCGACGATTACAAGCATCCGTTGAGTGAAATGAGAAAGGAGGATGACGCAGTCTGGCTTATAGACGATGCCACCGGAAGAGAATACACGTTCAAGGAGGCGAGTAATTTCACAGTTAGCTCGTGAAATGGCTGACCCTTAGATATAGTTGCGCACTCGTAGCAACGGCTTCGCAAAAAGCTTGCATACTGAATGTAACCTCAGTAAGCTTCCCTAGGATTTAAGCGATAGTGGAAATTCACTTCAACGCCTCATGTTTAGAGGAAGACGACGTTGGTGGGTACACAATTACTTCATTCCACAAAAAGAATTCACGTGTATCATACAGTATTGTTCTTCAGCCCCAACCATATCGGTAAGTGGAGTCCGCCAACCTGCGAACCAGTAGGACCAGCTCACGCACGTTATAGACTACGTCGTCGCGACATGGGCTATCCACCGACTAGGAGCGACGATCGCGTACGTATCGACGGGTTTCACGGCTTGTACTTAATCCTTTTCAGGGCCGCCAATCCCCTTTACACTATCGTGGAGCTGGAGGATTTGTTGTCCCTAACAAAGGCAACGAGAATACTCACCAACGAGCGGTTCCTCAAAGTCGTCACCCCTGCAGCAAATACATTTGGTATCCCTACGAGTTCGATTCTATTGTTTGATATCGGTACTGTTAATCCTAGATCGGGATACACTATGGTGTCGGGGCTAGTGTCATATGGGGAAAATTCGTCTGCTCAGATTCCAGAGAAACGGTTGGCTCCAGGTGAAGGCAAGACCAAGGCCGCTCTTCTGTTCTTCTCGTCGGGAACCACCGGAAAATCTAAGGTGCGTATGAATGAATTGTCTGATACCGCTTATGTAGACTTTTGATGTTCCTTACCAGGCTGTGGCGCTTTCTCATTATGCTGTTATCGCCAACGTCCTTCAGATGACAGCGCATCAGAGAGAGAATGGGAAACCCCGAGGCCCCGAGAAATGGGCTCTTCTAGCTGAGGACGTGATCACCGGATGTAAGGACATCAACCTTCAAGTTTCACCGGCGCTCACTATTTCCCAAGTATTGCCTTTTTTCCATGTGTACGGCTTGATTGCAAACGTGAGCGCTGCAAGCTCTTCTGATGAATTATTTGTCCAACCTGACTGTATTCAAAAGATATACTGGGCCTTATTTCTTGGGGGAGGTTTCATATCGAACTGCTCCAGAATTGCGCATATCTGACAAGTGCACATTATAAGATGACTGTTGATGTAGTGCCAAGGTTGAGCCTATCTAATTTTCTCACAAGCATAACAAAGTACCACATCGCCCATCTTTAGTACGAAACAAACAAATTTATTTTCCTCGCACTCAATTTAACTGTTTACTCTAGTCTTGTTCCGCCCCATGTGGTCTTAATTTGCAAAGTGCGTATGGATTTGAGCCAGTACTAGTTCTATAAGTTCTGCACCAACTACTCACTGTTGCAGGATCCCTCGGTGGCCTCTCGCAACTTTGACCACGTCAAGCTAATCTTCACCGGAGCAGCGTCTCTTTCCGTCGACCTTATGCACCAGGCTACAAAGGTCTTCCCAAATGCCGCCATATCCCAAGGCTACGGTAAGCTCCAGTCACTCAATCATTCGACCCTATCTGATCCTATGTTTTAGGTATGACAGAGACCATTATTGCTGCGATGCAGCCGACGGACCAGCTAATTAGTACGGGAGGATGCAGTCCGATGCTTCCAGGTTTCGTCGCTAAGGTCGTCAAGGCAGACGGGACCCTTGCTGTTGCAGGAGAAACAGGAGAACTAGTCATGACCGGGCCGTCTCTCGGTTTAGGATATGTTGGCGATGAGGAAGCGTAAGGTGTTTCTACTATTTTCTATTTCCGGCTTAGTGGCCTTTTCCAGCACAAAATCTACATTCATTGACGGGTAAGAGCTCAAATTCGGTTTTTGGAGTCGAGGTATCATAGTCATACCCTCTTTGTTAAAGTTGGGTCCGTTCGGGAGACGAAGTCAGATTCAGCGAGTCAGGAGAATTGTTCGTAGTGGATAGGCTTAAAGTAAGTTACGTCCGAGTCTTACTATATCCTCCCTTCAACTTTCACATGAACTCATCAAAGTCCGCGGCTTTCAAGTTGCCCCCGCCGAAATAGAGGGTAGCTATACTCGTTTCCATGCGCAGTTATTTGGTTCGACCCTTCCATAGATCATCTCATGAGCCATCCTCATGTTGCTGACGTCTGCGTGGTCCCCATCGCAGACGAGTAAGTCTAGCTAACGTCCTAATCATCTACTTTCACACTCAACTTGTTCAATAGGTACTCAGGTGAACTTCCTCTGGCGTTTGTTGTGCCCAGCACACAAGCACGCCAAATCATGAATGACGGCGGAGACCCAGAAACCATCAAAGACCAGATCAAAAAGGTAAGCGAACGAACTGGCGAAAGGCTTGTTACCCTGATCTGATGCCTCATGATTTCAAAGCACGTCGCCGACCATAAAGTCAAAGAGAAATGGCTTGCTGGGGGCGTCCGCTTTATAGATTCCGTTCCAAAGGCAAGTCAACTCGTCGTGTTCCAAGTTTGTCGTAGCACTTATCGATCGCTGGTATCGATGGAGTCCGAGTGGAAAACTACTTCGACGGATCCTCCGAGATGGATTGAAGGTCGCGGCTTAGAGATACACTGTGCAAATGTATGTCCGTACTTGGTCGATGCCTGAGGCTGAGATCAGCGTTTTCAATAAATATCGACACAAATTTCGCATACAAAGTCGGAAACATCATCCGGTTGGACCGTGCCGTGTAATACTACCCTACCCTAGCTCAGAAACCGATCCTTTGGATAATATGATGTAAGCCCCTCAGTATAGAAGGTTAAGTCTCGGCAACAACGTTTGTTACAACAACACAAGATAAATAAATTAGGGAGGTTCCCCGGTACACGGCGTTAACTTAAAGAAAGTACTCTCAACAGTTACGCGGCAGTGTACCCCATGGTTTTGCCCTGAGGTTTGTCCTTGGGGGAAAATCAGTTTCAATAAAGGCAAACGAACCACCATGACTGACATTCATTCGACCCATTTCAAAATCATCGTTGAATACCTCTTTAGTTATTGCGACTATTGGTGCCCGTCCTTGCATCCCGTCAGTTCTCCGTGTGCCTTGTGATGACTGGGAATTAGTATCCCTTATCATAGTGCTCGTGATACTCAGATCATTCGAAGATGTATAGGTATCCCGTCCACCCATAATTCGGATTCGCGAATTCAATACCATGTAAACGGTATTAGCATACAGCTTGGGCATGATGAGGGAACCCAAAGAAAAGGATAAGGTTGAGCAGAGCGACAACAGCTGAACGTAGGTGGTGTTATTCTTGCAAGAACGTTAGATGATACGGAGCACATACCTGTCACAGATCCTGTTTCAACAGTAAGACGAATTAACTTCGTGACAAGCAATCGGGTGCGACGGAAGCCCGTATCGCTGCGCATAAGCTACGGAAATTAACATTAACGGAGGTAACTGAAAGAGTAAAAGGGCTCACATAGTAAGTCATACAGATAGCGATGATGATGATATCACACAAGGCGGAAGCTCCACACCAAATCTGCCCATAAATCAGCGCTGTAAACACGGGATGCCCAAGGCAGATACTTACTCCGACGGCGACGGATGTCCTCCGGTTATTGAGTTTAAGGACGTTGCCTGCTTCGAAAGAATAGGCACCCGTGGTTATAGCTATAGTGCTTGTCAAAGACACCTGTGAATAGATGAGCCAGATCGTCACAAAGAAAGAGCACATTGACGAACACAAGTCACGAATATCGGGACGATTGGTGACTTTGACAACACGAAGATTTGGTATGCATAGAAGACCTGCCCGACACAAGCAACTGCACTTATTATAAATAACGGAAAACCAACAGAAAATGTTGCACGCACCGACACCGCTCATGATGGGGACAGTGAGCCAATCAAGGTGCATATCAGTGAGGGCTTCGATGTCGCCGAAGCCGTACCCGAACATTGAGAAAGCGTCGTGGGTGACGAGCATCGTCTGAACAAACTCGACGATGTATATGCCATAGACGAGATATTTTGTGAACCGCCTGTCTTTCGGAAATGCTAGATAGTACAGATCTAACGAAAATAAATTAGAAACAGTTCAATGGAGTAATTCCGAGCGACGCACACAGTTGCACGGACAGAGTCCCGAAGAGCCCCCGGTGCAAGAGATAGGCAACGGTCTAGGTTGTCGTGTTAGCGATTGAATAGACGAAACGTGTAATTCGCCAAAGCAAAGGTCCAGACCTGAAATGAGACGACTTAGTACATACTACCGCTTGATTTCAGGATTATGACTTACAGCCTTTCTATGGGATAGCCTGCGGGGACCGGCTGCATGTTGTAACTGGGGTCGTTGTACCGGTCCTGAAGGGAGAAGCTTATACATATATTTCCGACAATCATCGTGAGAAATCTGAAAGATGGTCCTCGAACGCTCAAAGTCTGTCACGATCACAGAGTTGCATCACGCTACGGAAACGAACTGAGTGAACCATCGCAGTCTAACCAGGCACGATTTCGACAATGTTCATGCGGTCAGGTGCATTGGCCCATCAAAACTCATTCAAACCACGACTCGGATTCCGATCGCCTGGCTGAGAATATTTTTTCCGCACCTGACGGAAGAGCTTCCGGCAGGTTGATATGGTCCTGCAGAATCTAAGGTTACTCCGGGGATAAACTGCGGGAAGAAGTGACATAATAGCGGTTATCACTCGCCGTTCTACGTGGCTGTTGAAGAGTAATATCATGTTGGCGCGGCCCGCGCCACAACTTCTCCGGGGAATCGGTCCGGCGGCCAGTCCTTCACAAACGCTCCTAATTTTTTAAACTTTCCTTTCGGGTGTTCGTTGTTCCCGTTTCCGTGTGTCGTTGTTTCATGGGCCTGAGCTCCGCTGCTGATGCCGCACTGTTGCACTTGTTCGGTGCCTGTGCTTTGTTGTTTCCATGGGCCCAGGTTCTGCTGCTCCTGCTGCTGCTGCAGCTCTTTTTCTTGGATGGCGGCGTGCTTGACTTGGTGTTTGTGTTTTGTTGGTTCCGTTCCATAGGCCCTGCCATTCCTGCTGCCCCGCTGTTCTTCGAAATTGTGTACTGCAACATTGCGCGTCCTTGGTGCTTGCGTTTGGTTTTGGTCATTCCCGCCCTGCCAGTTTTTCGGTCCTCTATGTTGCTCGTGGTCCATGCGTATAGCTGTATGTTTCACAGTATCTCACCTTACATGACCACATCCACTTATGATGTGTTACTTCGGAATGCATCGCTGGTTATTTGTGTTTTTTTTCACTTGTCCCTATAACACTTTAAATCCATGAGACGTCCTTGGCTGGCAACTGAGGGTATCACAGCGGCATGGAGTGTTATAGTCTGTGACACGTTTAGTGGTGGTACAGAATCCCGGCGTTCCTTTTTGGGACCTTGTCTGGTCATCTATCTATCTATCTCTCACTATGACGTCACCCTCCGCACTTGTTCAGTAATCTTTCGCTTTGACCAACTTTCAATTTGGCCAACAAAGCGCATACGCCGTGAGTGTGTCACATTGTTTATCATTTTGGGGCTATCTGACTAGTCGTAGGGACGAGGAAGGAGAAAAAATCACTAGTGATGCCACCTAGGGTCTATTGCAAGCGTGCAATTACCTCATGGAGTCACAGTGCACCAACAGCGCGGTGATAGTAAACTTACCACTCGGTCGAAGTTTGTTGCCGGGCTTCTCACATTTTGTCGGCGCGGATAGATCCTGATGCCGTAGTAACACTCGTGTTCCAAAGACCCGTCTGCTGTTGGGCCGCTTTCTGTCTTGAAGATGTTAGGCACAAAAGAGAAAATGTATAACTTAGGCTGGTCCGAGATAGAGGTCCGTGCTCGATATGCAATAGTGAGTGAACCCGGGTTTTCCAAATACTCAATGACTGGCTATGTCAGGAAAAGTTTTCTGGAGTCAGTGAAGCAATTACATTTGTTTGGGGTCTTGCATAGCAATCTTGAACCACGAAACGTGGCGAAACGCTGGATAGAAACTCTGGTTTCGATCTCTTCCAGGTCCCTTGAGAATACAATATTGACTCAGGTTCAGACTGATATCGCGTTGGCAAGACAAACCCACCTCCATCGCAATCTCAGACAGGGAACGAAGAAGCTTATCTTAGTCTCTTTGACCGTGGCTTGCGATATGCCGCTCCAGTGCGACTGATATTCTTCTGAATAAACCGGGTCGAGGAGTTCGGGATTGAATGACAGAAGACAAGCAAACATTCGCAAATGAGCCTCTGATACCTGCTCCCCGCATTGCATATGGAACTGGAGCTTTTCGCGTCCTTGCTTGGCTGACGCCTGTTAAGAATCAGGGTATTTAGAGTAATACACAAAGTAATGAATACTCGAGTAAAACCCAAGTTGTGAGCGAAGATGTCCTAAAGCCGAGTTCCAACCACCAAGAGGGATCCGATATGGGTGCTAACAAGCGCTAGGTGTAGTTAACGGGGCGTCAGCAAGCGCTAGGCGTAGTTGGGAAGCAGTTGATTGGCAAGCACTAGGCATAACCGATCAGGAATGCTTAAATCACACAGTTAAGTGGACTTCGAAGATGGGTAAAATTAGATTGAGAAATCCTAATACAATTTATCTACGAGTTTATATACTAATGGAAGGTTCAAGTCATTATTATTCTACAATGTTCCATAATATTTTAGTATTAGTATGAAGAATCGAGAGAGTAACAGAAAGTAATAGAAAATACCAGCGAGTCACCGTTAAGACTGAGAAGGCCGAGTATGGGCATGTGTTGACTCATGCACCGAGTCAACGGATAGGTGAAATCCATAACAACGCCCTAGGCATGTTCTTCTTGATCTTGGATTCAAGGAAAAGAGTGAACTGAGAACTACCCTGCCTCTTTGTCAGCCGATGAAGATGTGATTCATGAGGACCTCTCACCTTTGGATGCCTTTCCATGTAAGAAGATCGTACCAGCACCAGCAGAAATTGGGAGTTTGTATCATTGAGACGCGAGGCCCTAACATTGTTTTAGTGAGCGCTATCGTGACACTGGACGAGATGACCATTTGGTAAATATCCAAACTTGGTGTCTTGAGAAGATTTTAGTTGCTTGATGAACTGCGAAAGATTGAGAAAGACAAAGACAAGACATGTCAGGATCCATGATTACCTTGTCAGATGGTTCAGGCCAAGAATATTGCTTGACGTCCAGAATCTCCATGATGAGCAAATGATCGTTGTCAGTGTAATATGTAACAAAGGGGGTGTCCTTTCCGCCTTCTCGCGTGATGTCCAATGAGGCCTTGCTCATGGTCACCTTTGTATCCATCCACGCGCCTGTGATGTCCGGGGCAGCTCTTTGGGCTGCTCCAGACATGTTTTCCATTTGCGTAAAAGTAGAAGTAGTGAAATGGCGAAAGACATAGCTTTATACAGATGTTAGTTCTTTATTGTCAGTAGAATGGTAACACGGACTCACGAGTCCAATATTTTCACATCTTTGTATCCATCCATCTTCATCGTGCCAATCGTGTTAGACTTGAGCTCAGGCTTTGCTTTCTCCCGGTTTGGCCATGCGGGGAACGTAGTGATGTTCGGGTCAGGCTCAAAGCCTGCGACCCGGCCCAACCCAGCCCAACCCAACCCTGAAAAGCCCGACCCTCATGCTGGGCTTTGGTGGGCTCAAGGCTCGGGTGTCGACTCAGGAAAGCCCAAGCCCTGGGCTTTCAGCCCGATGATCAGTGTTGGCATTGAACGGCATCTGATATCATGTGATCCGCTGCTGAAACAACTGATCAGTGATCACAGCTTTCTTCTTGACTCTCACGTCCACGTCGCCTCAGTTTTCTGTCCAGCACGATTATCAATCTCTATATCAAGTTATAATATTTGCCTATCCATGTTGTTCTATCATGGTTATCCTGGTTTCTGAACCCGTATTTCCGCAGATGCTCAATTATGATGTACTTTGACCTCCAGAAAATGACATATTGGAGGTCAAAGTACGTCATAAGTGGCCATCCATGCCTAGAAGGGTGGAAATATGATTAAAAGCAATATCAGGTACGTCCTATCAATCTAATTTCATCGCCTTGGTGGCTGATAAACTGTACAGTTCTTACATGATACTAAATACTGGTGAAATAAATAAATTTTAACTTCTGGAATCTTTCTTTCATGCCTCCACGAGACGAACCTGATCCCGGTCTCATTGTCGATGGAAGACGTAATCATCGACGACCACGCCGCTATGGTGAAAGCGCTTCACCATCACCACCGCCACTTCCTATTCCATCGACCCGAAAACGTGGGCCTGACCATCCAAATCCATCGGAAGGTGATGGGAATAGCACTGAGCTATCTGCATCTCGGCCACCCAAACGTGTACGTACTGATGGTGAGACCCTGGAAGCACACGACGATGAACCTGAGGCACCAGAAAAGCAAGCCGGTACGTGAATGAAGCTATGATTCCTGACAAAATAGCACTAAATGCCTTTAGACACTCTCACCGAGTCAATGAATCAACGTCCCACCTCTCCTGAAGTCTCTATCCTTCCTCGCCCTGACGGAACGGGTTCGAGCGGATTTGCAAAAGATATCGAGAAGATGGTCGCCGTATTGAAGCCGAAGACCTCTCTCTCGACAAATGTCACCGCTGATTTGAAACATTTTTTTGAAGCAGCGCCCGATGAGGGAAACAAGAAAGGAGAGATGGCCCCTCGGAAGCGTTGTACTATATGTCGGTGAGTGCATGACTATCATATAACAATTGTACGCTTACATCCTAATATAGCAATACCTTCTCTATCGATCCGACTACTGGATGACGTCATCTCGCCGCAAAGCATAAGGTATGATCTTCTTTTGTCACTACATCTTCTAGTAATATATTAACGGAAGACTAGGCAGATTACCGTGCGTGGTGCAAGGCCAACAACTTTGAATCGATGCTTCCTGAAGATACTGCTGAACGTCGCAATGATGAGAAGAAGAAGCTCGCTCAGTCTTCACTGGACAACCATGTTATCGATCTCACACATCAAAAACACGAGACACGCGTTGTTTATACTGTACACAACTGGGATCGTGCAGTAATACGATGGATGATCAACACCGATCAAGTATGTTCCACCTGTATCCTGAAGCGATGAGAATTGAGTCTAATATTTCCGACTCTCACAGCCTATTGATGCTTTTCAACATCCAGACTTCATTCGGATGATTCAGATGGCCGCCCAAGCACCAAATGGTGAAATCTTTTTGCCTGGACGAAAGGCGACACGCCGTGCGATCCTAGAATGGAGCAACGAGCATTTAGTGAATTTGAAGAACCTTTTTGCGGTGAGCTGGCGCCTTACACGCTAATTGCGGTATTATGACTCATTTTCTTTTAGTCAAATAGAGTTACCGGACGTGTATCATTTACGAACGACGTTTGGCAAGCCGGTAATGTTGACAGCTACTTTGCTGTGACTGCACACTATATCGAAGAGAAGGAGCCTTGCCAATGGACTCTGCAGATGGCATTGATTGGGTTTGTACGCTTGACTGGAGCACATACTGGTAAAAGACTGGGCCAGCTTCAATTCAAAGTGGTAGAGCGTGTTGGTTTGCAGAAACGCGTAAGTAATTAGCATGTTGATCATATCAGGTCTGATTTTGCGACCAGTCTGGGCCAGTAACATGTGATAATGTATCTTCGAATGATGGCATGATGGTGGAGTATTCTTTTCGCATTCGCCTTGCGGGGGATACAATGTATGAAGCTGAACAAAACCGTGTTCGCTGCTCATCGCATTCGGTGAACCTAGGGTCCCAAAAATTTATGCGTACTTATAGCAAGGCTCCACATTACGATCCTCTGAATCCCGACGCTCATATTCCTACTGATAGAGACGAAGTTGGAATTATTCGGGCAATTACAGTTAAGGTATGTATTGTACATTCGTCGGGACTTGTATCTATTGACACCATGCAGGAGGGTTCTTCTTCAGCACATCATGAAAAGTTTATAGATGTTCAGCATGTCTTAAACACCAAGACACTGGAGAGAAATCCAGATGCCGAAGTTGAGAGGCCCAAACACCTCTGTCTGGATATGCCAGTCCGGTGGTCTTCAACATTTAATATGCTGATACGGGCACTTCTATTGAGATCGGTGATGTTCAAACCTCCCATCTCGCTTGTATTTACATTTATTAATACATTTCATAGGCCGTAGACCGATTTGTAGTTGAGTTAATTCTTGATGAGAAGGACGAGAGGAAAGCGGACAAGTTACAGGCTTTGCGCTTATCCGAGGATGAGTGGCGCCACGTCATCTTGTTCACACGGATCCTTCAGGTGCGCTTTAATTTTATATCTCACATTTATATCACCGAGACTGATCCTTCTGTCAGCTCTTTGATAATGCTCAGCAAGAATTCTCGTCGAGCGCCTATCCTTCACTACAGCTGGTTATTCCTGCTTTGGAACGACTTCACAAGAAATTGACAGATCGACTCTCCAAGCCTGAATATATGCCATTTGTTCCGGCTATTCAAGCATGCTTGGAGATTATTGAAAAGTATTATGGCCGCACAGAATACACGGATGTGTATATCATGGCAATGGGTAAGTCTCTTCCTGAACCGTTCTTTTTTATTTTAGTAATGCATTTTACGGCTAGTACTCGATCCAACAATGAAGATGATGTGGATCGACAAAGAATGGGAACCCGCACTACAAAGCGAAGCACTAGAATTGGTACGAAATAATGTGAGATTAATTTGAACGTTTGATCCGATCCTGTATTACTCACAACCCATACATTAGTACAAGAAACACCATCAGCAGATGTACGATACCAACAGCCCACCTCCTACTATAGCAACATCAAGCTCGACCAGCAAGAGAAGCAGAAAAATGCAGAGTCTGCTAGAAGATTCAGATGAGGAAGATGACATGCAGGCAGATAATAGTCGCACGGCTACATCGGCATCGTCATGGGAGCTAGGGTTCAATGAGTATATGTATGGAATTGATCGTCTCACTTCAAATCAGTCTGTAGTAGCATGGTGGGGGGTATGCAACATTACTCGCATACTTATTTAGTGGCTTTTTCTGACATTCATATTTTTCAGCAAGCATCCATACGATTGCCAGTGTGGGCAGCCATTGCGCGGGACTATCTACCTGTCATGGCTTCGTCTGTGTCAAGCGAGAAGATATTTTCTTCAAGTGGTATTACAATCTCAAAACGGCGCAATCGCCTTCATGGTGACGTTGTAGAAGCACTTCAGATTCTCAAGTCAGCATTCCGACACAGTAGCATATCCTATTTCAAGGATCTACCCACACTAAAGACGGAGGAGGATATTCTCAATGAGGAAATGGAAGAAGATGAGCTGATGTCCTCAGTTCATCGGAAGGTAAAGGGTAGGCTAGCTATTGATCTTGACGATGATTGTTATGAAGCAGAGTAGATATTCATGTATTTCTTTGACGCACTATATATATCAAGCCTAGGCCTACTACCCAAGCCCGACCCGACCCGACCCGACCTGGGTCAGGGCTTAAGGCTCGGGCTTGTAAAAACGTCGACCCAAGCCCTCAACTACCCAGCCCAAGCCCTCAAAACCCTGCCTGACCCGACCCGAACATCACTAGGGGAACGCAGCAACGTCCAGCTTGGAAGAGGTCTGGTAGGTTTTCCCATGAAAGAAGTTGTCGATCTTTGAGAGTCCCACAGTGCGTAGCGAAGTTTCTCGGTAGATTCCTCGTTTGAGATTACACACAAGAAGCTCGAGCACCTTAATCTCGCTTGGTAAACACAAGCAGTGTTTTAACAGGCCTTCAATTTTGCGGCGTGAGTATATAGACACAGTAGCCAAGATGAAACGTACACCCATGTCAAGAAAAGACCGCCGTGTCTACTTTTCAAGATTCTTTCCTTTCGGTCCCCGAAAGTTTCTCCAGGCTCTTCTCTGACGGTTATTTTGTACTTCAAGATGATCATTGTGAGTACAGCGATGGCCTCAGTTTCAAAAAATCTACATATGCTCATTAGTAGCCTATCATTGAACGACTCGAGAACATGCTTCTGACCAATGCATGCACGCGCACCCTGACTGAATGGCATATACGCCTCCCTGGGCCAATTATCCAGAAATCGAGGCGGGTTGAACATCTCTGGGTCTTTCCAATAACGCGCTGAAATTAAAGGTATGTCAAGCAATGTGCGGAAGTTTGGTCTGGCCAGCGATGGACTCACGATTATAATGTAACCCTACCACGTCGATTCTCGCCATAGCACCCCGAGGTACGGGGACTGTCTTGCATTCGCCCGCCTTGTTGGTGGAAACCAAGACGGTGTCTTCAGAGCTCATCTTCGGAATAGATGTCCCAGGCGGGAATAAGCGAAGTGTTTCGTAAATCACACTGGAGAAGATTTTCAACAATGAACTGTAATGATAATAAAGGAGGATTGCAAACGCTGCGGAATGTGTGAAGAGTGGCATTTCTTCAAAGGTCTGTGGTCATGAATGCACGATCAATGGATGGAAGGAGCTTGTAATGGTGTGTACACACCGGGTTCCGTCCGTCAGGAATGATGGACTTGACATGGCTGTGAAGGATCTCCTGCTGATCTGGATAAAGCGCTAGCAGGGCAAACGTAAACGCCAACGCATAGGCCATAGACTGATTATATGAGCACCATGTCACCTTTTTTCTGAACCACATATTGGAACTTACCTCGTGTCCAGAGAGGAGGAAGACGTAAATGTTCCCTTGATAGGAGAACTTCAATTAAAATGGACCGAGATGCGATGAAATGACGTTTACCTAGTAGTTCTTGATCCGTCAATTTAGTTTCTTTTCCGATCAAACTTTCGCCTTCGCCATCATTGGCATCTAGAAAGCTACTGAATAAGTCGTGCCTTTCCTCCCTCATCGCCGCTGTCCGCCGATTTTCTATTATTTCTAGCATGTTCGCCTTCGCCGTTGAGGTCAAAGAACCCAAGAAAGAGCCTCGCTTTTTACTGACCTCTAGCTCATCAAATGCAGCTCTCACCTTAGCCCATTTAGGTGTCAACCCCATGGCCCACATCTGGAAAAGCCTTTTGCTCACCATAGACCAGTCCCAGTGATATAGAGTGAGCCACGCTATGCAATGATATATAGCCTATGCTTTCTATGATGTAATACATCGCACAAATAATGCTATATAGCCCTATAGTTCCATAGCATGGTGTAGTTCTGCTCGCAATCAATCACAATGACACGGTTTAGAATAACGGCCCTGACACAGCATTCACTGTATATAAACCGCTGCTTGAATTCGCAACTTAGTGGATTTTTTACACCCTCCTCCCAACTCTCAAGTCTCTGAAGTCCGGTTCCTCTCAGTCAAATACTAGTGCTGCCTGAACTACGGAATCTTGGGGTCGAGTACTTAGTAGTAATTCACATTCTATTTACTCCATCCTAGAGAAACTATCGGTAATACTATGTATACATACTTGTGAATATAATGACCCATTCCTCCTATATCTTCTCGCAACTTGAACCAGCAGCTGTTTAATTTCAAACAATCTCAACCAATCCATTCTAATGGAGTGCTACCATGCCTGAGAATAAATTTCCGTGATGCATAATAAATTGCATCACGCCATCGAAGCTGTAGCACCCATAGCACCATAGACCATTGCTACCATAGCACGGGTGGTGCTATATGGCACTGGATACTGGGGGGTTAGCTATTAGCACTATAGGCTCTACAGGCTCTATATACTGCTATATACCTAAGGTGCATTTTCCAGATGCAGTGGGGAATAAGGATCTTTGTGAAGAGTCCAGTTACGAGTCCGAGTTTACGAGGATTCGTTCTTTTACAGCGGATTTTTTGACCTGGACCCTTAATTCTAAGAATGACATCTGATCTTAATAATGACAAACAATAGCCTTTTATGGTAATCTCACGTATCGCTCTTTCGCAACCCTGACCTAGCGAAACCTTCGCCTGCTCATTCTGAGGCTGGGTACTCGAGCTACGCTGTGTCTCTTTATTCCTTTCTCACAGTCTAACAACTAATTGTTCGCAGCTATCTATAGCTGATGCCAACTGGTACACTGTTCCTGTCTCTGGTGCGTTTTTTGCTTCCTCTATTCTCCGGCTGAGAAATTCTATGTAGACCTGAATTCACAACTGGGCTCCTGGACTGTTGCATCGCCAGCAACCTAGTGACTTCCTGATCATTGTGCAATGTGGCTAGGGGCATCCTTGCTGCTACAGGCTTCCCCAACAGTCCTGGAGACCTACACTTCTGTGACATTTACCACGTCAATTTACACCACAGCAAGATCGCATACCATCTTTGCCTTGAGCCCCAGGTTCCTTTGTGTAGCATCAGGTCGGCACCTGGTGGGACCATCTCCTTCTTTGGTCACAGCCTTGATGTATGGCTCTTGCCCTTGTTGACCAATTTCATGGTAGCTGCTTTGATGTATGCTCCACACCCACTCTTTCATCGGTCGTTAACCTGTTTAATATTTGTATGAAAAAATTAATAAATATCAATTAATTCTTGAATTTAACAAATGATCATATTCCAATGGCCTCCATCTCAGCGCCATATTTATTATGGGATCTATGGCCAGCGATACCTTTTCATTCTGCCAATTTTGCTTGCCGTGGTTTCCACCCGAGGCAATCCCAGAATTCCATCATCTTGTCCGTAGCAGTGGTGGCCTATTCTATGGGCTGGAGGTACTTCACTTCTTGGGCACCATCGAACCCAGCACCAATCCCTCTCTCAAAATTGCTGTCAGCTCATGGACAAGCGGAGGCTACGCCTCGTTTTTGGTGTGGCATGGATATGTGTCTGCAGGCTTTGGTGTGTCCACAACTTCCATGATACAATAAGAATATTCGTTGATGCTGTTGCACTTGCAGATGAACCAGATCTGTGACCTTCCTGTGGCATGATTGAACTGCACAAGACATTTGTACATTATCAAACACAGAAAAGGGTATTGCTCGCTGTGTCAAAGTATTCTGCGATGACATTAATCTTGTGTTCCTGTACTGGTGGGGCATTCTTTTATTTTGAAAGTGTATTGACTCAACCATTTAGTTATTGACATGGCAGTTCTTACAGCTAACAAATGCATGGTCCTTTATCCAAAGACCGTCATGGATTGCAAGGTCACCTTGAATGTGGGCATGTGTCTCTCCGCGCTCGGATTCTTGAACGAGTACGGATTTACTGGTCTCAATGATATCCATCCCATGGGAGACGAGTGTTTTGGACCTCGATATGTGGGGGATCATCTGTGCTTCCAATGTGTGCTCGCCGATGTGACCTCGGCAAAAGACCTCTCCTTGGCATGCCATTCTTGGTCATTGAACATACAACCTGTTGGGGATCCTGTACCATCGTTTGTATATGTCGATGTGTTTATAGCTACCTTCAAAAACAAACACATCATGTTCTGTCGGAAGCTCGCTCGATGTCATCGACATCAACAAATACAGGCAAACTGGTCAGTCATTTGCAATTTTCTTCTAATAAAATCTCACTTGTAAAATCCAGGTCTTATGAGCAGTACACCTGGTTTTTGTTAGAAATCATAACTACAGTCAGAAACGAGTCGAGTTTGTAGATATATAGTTAACACAATGTATTGTTCAGGGTGTGATGCTATCAGTCCCTAATCCGAAGACGGCTGAACTTCCGTCTGGTCCCAGTCACCATTTCCCCTTCATGTATGCCGCATTTCTTCGGTACAGTCATTGATTGAAGGCGTAGTTCAGCCTTGGCCGCAATGGCCATCTAGGAAGACACGGTTTTCACACCTCTCAAAATCTGTCAGTCAGAACACATACCTCGGTTAGGTTGCCATCAAGCAATGTTACAGATCTCAATGTCACCATAACCTTCTTCTTGCCATCTTTCTGAGGTATTGCCATGAAGGTCATGTGCACCTCGATGATGTCGCCTATCTGGATTTTGCTTGGCAAAATGTCAATAAATCTGCGGGGAGTAAGGTCCTTATTCTCACAAATAGTGTTTGTGCTCACTCTCTGTCCCCGTTGTCTGATGTCTTCCGCTCATAGAAAACCACCTCATTGTCATCCGTGTAAGTGAATCTATCTCCTGCAACGTTGGACAAGTGTCCATGAGGATCCATCGATTGGGGTATAATGAGTTCGCTGAAGTCTTGAGCTTGGTCGTGCCTAGTTAGGTATCGACTGGAGGAGGTCAACGATTGGAAACCCTGGTGATTCCCCATGCATTGAATATCAGCCATATTCCTTTCGCCAATGTCCCGAGAGAATAACACGTATATTTTGGATACCGCTTGAATAGCTCTAGCAAATGATGGCAAGCCGTAACCAGTGACAGTCAACCCCTGCCGGAGGAATGTAGCCCTCTTTGGGCTAAAGCGATACTCAGACAAGTGATGCAGACTCAAAGCATTGGCACTTACTTCAACTTGGTTTTCAACGGGGGGAGGTCCAACCAGGAGACAGCACCGTGTAATACGAACATCAGTTCCGACGTGATGTCACTTTCACCGTTGGATACTAACCTCCATTTGGAGGGCGTCAATGGTTGGATGAAGTCCAGTCGCTTTTGCCATTCCTTTCCCTGAAGGTCTATGAGGTGATATGTCCCTCAAAGTTTAAGTTTGTGTACCAATGTGACTTTGGACAGGTAATGAGCGTCCGCGTGCTGCTCACGTCTTTCTTTCGCCAACTCCTCAATAAGCTCAGCTGAGGCAGTGTGTTAGGGCAATTATCACAGGCATAACTGAAGACCTTACCAGCCTTTACTTTATCATAGAATTGGTCCATTGTGGGTGGATAGTGTAGGTCGGGTCTTCAAAGTTCTAGGTGGGTTTGTCTTCCTTGATCGAGATTAAGATAGGCTAAGTTTTCTTCCTCCTCGCTGACAGGGCCTGGACACCATCTCTCAATAACGGCGTCGCGCTCCTGTGTCCATAAGAGACCAATGCAAAAAGAACACCATTTTTTTTTCAGCCCTAATCTTTTTCACTAATCAGTCATGTGTCAGGTACACATCTGGGTGGTTACTCCCCTGTTGCCTTTTGCATTTGGAAGTTGGGGCATTGGGAGATATTCTCCAGGTTTGATTACACATGTTCCCCTATGAAACTTAATTAATCTGACATCTGCATTTCAGAATGTCCAATTTTGTTCACAAACCGTTACCAACCTTGAAGTGCCGGTGGGGTCTAACATTTTGATGCTGCCCCTTTCATAGTTGATAGAGGGCATACCTACCTCTACCACGAGCTGGGTACCTCAAGCTTTAGGGTGAGATATTATTCCTATCCTGATGGTTGTATTGGGACAGGGCGGCAATTATGATTAAAGCTGACAAGCACGATATCTTCGATTTGAAACCTATTCAGCAGAAACCGCCTTGGTTTCAAATGCTGGAGTGATTCCGGAATTGCCCATGGTACATGTGACTTGACCATCCGTATTTTTATAAGACACCAGGAAATCTGGCCTTCCTGGTTACCTCCTGTTCACTGGTGGTCTCTATTCACAATGTCGAATAGGTGAGCTCTCTGTTGTTTACTTTTGCAATTCTGACTCTACTTTCCCAGGTAAAAGAAATCCAAAGAATTCATTGATTCCGATTCAGATCTCCCACCAGTGGAGTCCTTGACGACACCAAAGGGTCATGGCAGGAAGAGGTCTGTCCGTGTCCGTATTACACTTGTTCACATTCTCAATTTGATCTTAGGGAGCCCAGATACTCTTCGAGTCCTTCTAATGAGTCGCCAACCGCTAAACCACCTGCGAAGAAGTCTTGGTCTGAACTCCAATCCGGTACTCCAACTCGAGCAAATACCAGGTCAGTTTCCAATTCCTTAGTGTGTCACACATTTACACTTTACATGTAGGTCCCCTAGCAAGCCAGTCTCGCGTTCAGGCACTCGTGCTAGTGCAGCGCATACCAGTACCAGGTAATTTTGATTGTCTTCATA
The DNA here is from genome assembly GCA_900157415.1 of Armillaria cepistipes. Classification (NCBI taxonomy): domain Eukaryota; kingdom Fungi; phylum Basidiomycota; class Agaricomycetes; order Agaricales; family Physalacriaceae; genus Armillaria; species Armillaria cepistipes. The sequence goes on from FTRY01000019.1 coordinate 1,091,813, forward strand.
GTTTCGTTTTTGCTCACTTGGAACCTGTAGGTCGCCATCAAAGCCGACAATGTCATCGAAAGCAGCAGCAGCAGAGCAACTTGTCAGTGGGACACATGCGTAAGAGACTTCTTTTAACATTTTCATTTCTGTACGCTCACTTACATGCAGTTGGAACCCATCCAGACGTGCAAAGGAGGCCACAGAAGCCGACAATCTCGATACCGATAATGAAGAGGCCAGTAAAAGTACACCGGCAAAGCATAACGTCCGCATCGAGTATGAGTACGTATTCCTTTTATAGTCGTTCAGTCAACAAGCCTGTTTACTCTTTCAGTCCTAGCGTCACTTTCAAAGTTGGCAAAGGCAAGACCAAGAAGCCATCGTTCGATGAGACCAGGTGCTCCTTAAATTTCTGATCAGTGCATTATCATCGCTAATCTTCATTTCAAAGTGATGTATCTGCCAGTCAAGAACAAGAGCAATCTGATTCATCTGTGCCATCTTTGACTCCCAAAGCCAGGTGGAAGTCGCTACAGGGACACATGTAAGTGTCGCTTATGATTATTGCACTGGTGTTAACTTCTTTGCCTAGACCCATTAGGACGGCTGATTCCGAAAAATCTGAAACTTTGTCGTGCGTTCTCCTCTGCAAGTGTACTTCTAAGCATTACACATTCGTGTTTAGGTCCGAGACGGGTGTCATTTCTAAAGCTAAAGCTTGGTGTGTCTGCCTCTTGATCACTACCTGCCTGTTGGCATTCATTTTATATTATAGGCAGAGATATGACTCCGAGGGGGAAGAAGAGTGAGCAGATGCTCTGCAATTCGTGAAGTCGTGTCTAATTTTATCATATCCAGTCTTCCTTCCGATGTTCCTGAACCTACGCCGATCACACAAGATTGTACAACCAAGTTTAGGTGCGCATCCGTACTTCCGATGTGTTGTCGCCTTGTACATACTATGCTATCAGGCCATCCCAGACATCTAGCGTGAAAGCGACAAGGATGGTCGAAGCAGACCATGAAGAGACCCCAACCAAAGTAACAGGCCATGTAAGGTACGTTGCTGTTTCTTTTATTGTATACCACTATAATTAAATTCAGAGATAGACCTTCCGATGCATACGTTTACATGTTCCACTATGACTCACTTGAAGTCTGACTGGTCAAGTTAGTTCAAGAGCTAAACAAGAGGTCCTCGAGATCACCAGTGATGATGATGAGGAGGTGACAGGGCCATGCAAGCGGTAAGTGACTGCCTATATTATTATTGCTTCCTGGACCTATACATGTGCATCATTAGAGTGGACTCCACAGGTAGTGATGACCGCTTTTTCACCGAATCTCCCACCTCTAAAGGGACCCCACATGTCCCCAAGAGTGAACTTAAGGAACCTGACTTATCCAGAAAGGGGTGAGCGAGCCTTTAACATGCTTACTGTCGTCGTTCTGAATCAGTAATCATCCATAGGCCAGTGAAGTATAAGTGCGGTCCCATTGAGGAAAGCGACAGCGACAATGATACTGTTGCTGCTAGGTGAGATCGTCTCCATGTATCCTCGAGTCTTCATAATGTGTGATGTCTGTTACAGGCACTCTGGCCATAACAAGTCTATTGAACACAGTGTTGATAAGGGCCAAAGGTGCATCCGTTCCTGTATTGACATTGTTTTAGCAGTCGCTGACTTGCTGTCCCATAGAGGTAATGTGCCTATGAAACACAGCAGTTCTGCATCCTCTTTCAAGTACGTATTTCATTCTTATTATCGTTGGACACACTTTCTTATTTTTTTTTTTGTCAGGACGTCCAAGACTGGGGGAAAGAAAGGCCCAGTGAGCGATGTGGGTGGTGACAAGCATGACTGTGTATCCTCATCTAAGATGTGAGTGTCGTGGTCTGTTCTCGTTTCACAAAATAACTTGTATTGCGATTCGTAGTCCATCCAAGTGCCGCTATGACACCCCACTGGAAAGCGATGCAGTTGAAGAATCTAATGGCAGGTAAGTCAATCCAAATAGTTATCAATGGCCTTGCTGAAGCAGTTACTAGTGGTGACGAGAAGCCAAAGAAAGTGTGAGTGTCCAATGCCAAACACCTTCACATAAAGCTCACCTGAATTTAGCTCTAAAGACAACGGCCTCCCGCAATTATTGCCTGGAGATATCTCTATATTTGATAGTGAGTATAGTGACCCTCCTGATCCCATTTTGGCCAAAGAATACAAGTCTTTCCAGTGGGCCAGGTATGTCAGTCTTCCGAGTGATAGTTCTTTGTCTTGCTCATTAGTAATGCAGATATGTCGCTCCCCTCCCTTTCACCAATTCTATGTGCTATCGCCATGTACCTCGTGGTTTGTCCGATGTCTTGGAACACACCACTGATCGTATTGGAAAGTAAGTGCCCTGTATTTTGAATCTCGGATTCGGTCTAACCATCTTGGTAGATTCTACATCGACACCTTAAATTTCACCCACATGGATAAAATCATTAATCCGTCTCGCTGCAACCCTCGGGAATACCTCCTGGTCTCGGGTCAGGCTCATGGCACCTCCAACAGTGTCACTAGCATAGGCACAGATCCCCATATTGTCTCCCAACGAACTCGAGAGCCTGTTGCTTTGATCTTCACTGGTTTTCTCTCTGAAGTCAGCCATCTTCATGAGCCGTTATACAAGAATGCAAACATGAACTATCCTGTGTCCATCGTTTGTCAAATATCCTTCAAGGTCCCCCATACAGAGTTTCAGCTTTTCATGTCTTTCACCTCCTATGTTCTCAATCATCATCAGCACCCTGACAGTACTTGCACACTCACATTGCAGTTAACATCGCCCATGGATTCCTGTTCATGGTCCTCCATCATATTTGCTGCAACTCGTAAGGGTGCTCCCTCTCGTGGAGGTGCTGCTCCGACCAATGCATTCCAGCGACGAACGATCACAATGTCGCCTCAGAAGAAAGTCAAGAGCCCGCAGTGGGAGGCACCCGTCGCTATTCGCTCTTTTGAAGATGGCAGTACGTGTTCTTTATATGCATCCATTTCTATCTCTTGACTGCTTGCTCAGTTCCGATATACGATGCGCACAAGGATGATACATTCGCCTTCGACTCAGACCATTTAGATAATATCCCTGGTCAGTACCCCTTGTATAAAAAGGGTATTGCAGATCTCTATCCCGGCTCTATGGCTTCCGTGTTGTACCAGTATGGTCTCTATATCAAATCAGGAGAGCAGATCACTCCAGAGACTCCTCCTTGCATACAGTTGCATCCGATCTTGGTGCTTGTCCATCCCAACCACTGAATATAATGGGTGAGTGATTCAGATTCTTATTATCAGTTTATTCACAAGTGTGCATATCAGACAATCAATCCCATTGCTCTCAACAGCATCCCATTTCTTTTCGATGCCCTACCTCACAGCATTTCAACCATGTCACTGACGTTGGGCATGACATTGTATTGTGGCCTCAATGTTCCGACCGTCTACCTTCGTTAAAAGTTTCAACTACTTTATTTTAAGGCCTTACCCTTTTTCTTGTTCGCTATAACGATTTCAATGTCGCTACTTTATATTTAACCGTTTACCATGCTAGTTTCAACTCTATATACCTTTCTCCCGTATCCCAGTTCAACCAGGGTCCCATTAAATTGAATACTGTTCTGCCTTGCACTTAGATGTGAGTCACAATTCACAAGTCCGGATGAGCGTTGTATTTCATTAGAAGGTACTGTTTGCCTTTATTGGGAGCTGTACATAGCGAAACGTGGGGTCCATTGCTGTACCACGTGAAACAAGGTACCGTTCGCTTATCAGATCCCCCATTTCTATCTCTTACGGTCATGATCACTCTCCCCATGCCCTTGTTGCACGTCCCTTTTCTACACATCTTATGCTCTCTGAACGATGTTCCAGTCCTATTTCCGAATTACACGGACAGGTGTACGAGTACCTATCTCCTTGAGACCTGGCACATTTTTCACAGACCAGTCTTCATGCCTACGATTCTGTAATTGTCTACCTGTTCGCTGCGTACAACATATCCTGGTGCTTATCTCACTGGTTTGATGATACCGATGCCTTTTGTGCCCTACAGCGGAAGACTGGTGATGAGCCTCCAGGCTCTGTATGCTCAGAATTCGCGGATTTTCCTTGCTAATTAACGTTGCCGTCCCTTCAACGGACTTTCAGCAAACCAGTGATTGCACACACACCAATACCACTTTCATCCTACGGCAACCACTCCTTACACGCTTGATATCCATCCCATCTTGCCACACATCATAATTACCGTACCTCATCATGGCAAGGCACCTTTGATCGACAATCACCCCAATACGGAATTGACGCATCACTCAGAAGCACCAGTTGACGCGCTCATTTGATCACTTAATAAAAATGACGTGATTGACGCGAGTACCCTCCCAGCTACGGCAACCACAGACCGTGTTTACTAAGGCTGTTACTTCGCCAAGGCTTCAAGAAAACGTTACCCCATGTGTACTCCTCAGTACGACGACTATCGCTCAGTAATCCGCAGCTAAACAGCACCTAACGATCCGAGCATCGCTCAGCAAAAACCATACGGTTCGCATCCATACGCAGCAACGTCGACGAGTTGCTGTTACTTTAGAAGACAAAGTACCATATGTTTCCTACGATTTTTACAAAGCCAAGGCCTTACAATCTTACCGAGCCTCGCATATATACTCTATTTATAATTTCGTACTTTCAGTATAAAACTAGTTAGAAAAATGTAGCTAAAGAGGGACCTCTCGTCAACCCCAGACTATGTCAATTATCGTCACGTTCTAGTCTATCGCCAGTAAACCACGTCTATTCACCGTTCTATGGCAATATACCATTTGCATCAGCATATTCTTGATCGCATGTCGACTCTTGAGCTCACCAGAGTTATTCCACGGTTCTTAACTGTGAAGAGTCCTTCCTCACTCGCTCTTCGTGCTTAACACTATTGGTACACGCTCATATTGTGCCAATACGTGATCGCCGCGCCATACCTCGTCCCCGTTATCTTTTATAGGCCGTCATCGTTTCACTTTCACACCATTGGAGTTTTTACCGTTTCTCTTTCGCCATCATTATCGTCGCCCACTTGGGTAGTCTCAGAGCAGACTTAGGATCAGTTTCAGCCAGTTTTCATATAGTATCAGTCCCCCGAGTGGACTTGAAGGTTAGTTTGACATAGGATAGGATCATTTCAGTACCAGACAAGTTTCAACATCGACTCAGCACCATCGCATCGTATAGGACCAGTATCGCCACCAGTTTTCGTAGTTCCACATTTTCTCTCGCCAGTACACCCTCAGCACCTCGTTCCACGTTTATTTCGCCACTCGCAGTCCCCACACCGTTTTCTCATAGCCTCGCTCACCCATAGACTATTGCAGACCGTTTAGTCTATTCTCCATCGTTCACCCCGCTCCGATTACCGTCGAGCGACGTTTTCTAGTCTCGCATCGCGTTTTTGCATACGAATTCGTGGTATTCACGTCATACCCATTTTCGTACCCTCTCATTTCGAGAGATCCCTACCGGCTTGAAGCCATAGCATTTAGTACTCGACTACCAAGCAGTACTACTTCACAGACTTAAAGTCGCAGTGTATTCTTGCATATAGAGGAATTGTTCTACTGCACGGAGGTGCCTCGAACCACTCGCACACACGATCGCCTTGATTGCCATGCCACTACGTTAACTCGTCCAATCTCGTTTTGAGTTGGTGTTGCCGTTGCCACAGAAGTCTAGGCTCATCATTTCTGGAGCCCACCACGAGGGGATCAGTTCACATCCCAGATCAATTCTTTGATCGCGTTTATATACGCCTATCACCTTTTGATTCGCCCTTCGTAGCGAGCTTATACTTGCTGCGAACCCGAATTCTTCACCATTTCATGAAAATTCGAATGTAAAACACCTTACGTCCCAGTCCAAGGCAGAGGCCTCCGAACTACCTCTGCACGTCTTCAGTTACAAGAATCTACAGCCCATTTAGCATCGTCTGAAGCGTCATCTTCGACGCTCGCTACAGAAACACCGTTACCAGACTCCCCTCGTAGTCCCATTCCTGGGTCTTTCATCGAATCTCCCACATCCCCATTCCCCAAAGAACTAGACATTTCGGCAAGAGAGAACTTGTCGTTTTCGGAACCAGAGTACGACAAAGAAACAGAAGTTACCACTGAACTCTTTGGTTCAAACTACGGAACAGCCCCCGGCACCCCTTATTCCGGACACGCGTTTGGAGGCTACCACGTAGAATCCACCTTGTTCACCGATTATCGACAAGAAGAATCTGTCGAATCTAGCGACGAATTAGTACCAGATTCCGCTACCACCATAAACTTTGATATCAAGGACGAGTCCTTCGAACAAAGTCTACCTTTTGATCCACCGGCAGAGGCTTCCACCTCTTATTTTCCCATTTTCCCCATTCTACCATCAGTCAATCTGAATCAACAACCAGCTCCCGCAGCGCAACCAGGCGCACAACAACCAGCACAACCACCCGTTCAGCCCCCAGTACAGCCTCCAGTTCAACCGCCCGTACCACCAGTAGCCATGGCCGCAGCGTCTATGCCGTTCCGAAAGGAGAAGAGCGCTCCGAATATCATTGACGAAGTCAGTCCTGGACGCGAATTGACACGTTATATCAGTGATATCGAAGGCCTCTTTACCCGTCATTCCATAAACGCAAACGCCGATAAAAAGAAGTGGTTTATCTACTATCCTGGACTCGTCATTTCCGAGTTTTGGGAAAGCTTGCCCGAATATAGCGATGCCGCCAAGACCTACGAAAACTTTAAAGATGCCGTTATTGCTCAGTATCCTGATGCAAGCACCACTTGCAAATACGAGAGACACGATCTCGAGCGCGTCATTGGGAAATACGCGCAAGAAGTCGATAATCTCGCAGACCTAGGAGCGTTTTATCGGGAGTTCTACCCCAAAGTAAAACACCTAGTCACCAATAGCCGTTTGTCTAACCACAAGACCGGCAATATGTTCAGCAAGGGCTTTCCTAATCACGTTTGGGACGCCATTGCTCGTCGACTTCAGATCAAATTACCAGACCATCATCCAGCAGATCCTTACGACCTCGCCGATATTTATGTGGCCGCTCAGTTCGTTTTACAAGGCATGAATAAAGGTGAAAGCACTCTTAGCAGCATGCCCACGCATAGTTTTCGTGACGCTGCACCAGCTAGACCTTCCGAGATACCGTATCCCGTCCCAGTTCCCCAGCCTCAGTCTACAGTTCGCGTTAAAGAGGAACCTGTGGAACCACAAGTTAAAATGGAGCATATTAATCAGCTCATTAAGCTTGGGGAGACGTTATTGCAGTTAAACTCGAACGACCGATTTCAGAGAGCTCAGCAACGATTGTTTCCATCCGGTCCTCCACAGCAGAGTAGCTACGCAAATATGGCAACTGGCCAAAATTGCAGCTTTTGCGGAGAAATTGGGCATTTCATTCGAGAATGTCTCAAAGTCGAGGAGATGATTAAAGAAGGGAAATGCAGGTGCAATATAGATGGGAAGATCGTCCTTTCTACTGGCGCCTGGGTCCCTAGGAATATCCAAGGCACTTGGCTTAAGGATCGCATTGAGGAATGGCACCGTCAGAATCCAGGCCAGACCGGCATCGTTAACCACATGATGAACGCTATTGTCGAGCCAGTTCCATACCTCAGCCAGCAGTGCTCTTCACCAGTTAACGCAGACGCTCAGCCTCAATTACTTAGCACGCCAGTCCCCGGCATTGATGCGCACCAGCACCTCAAGGCGCTCATTGCCAAATCAGAAGCTATTGGAAAAGAGATCGAAAGCATCAAGCAGTTCATGCACGTTGCCGAAGAAGACTCTTCTAGTCCGATTGCTGCAGACGCCAAGGATACTATGCTACGTCAAGTCGTAGTCGAAGTACCACGCCTTAAATGCGGACCACTCAAGAAGGCAGTTCCCGCAGCAAAAGCGGAGACGGCTGTTCCGCAAGAACCTACGAAGGCAGTGGGTCAACAAACTTGTACTAGTCGGAAGGCCGCTGAAGAAGCCGTGCTTGATGACGAGCAGGAGGTTGCCGTACCCAAGATTCTCGATCACTTCGATCATGATCTTACCCCAGACTATGACGGCATGCCCGACTTAGTTGAATATTCAGACGATGAAGACGACATTGCCGTACCCTCTCAGACCAAGAAAGACGACGAAATTGCTGCAGCCATCATAGAGTCTTATTCTCCACGTCAATTCGAGAAATCTAAGACTGTAGTCCACGACAATGATCAGAATATTCGTTCCAAGTTTCCATCTTACGTGCCACCGTCTACTCCGCGACACGATCCATCCAAGACTGTCACGGCAGGACCTGAGCATGCGCCAGCTAAGGAGTGTGTAGCTCAGCTCATCCCCGAAGATATTCATCCATTTGCCGCAGCAAAGCCAGCCAATTATGCACCGCCAGCAGTCCGTAATGCGGGTGCAAAGCCAGATATCCGCAAGTGTCCTAAAGACGATGAACCTGCTTATAGGACGCGCACGCCGATAGAAGGTTCGCATGTTGTGCGAGAAGTCTACGAGCGTGCGCTTGACTCCACGATCACATTGTCGCATCAAGAGTTGTATTCCTTATCACCAGCGATCAGGGAAATGATTAAGGAGGATAACACGAAGCGCAAAGTGCCAAATACAGTGGAACAGTTCCAGAAGGAGGTAGCCTTACCATTTACCGGACCCGAAACCATAGAGATCATGGTAAAGGCGCCAAAAGATCACGAAAACGGCAAAACTTCCACTCTTTTATACAGCATGCCGGATAATTTCGTTCAGACTTTCGAGCAGACCAGTAGCACTCCGAAAGAACCGCCGGCAGGATTGTCAATCGTCCCAGACCCATACGAAGCTCACATCAAGAAAGGGGAGAAGATCGGACCCTTGAAATGCACAGCAGACTCTATTTCATTAAGATCCATCGTTCCTGTGGTGGATCATCAGCTCAAAGTCGAATGCATCATTGATCCCGGATCACAAGTGATCTCCATGTCGGAAGCTGTGTGCTTGCGCTTGGGGTTGATCTATGACCCGACGGTGATATTGGAAATGCAATCGGCCAATGGAACTACGAATTATTCCTTGGGTCTAGCACGAAATGTTGCATTTTTGTTTGGAAATATCACACTATACCTTCAAGTTCATGTTATTCGGGAATCTGCCTACGATATCTTGCTCGGCAGACCATTCGACACGTTAACTCAGAGCATTGTTCGCAATTATGCCGACGAAAACCAGACCATTACCATTCATGATCCGAATACCGGCAAGACCGCCACCATCCCGACGATTCCTCGTGGTCGTCCCTGTATCCTTAACCACGTCCCATTTTCTTGGGAAAATTGACTAGAAGAACCCAACGATGATATGGAGGAGATCGCCCTCGTCATTGAATTAGACGCGAATCAAGAACCTAAAATTATTGCCTACGCGGCGTCCACTTCCGAATTTGACTCAGAAAAAGCTTCAACCCAATATTTATCGGCCTGCGACCCTAATAAATTCCCTATCCAATCCACTATGTTTACACAATCACTATGGTCGACCGAAACCGTGTACAGTTCCACCCCCTATGCCGAATTCTCTTTACCAACAGATCGCAAACAATTGTTACCGTTATATTCTATTCCTACTCAGATTCCTCAAGATTTTTCAGATTTCAGTTCCGTTTCCCAGCCTCGAGATTACATGTATCGTCTATACGGTTCTAATATTATTGGAGATCAATCCTACAAGCCATGGTTCTCTAAGAAAGTTTCGGTTTTCACAGGCAAGAAGTACAAGCCGGTTGCGTTAAAAACAAAGCCTGTGCTTGCAACCTTGCCTGATAAATTCCGTATCATTCGCAATATTCGCGGAGACCCATTGGCCGATATACCTACGTTATCTCCAACACCACCCCCTTTCATTCCTACCGAACGTTATACCCAAGAACGCAAAGAGTACATTGACTCCATCCATAACGAGGGTTTCCTTTGGCCAGAAGAAATGAAGCTCATGCATCACTTCATGACGGTTCAGGAGAAAGCATTCGCATGGGAGGATTCAGAACGAGGCAGTTTTCGTAGAGATTTCTTCCCTCCGATCGATATCCCAGTCATCGAACACACCCCTTGGGTACTACAAAATATTCCTATTCCTCCCGGCATTTACACAGAAGTTTGCCGTATGATCAAGACCAAGATTGACGCAGGCATTTATGAACCTTCAAATTCTTCCTACCGCTCGAGATGGTTTACGGTTTTAAAGAAAGATGGCAAAAGTCTTCGCATAGTTCACAGTCTAGAACCGTTGAACGAAGTTACTATTGCTCATTCTGGATTACCACTGGCAACAGATCCTCTCACAGAACACTTCGCAGATCGTGCATGCGGCGCTACTCTAGACTTATTCATTGGATACGATGAACGTCTATTGGCAGAGTTGTCTCGCGACCTCACCACCTTTCAGACTCCTTATGGAGCACTTCGACTCGTTACCTTACCCATGGGATGGACCAATTCCGTACCAATATTCCATGACGACGTTACCTTCATTCTACAATCAGAAATCCCAGAGTTCACCATTCCTTACATTGATGACGTTCCAGTTCGAGGACCAGAAACTCGATACGAAATCATAGGAGGCTATGAAACCATTCCTCTCAATCATGGCATTCGACGCTTTGTTTGGGAACACTTCCAAAACCTGAACAGGATTGTTCAACGCATGAAATATTGTGGAGGAACGTTTTCAGGCAAGAAAGCCTACCTCTGTTGCGCAGAGATTACCGTGCTAGGTCATAGATGCACATATTCTGGCCGACTACCTCTCGAAAGTATTGTCGCCTCAATCCTGCGATGGGGACCTTGTATTGACGTCTCTGATGCACGTGCCTTCATTGGTACCGTCGGAGTCCTACGAATATTCATCGATAATTTCGCAACCCGAGCTCTACCCATTACCAAGTTATTCAGAAAAGACGTTCCTTTCAAATTCGAATCAGCAGAGATTGCCACACAAGAAGATCTTAAAGACGCAGTTAGAATCAGCCCGGCATTAAGGCCGCTCAGTTACACGTCAACCGGAGCTGTTATACTTGCCGTTGATACAGGACCTGCCGCAGTAGGATATTACCTAGCACAATGCGACCCTGTCGATCCAAAGATTCGATACTTCGCTAGATTCGGTTCAATCACTTTTAACGAACGCGAGTGCGGATACTCTCAAGCCAAGAAAGAGATATTTGGACTCTACCGAGCCTTAGGAGATTGCAGAATCTATCTGATCGGTCTTCCTACGTTTATTGTTGAAGTTGACGCGAGTGCTATCAAGGGAATGCTCAAGAACCCTGATATCGCACCCTCAGCAGCAGTTAACCGATGGATTATCGGCATTCTATCTTTTCATTTCGTCCTAGTCCATGTACCAGGCTCTAAGCATGGTCCAGATGGATTATCGCGATGCCCACCCCAACTAGGAGATCCTCCCCCGCCCGAAGACGGCATGGAAGACTTCTTACACACTCATTACGGGCTTATGCATTTCATTAATTCAACTTCACCTACGGTTAATTCGCCAATCAAGTTAATTCAAGTTCTCCAACAAGAAGTTGCCGTAGATTCCACAAAAATCATTCCTTACTCAGAAGTTCCTTGTACCGCAAAGCAACAACGTCTAGATGAACGGCTAACGCATCTATTGCCGTGGCATCTATACCTCAAGAGACCTGCAGGATTCGACGATATTGCATACGCGAAATTCATGAAATATGCCGTTCATTTCTTCGAGAGACAAGGAAAATTATGGCGTAAAAACGTAGATGAGAGACATCAGCTCGTCTTGTTCCCCGAACGTCGCATTCAAGTGATGACGTCTTGCCACGATGACGTTGCTCACAAGGGCTTCTATGCGACGCACGCGCTAATCAAGGAACGTTATTGGTGGCCTGATATGAAGTATGATATTTCCTGGTTCGTAAGGACGTGTCATCTTTGCCAAATCCGTCAAACCCGACAAATATATATCCCGCCTACCGTCGTGCTTCCCGCTCCATTGTTTTCCAAGATGTATATGGACACCATGATCATGCCAGTTTCAGGACAATACCGTTACATCGTCCAAGGCAGATGTTCACTCAGTCATTACCCAGAATTCGTTGCTTGCACAAAGAAACAGCACGAACTCTAGGAGAATGGATTTTCGAGGATATTTTATGCCATTGGGGATCCTTAGTCGAGATCGTCACCGACAATGGATCCGTCTTTGTTGCCACAATCAATTATCTGAGCAAGAAATACCATATCAATCATATTCGCATTTCAGGTTACAACTCCAGAGCTAATGGATTGCCGAAAGACCACACTTCGACGTCCGTCAAGGACTGTTTAAGGCGTCTGATGGTGATCAAAAGAAGTGGAGTCAAAACGCCTATTCAGTATTTTGGGTGGACCGAATAACCGATCAGAAAACGTATGGGTTGTTCACCGTATTTTTGCCACAACCGGGACGGAACCCCTTCTCCCAATGGACATAGTCGAATCTACATGGTGATGGCCCCACCAGACAATATAATCAGTACTACGTCATTAATTGCACGACGAGCTATCAGTCTTCAAAAACTTCTTCAGATCTCGAGCGTTTGAAGTCTAAAGTCTACGAAGCTAGGAGAAATGCCGCAGTTAAATTTGAGAAGGACCATGAATACTCTATCAGAGCACTTTAACTTCCAACCGGGAGATCTAGTTTTGATGCGCAACACACAGATAGAGAAGGCTCTAAATCGTAAAATGCGCGCCAGATATTTGGGCCCCTTAGTAATCTTGGGAGGAATAAAGGCGTGCATATCTCCTTTGCGAATTAGACGGTTCAACCTTCGCAAGACCAGTTGCCGCATTCAGACTATTGCCGTACTTCGCCAGAAGAAGATTGACGTACCGGATATCAATGCGATCATTGACGTGCCACCCGCATGGATCAATGATCTCTTTGCGTCATCAGATGATGGTACTGGACGACCTCCCAAATCTAGAAGAGCGCATAATGAAGCGGAACTTGCTTGATTTCACTCGAGACATTGGCGAAAACCAAAATTTTATAAATAATTGGGCTCCATTTTGGGCCCCTACACATTCATTCATAGCTAATTATTTTGACCGGTATATCCATACCGTCCCCCGACACTCTTCAAAATATACCCTGCGAAAATGTCCGTACGAATTGAATACAACCACCACGGCAACTCTAGTAACGACCACGACGACTGGAG
>FTRY01000084.1:0-29936 GCA_900157415.1 Armillaria cepistipes
TACATGGAAACGAAATCTATCTTCGTCCAACTCATTCGATCGATACCTCACGCGGCTGAGAAGCAACCATACAATCTAGCTGCTATCGCCGAACGTGCTGCGACTAAAGATGCCACTCTCGTACGGAAAGGCATCAAAGTCAAGGAGATGTTACGGGAGCTGGAAGAGCAGAAAATTGTTGAACAGGCCGATGGCTACAAACTCATGCAGGATGAAGTCGCGGCCGAACTCGTGCATCTAGGGAACTTGCGAGAGAAAGTTCTGTTGGAGACGAAGTCGTTGGAGGCTGTCTACAAGACGATTTGCGACCACAACAATTACATGCGCTCACAGCTGGAACAGTACAAAGCTTATCTGCAAAACGTACGGTTGACTGCGTCGAAAGACAAGGGCAGCAGTACTGGAGTAGGCGTCATCACTGTGGGGGCAAGGAGAAGAAACCAGCTAAAGCTGTCGTTTTGGGACCATACAGATTCACTCATGCGCAGCTCGAGAAAGAGGGTATTATAGTTGAGAGTAACGTACCCGATAACCGGTAAGTGGCCGTCAATGCTGCCATTTGTGTTCCGCGCTTATGTTTGGTCAGGCGACCCAATATCTATTTCAATATAACATCGCCTACACCAGGGACATTCATTATCGCTCTACACTACAAGGGCAGAGAAAGAGCAATCCTTGAGATGGACCTCAAGATTGATGATCTACTTGAGAAGGTTTGCCTACGTCTTCTATGGTAGTTCCAGAGCACTAACAGATTGTTCCGCAGCAAAAGGATAATAAACACCTTCTGGATCTGGAGTATGTTCAGTTGAATGTCCCTAAAGTCCTTGGCCTTCTGAAGAAGGTGTTCGCCAAGCGATGATTGTTATACACTTTTTATTCTATCCTTAAACTTTCGTTCTTGTTTATATGGTTCTCATATGCTCTCCTATATATATATTCTTTTCTTTTCTGGGCCGGATATCGTTGACCATCTTTCCCCGTCAGATGTACTATTCTCTCTGTACTACAGGTACTAAAATTGTTGTCGATTACTCTGTAACATCAGAAATCCAGGAATTGTATATGCGCAGCGCCATTCTATCGGCAGCGTGCGTTGTTCGGCTATTTTAGCCGCATGGTTTCCGCCGCCCTGACAGGAATAGTTTCATCAGGACGTCCACTGCGGACTTATTGGCTGTGTTTTCCCACCTACGTCTTTCCTTTGTCTTCTATCATCTAATTACTTCCGGACCTTTCCTTTTCATTTCGGATGTATGCCAAGTCGTGGTAGTCCATAATGTGGTCTGCTTTTACGACTTGTGTCTGGCTTTTTGTTTTCGCCAAGCAATCGGTGTTGCTGCTCGGTATGCGGCCAGTTCTTCACCCCTCATCCTTCCTCTTCAATCGTATGCTCGTCGGGACGTCAATGCCAACGGGGCACATGCTGGCATCACCGCTGTGGGTATGGCCAGTACCACTCAGTATGTCAACCGGTTATGCATCATGAACTTCACTCAATGGAACAGAGCATATTTCGCTATCCTCAAGGCTGGTGCAACATCGTTTCGGGTAGCACTAGACACCGCGTCAGCAGATTATGGCTACTATCCACCCAGTGTACCACGGACGTCTGCAAAGCAGTTCCACGCTACCCCTTGCAATACCAGAGTGGTACTTTCGTTACGGTCAACAACAACTCGACGGCTTTCAGTGTCAGTTATTCAGATGGGACTAGTACGTTATGCTTTGCTGTACTACTGCTCTTCATAAACCTCTTTGTAGCTGCCGAAGGCTTCGTCGCGAAAGAAACTGTTCAGTTAGCCAACTTGACGGTATCAAACCAAGTCCTTGGTTCGTCTAAAC
The DNA here is from genome assembly GCA_900157415.1 of Armillaria cepistipes. Taxonomy (NCBI): domain Eukaryota; kingdom Fungi; phylum Basidiomycota; class Agaricomycetes; order Agaricales; family Physalacriaceae; genus Armillaria; species Armillaria cepistipes. The sequence continues at coordinate 1,846 of FTRY01000084.1, forward strand.
TTCTTTGGAAACGTCGGATATACTTAGGTCATGAATGATGTTGATAGGCCTTATGACTTCTTCAAACGTGACACTTACCGACGATATCAGTGGCGTATTCGGACTTGGTTTCCCTCGACTCTCTAGTGTTTCTAATACCGTTACGAACTGTGCGTTTTCTTAGGCTATACGCAGCGTGTCAATGACCATCCTCTCTAGCTACCCCTTTTTTCGTCCAGCTAGCGCAGCAAGGCGTCTTGGATTATCCCGTGTTCGGCTTGAGTCTCACTCGTAATGACACAGGCTCGCTCTCTATAGGTGAGCCATTTCGCCATCTTATCAGGAATATTTATAATCCTCCCTAGGCGCTATTGATTCATCTGTCGTCACTAATGTAACCAATGTCGGCTGGCATGAGGTCGTAGAATTCGCACCCATCGGCACAGAGAATAATGTATCCAGCTACCTGCAATGGGCTATCCCTTTGGATGGTTTCGCAGTATGTCTTGTCTTTCAATATATCCTCAAACACTCAATAGCCCGTCAGGTTAACGGATCGTCTCTGACGCCCTCACCGACATACCCAAATATAACGATAACGCGTCTCTAGCAATGTTTGACGTGTAAGCCTGCTTTACTTCTGCTATAGTCAAAACAACTCAATCGCCGCAGTGGAAACAATGGCATCTACGGACCTTACCAAGATGTAAGCCCCCACTACAAGTTCCGACCTGCCAAGTCCTCAATCATATGACAGGTATCGCCTATTTGCTGCAATTAGTGGTTCTCGACTGGTTGATACCAATCGTGAGTTTCATGAATGCCTGGTCGTAGCTATCGGCATGAAACCTTTCGCGTTTCAGTAGGATTATGGGCTATACCCTGTGACACGCTGGTTCCTATATCATTTACTTTTGGGTACTCCATTTATCTATTCTACTGGTCTTAAAAGTCTAACAAGATTATTCAGAGAGCAAAATCTTACTCTTCAGCCTACCGACTATCTTATCGGTCCTGCTTCTGATAATCCGAATCTCTGTTTGTCTTGGCCGGGGCCACATCGCCTAGCTCAGATGGCATTGATTGGCAGATGGGTCGGTTTTTTTCGTCACTGACGCTCAACGCTGTAACTTATCACCCCTTGATAGGTGTGCCTTTCCTTCGAACTGTTTATGCCGCCTTCAGGTAAAGTGCAGTGCAATACCTCTGAGATGAGAATGAATCTTATCATCGATCAGTTACGGAATCAATACCAAGGAGCCGCCCATGATAGGATTCTATCCTCTTAAAAATGCCACTAATGGGACGGAGTCTGCAGCATCGATATCCTCGTTCCTTTCTTCTGCATCGGCGACGGTGGCCACAGCATTACCAAACTCTCTCCTATCAACGCCTACCTACACGACACCTCCTTATACCTTCAACACATCGATCAGTGCGCCAACGGGCGGAATCGTTTCTACCGAGCTCGCCAATAGCACGTATAGCCCCATATTTGCGCAATTTGCCACCAATATCTCAGCGATGCCTACAATAGCCCCCAGATACGTTGGAAACATATATCATAACTGACACGTCCGGAGTGGTTACTACTATCACTTCCACAGCTTCGGTAACTTCTGTTACGCTTGGTATACCACCCGGCTGGACTTCTGGCGTGGCTTCGCTCCACGCTCCATTATCGAGGACACTTGCTTTGTTTCTTATTGCCTGTAGCTTTACTATATATCTCGGACCATCTATTCTCATAGGCTTTGTATAAATCGCATTCGCACATCTTCGAGTGTTTTCGTCCAGTTTTAAATTATCATGTAGTAGTTAACTGTCGGCCACATAGCTCTGAGTTGACTTAGCCGAGAACTTCTAGCGGCCAAACAAACTAAAACATACTGGCTCAAGGGAGCAAGCAGTTCAGTAGTTCAAAAACAACATATCTCTGTTGGGACATGTGTCACGTGAAATCAACGCGCTCACGCGTTCCTGCTCGGCCGTCTCTCCGGACGCGTTTGCTCCTCGTCACACAGTCACGGTCACAACGGATGCCTTTTCCTTTGCTTCGTTCGTTCATGTCCGGTCCAAAGAATAACCTCCAAGATGTTCTTCGGAAGCGCTCCAGCAATTCTTCAACGCCGGGATCTAACGCAATGTCTTCAAGACCACAGTCGTCCACCAGTGTAGGTCGCCTTGATGTATACAGTATGCGTTGATGATTACCTCGATTTGCCTCAGAGTTCGAAATTCAAGCCTGCCACAGCTTCATCATCTAATCCGGTGACAAGCACAGGTGTGGTTCTTCTTGTTCCTTATTCTCTTTTTCTCATTCTTTTGTAGTTCGCAAAGTGCCTTCGCTGCCATCTTTCGCTACACCGGGCTTTGGGAAATCAAAGATTGGCTCTAGGAACCCCGTGCAGGTACAACGACAAACGGACGCCCAGAGGTTACTTATGTAATCCAGGATTCTTCCTCTCCAGGCGTTAAGCGCACTGCAGTTACCGAAACGCACTCCTTGAAGCGGTCCAAAAACGCAGAGTCCAACAAGGAGAATGTAGCACATTCAAGCATCAGTCCTGCTCCATCCAAGCCCAAGACAAAACGCGTGTCACCTCCCCGCCTCCCCCACGAGAGAGCAATGAAGATGCACCCTGGCTGGACATGGACTTGGGCGAGGATTACGATCCAAATCCTTTTTCTCGAGTGGAGAAGGATTTCAAAACGTTATTAGAACCATTCAAATCTAAACCCTCGATGTCTTCCCATTCTGATCCTGCGCCTGTGCGAATACTTTCACCTCCTCTCTTCATAACAATGGACAGAAACCACCTCTGGCTTTGGCAAAGATGTTGTCCTATAATGAAACATTGCACAAGGAAAATGCGCAGGCTATAGATAACTACCATCAAACTCACGATGAGAGCGTCGATATCATCACTTTAGAAGCCATTCGGTATGTTTCTTACGTCGCTATCTCTTGTATCCTCTTCGAGGTTTCTAATACCCCCGATTAGTGACCTTCTGTCCAATCGTATAGAAAGTATCCGGAAACTCGTTGGAACTGCCAAAGCAAATGTTGGAGACGACTCAGAAGCTTCTATATCTTCTCCTTATTTCCAGAGCAGCTATGCTACAACAAGCTCGGACATGAGCATCTTGCCGCCCGATTCATCCTACGACTTCTCGCGAATATCTAGCCGCTCCACAACAGCCCCATCTGAATCTCCTCTAGTAATCGATATCGATAACGACGACGCATTGTGGGACGACTTCGAGGATTTGCCTGAATACAACGAAGAGGATGATTCCGTTATCGAGATCCTCGATCCAGCTACAGAGACCTCTGACCCGGCCTTAGAAGGGTTGAAGCAAAGTCCGTATTATGAAGAGGTTACGCGGAAGCTCAAGAGCGTGTACGGCCTCCAAAGTTTCCGACAGAATCAGCTGGCAGCAATAATAGCTGCCATGGAAGGTCGCGATGTCTTCGTACTTATGCCTACCGGTGGAGGGAAGAGCTTATGCTATCAACTACCTGCTGTATGTTCAGGTGGCCGAACCAAGGGCGTAACTTTCGTTGTGTCCCCTCTCAGGTCTCTGATGCAGAACCAAGTTGATGCTTTGAAAGAGAAGGGTGTCGACGTGTTGCGGTGGAGCCCAGGATCCAGTGATACCAAGGATATTTTACAGCGCTGAGGGGCGCTGTGAAGCCGAACCTCGTGTATATAACACCAGAGAAGTTGAAGGAGAGTGGCTCCGTACAAAGGTCTTGTGGGACCTATATGATCGTGGTCAGCTTGCACGGTTTGTGATCGATGAAGCTCATTGCATCACAACGTGGGGGAAAGACTTTCGAGCGGCGGTGAGTGCATATACATACCATTTTGATGGCGCTGAACATAAGTTATCCATATCAGTATGAATCATTAGGCTCACTCCGTCGCGACTATCCGAACGTGCCCATAATGGCTTTGACCGCTACTGCCAACCAGAAGACGATAGACGATATCTTGGCGAAACTACAGCTGAAAGATACCGCTCTGTTCTCTCAATCCTTCAATCGTACAAACCTCAACTATGTGATTACACCCAAGAAGAAGAACATGATCGACGAGATCTACAAATATGTACAACAGAACCACCGTGGTCAAACTGGCGTAATCTATTGTCTTGCCAGAGAAAAGTGCGAGAAGGTTGCCGCAGAACTTCAGAAGAAAGGGCTAAGTGCACGGCACTATCATGCCAAGATGGACGAGTCAGATAAACAGCGAATACAAATTGGGTGGCAAACCGGTCAATACCACATCATTGTCGCGACGGTAAGTGGCGGGTCTGTTCTGCCACTCCTGTCGCTAAAGGCGGCTTGTAGATTGCCTTTGGAATGGGCATCGATAAACCTGACGGCAAGCCCATTCACTGAATTGCTTTTCTCACGGTCTAAACCGTTTACAGTGCGATTCGTCATTCACCACGATCTGCCTACCAGTCTCGACGGGTTAATCTCTTGTTCTCAACTTCTGGGCTATCATTATTGACCAGCTTGTCAGGTATTATCAACAAACTGGGCGTGCAGGTCGCGACGGCTTGCCTGCGGATTGTATACTGTGTAGGCTCCGGATCATATCTCTTCTTCCGAAAAAGTGCTTATATACAAGCAGATTACTCGTACCGTGACTTCCACAACGCAAAGATGATGATCACCAAAAATTGCGAGGAACGAGGCTCCACCCGCGAGCAAATGGAGAACGCAATCCAAGAAGTGAGAGAGGTCATGCAATATTGCGAAAACGATTCGGAATGTCGGCGTGTCCATCTCCTTCAGTTCTTTGGGGAGAAATTCGATGCTAAACATTGCCGGCGTCGGTGCAATAATTGTGCCAATCGGGAAGCCATGGTATCATGTAACGTGACGAAGGAGGCTCGCGATGCAATTGCGCTCGTCAGATCTCTAGAAAAGGACAACGTAACATTGGATCAGTGTCGTTTGATTTTCAGAGGCGCAGAGCGTGCCACTCTCCAGAGATTCGACCCTTCACTGCGTGGTGCTGGCAGTCATCTGACTCAAGAACTCGTCGAACAGCTCTTTTCCAAGTTAATTTCCCTGGATGTGTTCACAGAGGTGTCTCTGCCAAACGCAGCAGGATGGCATATTCAATACCTACGGGTGAGTCTCCTTTACGGTCGTAAGAATAAACCAGACTGACTAACTCTGTCAGATGGGGCAAGGCGTCCATGCGTTTTTACGATTACCGACGTATAGTATCAACATCAGGCCGAAAGCCCGAGGAAAGTGAATGACAAACCTGCGGGTCGCAAAGGGAAGGGGAGATCGGGATCCAAAGCATGATTGATGGTTTCTGTTATTTTTATTGCTTGTTTATAGGATTACTCGTGTATGTGGGTGCAATTTGTGATTTTATTGCGATCTAGGAGTGACTCATCATCGCCTGGATCGATGTCTACAGTAACATGCAACAGGCTCGGCGATTCGCGTTATCATACAAACAATCCTTTTGACTTCTATCCTCCCACCATTTCCCATCCACAACGATGTATGCGTCTGGCGTTATGATGCAGGTGCGGCTACGGGTTGGCCGTTTGCCGCGGGTTCGCTTGTAACTGGTGCTTGCTCCGTAGACTTCACATTCTTTCCCTTACCGGGAGGTGGAGGATGGTACACCTTTTCCTGCAAGTGCTCTTTAGTTCATAGTCATATCTGTTTCGACGAGGCGCACCTTTTTCTTCTTCTTTTCTGGCTTAGCATTGGGATCGGGATAAGCCAGCTTCTCGATCTTCTGCCACTCTTCATTCTCCTGGAAGCTCTTTCGGATGGGATCTAGGATCTTATTGATTGCAGCTGCGACAGAGGACTTCAGGTCCTTGGGATGGAGGGTCTTGGACTCAAAGTCAGCCTTCATGTCCGCGTAATTGGTGTAATGAGTCGGTCCGCCGAATTTAGCGTCACGGTCAATTGTAAATAACGTGCCCTCAGGAGCATCAGGTGTTGTGAATAATGACGAGGATTCTGATGCGCTTCTGCGCCTTCTTTTAGCCTGTCCGTCGCAGTTCGCTGATGGGGAACAGGACTACCTCTGCGAATGCTAGAATACCATTGTCCTCGACATTTCCTTCCTCGCAAACGCTGCTTTGATCTTTTTCCGAACGAGCTCAGGGAATCGAGGAAATCGATCTTGGAGTTGGGATCTGACGAAGACATTTGCCTCCTGCGAGACCGGGTACCATAGCATTCATGAGGTGTGCGCGTTTCGCGTAACCTAGCCGGGGTAGTAAAGCTCCGCAAAGGTAAAGATTTTCCGCTGAGTCGTTCAGCCTAAGTGACGGATGGATACAAAAGGTGCATTCATACTTACTGATCGATACCTCCAAATTGGAAGTCAACGCCGAGGTATTGCTCGTCAAGAGCCTGGAGACCGGGGTATAGAAGGCACTAAGCAGAGGGTCTCGACCTGCTTGACAACCTCGGCGCCAGCTTTCTTTGCATCGTGTTCGGAACCGTAGCACAAAGCTTGTAGTTGTCGAGATTGTATTCCTTCGTTAGTTGTAGGATGAGCCTTCGACGAATCGCAATTTCGATACGGGTATGCCCAAGAGTTGATACGGCAAGGAATGAACTTATAGTATTTTGTCCGGTAAGCGACGAGTTCTAGAGGTGCCTTGAGATTGTCGAGGAAAGCGTGTACATCTGAAGCCAGTCAGCCACGAAGGCGGGTCGATTTAACGTGTAGCATACCAGCGAGGAGAATGGTGACCTCGAATCAAGAATGAGATCTGTTACGATCAGAGGTGGTGGGGGGACATACCTCGACGTCTGCTCTCAAGAATCAGCTATCTTGGCCAAGGGCACGAATATCCCAGATGAGCTGATAAAAGTTGAATAACTACACGATTATGGGTTACCAATAACTTACGTCGTCCCGTCGGCGCGGACCTAGTCTCGTCAGAAATGATGAAGGCCGGAAGGATATCGCTGCTCACCCCAGTAGCATTTAGGCGAACGTCCTCTGCAAGAATCGCTTTGATGAGGTCGCCACCAAGAACCTCCTGCAGGCGCCTGGTAATAATTCGTACTTTTCGTCCGCATGTGAGTCACAGAGAGAAATAGCAATTACTGTCAAGAAAATTTAAATAATTTCGTGAATTTTCACGTGATCAAAAAATATACGTGTCCGGAACGATGTTGCGGTCATTGCATTTCTTCCGTGTCCTCTTACTTGTCGTCATGTTCTCGGTCCTAGGGCTCACTCTTCTCCTGCTCTCCTCCTTTGCCCTCGCTGCTGACCTCTATAAAGTACTAGACTGTATGTCCCAGCCTGTCTCCTGCACCGTGCTAATAACGTCTCTATAGTACATAAATCCGCGTCAGACAAGGACATACGGCATGCCTACAAGAAACTTAGCAGGAAGTTCCATCTGACAAGAACAAGGATCCTGATGCGGAGGACAGATTCGTTGAGATAGCTCACGGTGTGTCTCTCGTCTCTGAGCAAGCCTTCACGTATTCAATGCCCTTTCGGGATAGCCTACGAAGTCCTTTCGGATCCAACGGTGCGTCTGAACTTGCTCCGCAGCTCTTGACAGATCGCTCATGTCCATAGAAACGTCAATATATGACCGACATGGCGAGTAATGAAATCCTCCGTTAAGCCTCTTCGTCGTGTTCATTTGCTTTAGAGGGCTTAAAGGCCCATGAAGGAGGCAGGGTCAAGCAAATCCATTTGACGTGTTTTCAAGTTTCTTCGGTGGAGGACGTGAGTGACAATCTTAATGTTCGATGCTTCAGCTCAGATGGACGTGCCTCTTAGATCCATCAAGTCAAGTACGTCGCGGCCCGACGTCCGTCACCGAATTCGAAGTAGACCTTGCTGATATGTACGTCCATACGATACCGAACTTCTGCCAGAATGATTTTAATTGTTTTTTCTACAGGTACACCGGCCAAAGCATAGATGCAAGTGTTATAATCTTCTATCTGACGCGTCGTACTTAATCACGTAATAGTTCATGATCAAGAAGCGGATATTGTGCGACCACTGTAGAGGATCGGGCCTGCATCAGACGGCGACATACATACGTGTTCCGGATGTGGAGGTTCGGGTGTCAAACTCGTCAAGCAGCAGGGTGCCAAGCTTCGCACCATTCAAAACTGTGACTGACCCCTTGGGGCAGATTTTCCCGGAATGTTTGCACAGAGCAGACGACATGTAATGAGTGTGGTGGGCGAGGCAGGGTTATTGCTCGTAAATGCCTCATTGCGATGGACATAAAGTCATGGATCACACTGCGCATTATACGCTGGACGTTACCCCTGGAATGCCGGAGGGGCATGAGGTTGTATTTGAAGGTGAAGGTGACGAGAGTCCAGATGGGAAGCGGGGATGTCGTTTTAAGAGTGAGAAGCCGAAAGAGCAAAGGTGGCTGGAGGCGGAAGGAGACTAGTCTGTACTGGAGGGAAACCATTGGTATCGATGAGGTTTGATCTAACTTCTGTGGCCATTTTTCAAGCCGCTGACAGTCCAACAGGCACTCTTAGGCTTTGACCGAAACCTAACTCATTTAGATGGACATATTGTCAGGCTACAGCGAAAGGGTGTGACGCAGCCAGGTAAACCGCATTTAATGTAACTCTTACTTCATCTTTTGACGCGTACTAGGCTTTGTTGAAGTCATCGAGGGAGAAGGCATGCCACGGTTCGAGAACCGTTATGTTCACGGAGACCTGTTCGTAGAATACAATGTGGTCCTACCGAAACAGCTTTCTCCACAGCTTCGGAAAAGTAAGCATCATCGTCATCAGCTGCAGTTGAGGTTTCTTACCTGCGTAACAGAATTGACGGAAACATTCGCGTCTGGCTCCAGTGCACGATGAATTATAGAGTGCACTATAGACCTCCATCATTGTATCCTAACGCTACAATTTATTGTTATTCATTCCGTTCGGCTGACTTCTCCAGCAGCCAAAGCTCGTCAGTGGGCTATCGTCGTCTTTGACGTGATAGAAGTAAATCACAGAAATAAAGCGGCCTGTAGTACCAGTGATACACGCCAGAGTCTCCATCGACGGTAAGAAGTCTCCTCGCCTCGTGCAGATATAGCGCGTGTGTTTCTTTCTTCTATCCGTTCAGCGCCCCTGTCAAGTCCAGAGTAAGTTGCCGGAAGATGGTTTTCGACCTCCCAACACCATCAAATTTGTAGCCGTATCTACCGTCAGATCTGCCCTGATTTTCTTCCGAAGTAGCGGAATGTGTAACAAATTCTGATAACTAAAATTCAGCCCGGTGCGGAGAAGATACTTTCGTCCTTTGGAAGATGTATAAGCAAGGCGTCGAACCCTCTTTGGAAGCACAGGAGCCCGGGATTGGAGGTGGTGTTGGCTTCATTCACAACTGCAAAGGTGGAACATTATATTCTAAGCAGATAAAGCAGGCATAATTTCTAGTACAGATCGGAGGCCTCATTAGCAAGCTAAGAACTTTGCTGACAGCTCATACAATTGTCACATCGGAATCATCATTCAGTCTATCCTCGACTTGGATGTCCTTTCTTGGATTGTCAACTTCCTTCTTATCGCAATGATCATCTTCCAGCTGGGTCATATGATTTCTCACAGATGCCAGTCTCAACACCAGTATCATCCTGGGTGCTTGTCAACATGCAATATCCATGCTAGCTTTTAAGAGCCTCACTCACCATAGAATCCTGATGTGAATTCTGTCCTCCAGAGTGTGTCCTGAAGTGAAGTGAGTGTGATATCATGCTTCCCTGCAAGAGTCATCTGGGCGGCATGACCTGCTGCAATGCGGCCAACAAGGAGTGTTGGTGCAACTCCCTATATATGATGTTTGTTAAATGTATAAGACAGGGAAAGAATATATAAGCATACTCTTGCAACTGCAGTCAGCATATTAGTGTACCAATATGCATTGTTACACAAACAATGAGGACCACAGATAAGATAGAGAATATGGAATGAAGAGCTGCTGATTCAATCAGAAGCTCAATCACATGGCAATAAGTTCTAAGTCTGCCTGCATTATTTCCTGCTCGTGTAACAGTGACAATACAGTAGATGATGAGCAAGGTGCACCACACAGTTGTGGCAAGGATAGATGATGAATAAAGCACAACCCAAAGAATGTGTGACTGGTAAGGAGCAGTCCAAAGTTTGTACTCAGTAATAGTGTTGGACACTGCACAAAGGCTTGAGTAAATCAGCTGATCAAAAGATACAGATGAGCTCACCAATTGCAGTAACAAGAAAAGGACAGGAGGCAGAATAGTCAGCCACTGTTTTCCACAAACCTTCCAACAATGCCAAATCTACAGTTCAGAAGACAGCTTGAACCTGTAGTAGAAATTCTTAATGGAGTGTCACACACTATAGTAAAGTCTGCAAGGATAGTACAGACTGTGGTTGTGGCACCAGACCCCAGTATCTCTACTGCATGAGGAGTATTATAAAACAGATGCTTTGTCCAAATACTCTGTCCATGGCTGACAAATATAGAGCAGGTGTATAGCCAATTAAGAGCAAAGTTGGTAGTGGACACCATATAGAGAAGGGTTATAACAATAACCATGGCCCATCCAACTGGCTGGAATTTGCTCATAACTATGCTATTCATTCAGCTTAGACAAAATAGTAGAGACATTCCACTCACAGGCATTCCACAGTGTTACAGCAATGATTCCTGCATACATGCCTAGGTACAGCTATGATTAGATACTCATGTCTGGAAAAACACACAGGTGGACCTTGTAACAGAGCATAGAGGATCTTTGAATTCAATTCACCATCAAGTTCTTGGAATATCAAAGCCCTCTCAGCATTGGTGAGATTTGCAGGAACATTAGTTTGAATAGCCATTGAGGAAGTATGAGCAATGGTAGAATGATGAGTAGGGGTGTAGTCCTGGATTCATGAATCCTGAAGATGTAAGCCATTCTTTGTTATATAGCATGATACTATGGCAACACAGCAAAAGCAATGGAGCATTTATTTTTGGAATAACCTTACAGTGTTTCACAATTTTGCACAATACACTGAATAATGATATGGACTCCATGTCTGGCAAAGGCATGCTAATGACAATCACCTTGATTCGAGTGAGACCTCATTGCACTAATACTTGTGTCCCAAACAATCTAAAGGATGGGTAGAGAAGACAGCTGCGCATGTGCTCATTCATAATCTTAAGTTATCTACAATTGCTGCGAGACTTGTGGCTATTCCAGGATAATTTCGCAATCCCGCCATCTAGGAGAATGATTGATGGGATTATGATGCATATTGGCTATAGCATCGAATCAACTCCACTGTCAATTGATAGGCATAATACGGAACCAGAAGCATACACTGCCTACCTGATGAACTGGAGGAGCAATATATAGCTGCCTCACGCCAAGAAAGAAATCAACTCAAAATATTCTCCGAACAGCCTCAGTTCCATGGAAACCGATGTCAGAGTGGAGGCTACTATCGCACTCGGAGCTATATACTAAAAAGTTGTCGGGACTCGGCTTCTGATGAGCAAAGAGGAATAGCATACCAAGCACACTAGTATAAGCTCGTTCCATCAGCACATCCATCCATCTCAGCGATCATCCACTTGTTCCCAGTATCCCAACAGGTTTCTCTCGCCTAGATCCAAATGTCTACTGAGCTTTGCGGCATTACCGTCAACGCAGACAGATCTAGGAGTCGATTCTACGAAGGCCCTCGAAAGCCTAAATGTCGTCGTCATCGGCCAGAGGTGAACCTCTATATAACCTTGCCCTGCCACCGTCTTCGAGCTTCCATTACTAGTACCACGACTTTCGGGTTAGTCGTGAATGCTGAGAAAGCCCGAGAGGCTACTAGTTAGCCGGAAGTTGGAACCCTATTTAATTCCCTAGATGGCTCAGACCGGTACGGTGAAAGAAAAGTCGCGCTAATGCTGCATGCCAGTGGTGCTAACAGGCATGTTTCGTGATGCGCAAGCTTGGCAGATGTATTCAGTTGAGAACGGGGTCGCAGTTGAGCTTCGTTGTTCAGGACCGTATCGGCGGTGACGGCAAAGGCAATTGAATCGAATCTAAGAATTCCATGAGCGCTTGGACGTCATTGTTGGTCCGGAGGAACCCAGAAGAGAATCCCAATCTACGAAAGAGACCTGGCCATGCTTGACCCTCATCATATTCATCGTAAGCCGTCTTCATGCATCTCTTTGCTAAGACAAGGACCGTCGTTCAAGTGATGAAAATGCTCGAGTCCAGAGGCCGCCAATGAGCCGGAACCAAGTATCAGGGTTATTTTCTGCTCCAATCGAACGGAGAGGACTAGGGAAGTGCCGCCTTGGGGCATGGGTATGATATCTGCATGATAGGTAAGGAAAGAGTACGAGAGTCATCAAAGTTAAAGGCCAAGAAGCAACGATGACCAATCTCAGTCGGCCTGCAGTGCCAAGGATCATGCAACCGTTTTGTGCGGGACCGGGGTATGTAAATACCCGCGCAGGACTTGAATTATGTACAAGTGCTCGTGGAAACGTCCAGGAACATCAACCGCCCATTCAAACGCTCTCTACCCAGAGGAAGCCGAAATACGGCCACCAGTCAATCGTTGTTGTACACCGCATAATTGAACAAGGTGAATACGTAAATATTATCGTACGCTCGCATAGATGTATCATTTTTATCTAAGAATGGCTTGCGTAAAATGACCAACCGCCGCAGGCTGAATACCTTGGAAATTTACGAAAAAGCTGGCCAAGGTAACCAATATCCTTCAGAATTAGCGCAAATATGGGCAAATATACGCACCATTCTATCCAACAGAATGCTTCAAGCGCGTTGAGTTGACCACAATGAACGAGATTTTACCTCCTCTATCTCGCATACTTGGGTGTCAGTCTATGTTTGCTTCGACAAGGGCGAGCAATGGGCGGCTCCTACGAACGCTGTCGACGGCCACTAGCCCGCCTCTCCATGGACTCGGCGTAGCGCGTACGCTCCCGTCGTCGACAAAGTAGGGCTTCGCACCGTCACCGTATAATACGGTTGTACGGGTACCGTCGTACGGGTGCCGTAACCGTACCGTCAAGAGATTGAGATGCACCGTATTGACGGCCGTCGACGGCCGTATGTACGGTATGCAGCCCTATATCGCACGGAGAGCGAAATTCAGCGATAACTCGGGGTGTAGCAGCCCAATACAGTACCATAACTTTCATTTCCATTCATTTTCGGGTCGTTTGCGACCCATAAGTGTTATTCTTGTGTATTTGGAACCGATGACGCGTTCCTGCAAGTGTTAGGGGTGCCTCTTTGCAGCGAGAATCTCTTCTCTAAAGACGGTAACAATGTCAGATTGTATCAGAAAACGAGCTAGGTGGGCTTTGGTGTCTGTACAGTATGGTTTCATATGGTTCTGACGCACCAAGCCCAGCACCTAGCATACGGCCGTATGCACGGCCGTGACGGACGTACTCATACGGTCCGTACACCGTCGACGGTTTGGAGCTGACGGCCGTATACCGTATACGGTACGGTGCGAAGCCCTACGACAAAGTCGCCGTCGCAGCGAAAAAGAAAGAGAGGGAAGCCTTTGTTCAAACATCTCCATCGCTTTTCAAGACGTACAAACCCATTACGCCCGGTAATGTCACCTTCGACGACCCGACCTATACGAAGGACAAGCCGTACAGGTCGTAATAGGACAGGCCGGATCACCTGTGGAAGAGGCCACAAACCACGGATACGCCGGCTTGATTCTCGTCGCGAGCAACTGGGTGTACACGATGTAGTCCTTGTCGGATACGACTCCGGCCGTTCCTCCCATTTTGCACTGTTGAAGAATCGTGACCCCACGGCGGAGGGAAAGGCAAAATGGAATTATATCCTGGCGAAGGATGGATTGCGTGCCGGGACACCTTGCAGAGGTCGGAAATTCCGGATGGACTCGTCCCAGGGTTCGACCTCAACGCTCGACAAGAAAAGTCTGAAGGAGCCTCGGAAGAAGAAGTAGCTGCGTACGAGTCTTCCCAGTCGCTCTCACTTGGTGTCTTCCGATGACCCTCAAGTTGGGCAATGTTCTTCCCCTGCGACTTATTCCTCCCGGCACCATTATCCATAATATCACACTCTCACCTCAAAGCCCTGCCATCCTTGTACGCTCTGCAGGCCATGGCCCATGAAGACTCAGACCAGTGCACCCAAGTTCGGCTACAGAGTGGTGAAGTGCGCAAGGTTGTGCAAGATTGGTGCGCGACCATCAAAAATTTGTCCGTGGATACACATGGCAGAAACATCAAACAAAACGTACGGTCGAGCTCCAATGGGAAATACGGGAGGAACGTCTTCAAAGTGAGCTAATCTTTTGATGCAGGCTGAGGTACGTTTTATCCTATACTTAACCACCAGATATTTTGAGTCACGCTGCCCATTCTGACTGTTACTCAAGCCTCTACCGACTGGTTTACACTCGTTAGCCTTCCGGCATCGTGCCTCTTGAAAAGTTGCTCTGACTCTCGACTTCAGCTTGTTTATGTTGCCGGTGGAATGCTGAAATTCCTGAATCTTTTGAACGGCTTCTTCCGAAAACTCCCAGAAAGCCGTTTCGAACATGCTCTAGTACCAGTGATGCGACGCCAGAGTCTCCAACGGTAAGAAGTCCCCTCGCCTCGTGCATATATAGTGCGTCGTATTTTCTTCTTCTATCGGTTCAGTGCCTCCGCCAAGACTCAAGTCCAGATTCACCTCCCCGAGTCGGCCGAGTAAGCGCCTACCATTGCCGAAAGATGTTTTTCGACCTCCCGTCACCATCAAATTTGTAGCCGTATCTCTACCGTCAGATCTGCCCTGATTTTCTTCCAAAGTACCGGATTGTATAACGAAAGTTTGATAGCCAAGATTCAGCCCGGTGCGGAGAAGATGTTTTCGTCCTTCGGATAGTGTATGAGCAACTTGTGCGTGGGTACACACGACGGATGTCACTGACATCAAACAAAACTTATGGTCGAGCTCCAATGGAAAACACGGGAAGAAATATCACGAGGATCACGCGACCGGGAAGAACGTATTCAAAGTGAACTAATCTTTTGATGCAAGCTGCAAGCACGCTGAGGTACGTTTCATCCTATACTTAATCATCAGATACTTAGCGCTGAGCCGAACCAGATAGTGGACTACTTTAATCAGCCATGTCCGAGATGCCATCCGAGCCAGTTGCTAAGTAACTCTGTGAATCGTCGACCCCGAGTCAGCAACAGAATATCCCATATCAGAATCTTCGCTCTCATCCTGAGGTTGGGAAAATTTGCTGCCTTCCCGCGTTGCGGTTAATGCTTCCGCTCTCTGCCCGAGAACGCCGCAGATACCGTAGGGCAAATTAGTAGCATCAAGTAAGTGTGTGGCTGCTGTTCTACTCTCGACACGACGCTAAGGAACATACCATCACTGTGTTAGGTAGCCAAATGACAGCTCACAAGTGCTTTCTACGCGTTGATGTTCCCAAGCTCGTGTAATTCCTTGGGTCCCACGTCCCAGACGCATGGTACATCACCCGGTCCGTCGTCAAGGAGGAATGAACAATTACATCCTTCCATCTGCCAGCGGGGTTGGCGGATTCTGACTTGTATACAAACTATGATCGCTATGGATACAATTCCATCCCATGCCAAGAGAATTAGAAAGGCCCATCCATTCTCGCCTTTAGTATTTAAGGCGGTGGGAGACAAGCCATGATAACAAGCTCCTTCGTTCCAACCCAGCGTCGCTTTCCTTTGGCCTGGTCGCCTTTTAGAAATTTTTTCTTTCGTTCTACCTTCGTTCATTCACATCCTCTCTTTTTGCCCCGGTCGGCTTTCTTATTGCTCTAGGTAAGTTGACCTTTCATTGCAGAGCGAAATGGCCTTACTCACCACATGTAGGTAGCAGATCAAATTTTTCCACCTACTTCGTCGTTACAAATGTTCTCTCCCTTCGTTCTTGTTTTGGCTTTGGCCTCTGTTGCCCTTGGTAGTCCCTTGGGACAACGACGTGAGACTCGTAGGTTCCAAACTCCCTCAGCGGTCCCGATACTGATGAAACGTTTCTAGGTCGTGACGATGTCTCGTTGAATAACTGGGGCGGTTTCCAGTCCTTGAGCGGGTTCGATGACTTCAACGGTGTCGATAACTTCTCTGGGTCTCAAAATTCTCAAGTCGTCGTCGTCCAGGAAGAACAGGTTGTCTGTGAAGTCCAACAGATTGAAATCGTCCAACAGAAACTAGTCATCCTTCAGGAGATGGCAAGGAGGTAAGCTACGACACATTTGTCTATCATGTCATAGCCTAACATTTTCGAACCAGGATCATCACGGAACAGATCTGCGAAGTAGAGGTTCAGACGATCGTCCTTGAACAGTTCTCCTCTAGCATTAGCAGCTTCGGAAGCGACGTGTCCCGCCAATCAGGCAAACAGGTTGGATTTGATAGCAACATATCCAGCAAGATCTCCCAGCTGGTCAACGCAGACGGTTCGCTCAGTACTTCTGACCTTGGCTTCTCAGGTACTATTCTGTTTTCCTTTGTTCAAAACCGAGTGTCTGAACCAGTACATTAGGCCATGACGTAGGCAGCAATACAGTGGTGCCGGCAGGATCGAACTGGAACGACAGTACTTCGCCGGCTTTCCGTGCAGAGTGCTTTAGCGGCAGCACAGAAAGCGCGGGCTTTGTAACTGTGCCCAGTCAGAGTGCGTGAGCGGAGCATTAGGATAGGATAGGACAGTGTTAGCGGCATGTGGAGTCTGGACGAGACTTGTTACATATTTTCTCACATTATGATATTGGACGTTGCCTTGTTGGGCTATTCGTGGACATTTCACTCTTGGGTCCAGTATGTACTCGTGTAATGTTTCCCTTTTCCAATGGAACACAGTAGACACGGTCAAAGGTCGGGTTAGCGACTACACATTGAGTTGAGGTGATACAGTACATGCTTGAGATACAGTGATGATTGATGGTATGATTTATGCCAGATAATTGTAGGATTTACGATCGTCGCATCGCTCCAGATACTCTCGCTGTATGAAGAGTCAACCACTCACGACAGACTACAAAATAAAAGTAGTTTCTCACCTCGATCAACCCTCAATTCGCTTCTTGATATCCAAGGGATTGGCTGGAATCGGCCAGCCAGAAGAGGCGTCACCTCATTGACAAGTTCGTTGTGTGTCATATGTTTACGTAGTTTCATAACCCGCACGATGCATGCCTGAAGAATATATCAATACAGAGTGCTAGTCCGTGTTACACGCATACCTCAGTCTGATGACGTCGCTCCTCATCAATTCGATCTCGCGTCTCTTTCCTCTCGCTCGAGGATTCCACCCTTCGAAGAGATGGTGCTGATTTTGATCTTCTGAAGCTGACAGGTGAAATCCGAATTGAAGCAGAAAGAGTCGGACGGGTCAACGTCGCGACCTGGTGGATGTTTCTTCAGGATCTTAAACTTGGCGCAAGCTAAAGATTGCAAATGACGTTTTGAGATCGGTGTGATCTATTGAAGTCAACTCTTGAATTTCCTGTTGGAAGTCTATAATCTGAACCCCAGAAGAGGGATTGAGGTCCATACCTTGTAAGAAAGGAAATCATCGTCTTTTACGTCTTCAAAGAGAAGTAGGATAACCAGAGCAAACGTCGAAACGTTGAGGTCATGTTTCCGTAGCTTGAACTTGACCGTACATCGGCGTTTCCGAGGAGTACTGCCATGTCAACCGTCTGCCAGAATGCCGCGACAGATAAAATTGCTCGAACTGTTTGCATATTTTGTTCATTTGCTGCGGTATCGTACAAGGCGAATTGGAATGGGTCATTGGCCAAAACGTTGCAGTCATCACGATAACAGATAACTCGATGCTGGGACTCTGGGGACAAAATAAGATCAGAAGGCCGCCCAGATACCACCATGTTACGCCACGGAGATACCAGGCTTCTGTAGATAATTCTTGAATTCATTCATAGTGTCAACTGAAACCTTCATATCGTTGAACATGCCTCAAGTTTCTGCGTGAACTGATAGCCGCATTCAACTTTGAGTTTCGCAAGCATCCCACGTTCGGCATCATCCGAGACGGACCGTTTGAGAAGGAGCCGTTTGGCGAGATGACCCTTGTAATATCGCTCAAACACATCTTTCTCACCGAGGAATCGGAACACAGTGATGGTCTTATCCAGGACCAGATCCACCTCTGTATCAGTTTTCTGGGTGAAATTTCAGCCAGTGTCAATGGTAAGAGCGATAGTGTTACCCCCTTTCAGCCCCTCCTTAGATGATCGTCAATAAAGAGCGAAATAAACTCCGAACACCTGCTGTTAATATTCACGAAGGATCCAAAGGCCTGAAAATAATCAGCAGATATAGAAGTTAGATCTAAATGATGCTACCTCGTCCAGCGCACTCTCAGTTCCCTGTCGCTGCTGATGCACGCTTCCACACAATATCGAACTTGTCTTTAAGATCAAGCACATCCTGAACCCATTTGAGAGCAAGACCCAAAGTCTGCACACCTGAGGCACTGGGTTTGGATTTCCCTTTCCCTTCGCGTTAGCATTATCATCTTGTGTGTCGTCGGGTTCATCCCAATCGGCGCTCGATGAAGACTGATTAATATCACGCCCGCGCCGGAAAACAGAGTCCTTGAGAGCGCGTTTCAGGCAAATCATTCCTGTAGGGACATCGAGTACAGCCGGTACAGCCTTGCTATGTCTTCTATTTTTGTCTGTATCGATCATGACATCCAAACCGGAGTTCTCCATTGATATGACATTGTCCAGATGTGCGGTCAAGAGGCAGTCCTGAAGAATTTGACTTAAAGGTGAGGCGGTTTGCGACGATAGATAGTGATGTGCACGGGACTGCTCTGCTTGAAAGGCACTTTCTACCTTAAGGAAGCTGAGCGATAAAACAATCAACGAGACAAGAAAAACGAAACATACTCGACGCAGGTACTCGGGGGCGTCACAAGAAGCAAGTAACCTTTTCCCCTCAGCCTCATAAAACGAACGGCTCTTCTTCAAAATAACAGGCTCGAGATCCTCCTTGTATACGGTGGGGCCACCCGCAGAGGACCGCAAAGTGAGGAATACATCGACACAGCCCTTGACGGCGGAACGATTGATGGTGTATCCTTCGCGTTCAAATTCGACTTGTGTTAATATCGCTGTTATGACATGATCTTTTATCGGTGGGCGAAAGATATGCTCTAAGAACAACGTGAGACCAGTTTCCCAAGTTTCTGGTACCTCGGCGGCTTTCGTGTACACGCGATCCTGCGATGTCTATGAAACAATAGTCAACGCTAACAGTGATGATGACTTACCATATACTTAAGAATCTGCCCCAGTTTCGACATATTACCTCGATGATCGTCCCATATGCTCTTTAATGCCTTCAAGAGCATTTCTGCCTCATTGCTCTTCTGCAGCGGTTCCTGACTCGCACCCGAAGGAAAGACTGGCACAACCTGCTCTCTTGAAAGTGATTCCAGGTTCTCTGATATGAGAGACTTGACGCCTTTGTATAGCATTTCTCCCTGTCGGTAGAGGACCATATTGTACGCGAAACGGTGATTCTCCTCGAATGAAAGGTTGGAGGCATTGTGGTTCTGGATCTCCTTGATGTTTTGGACAATTCTGACCATGTCTGCTGCGCGGAAAACTCTGGACCATGCTGAGCAAGAATCAGTTTGGTTGTATATGAGTCGATGGACGATATACCCTGCGTGGCGCTACCTTTGAGGTGAACGAATGGCTTAGATTGCTTCTCGACCGTAGACAAAGGGACACGTACAATCCTGACTCTTCCTCGCCGTGCTGCAAGTCATCAGTATAAAGGATGTCAGATAGGATTGAAGACGCACCTGTAGCCATGGCAGAAAGCAAGAATGGATCCACAGAAATGCTCAGCGACTACCAGTGGTGACCATGCGCGAAGGCTGTTATTCCAAATTCGGTACCGATCGATGATGTTCCATACCCGAAGTGACGCAACGATATCGGCCACTTCGGACCAGCAGAAGAACCTCTACGTTTGTCGAAATCTCAATTCTGACCTCTGGGAACATGATAATGTTTAATGCGCATGCAAACAGTACATATGTAAAGCATGAATATGAATAATGGCACAATAATGTGGCAGCTTTGTATCGATAACATATAGTAGGCAATGCAAGACAAATTAACGGAAAGCAAAGAAAAGAGTAGGCAGTAACTTTAAGAATCCAGGTCTAGCGATGCTATGGATTTGAACGTGACGAACGAACAAAATCTGTAAAGTATTTTCGGAAACCTTTCGCATCAAGGTCTCGCAATTTAGTAGTGAACTCAAGGGCCGTCTCTGATGGCCAGTTTTGTGAAGGGAAAAAGACAGTCAAGAGGTAGTCGTAAGCCTCCGCGCCTCGTGTTCTAGTGACAGTGGTGCAAGAAGTTGGCAACTTCTTGCAGAACCTGGCGATAGAATTGAGACCGATGAACAAGAAGGGAGTCCAAGAAGACGTACTAGTGTGACTTGACCATCCTTAACGTTCAGATCCGGTGCAGCAGGCACGCGGAAGGCAGTGGGGACAAGCCTTTCATACACAAATCCTTCGAATCCTGGTATGGATTCTACAGGTTCAGGGCCGACCGTAGCTGCCTGAGGAGGGGCGGCCCAGATCGTCACACAACGACCCAGAAAATTAAAAGCGGACTTTTGGCTAGGAGGATCCGACGCATCCTCAGCAATGCCAATCATGGATTGCATCAATGGCTCGAATGTAGGATTGTTCCTGGAGGAGTAGATAATGAGCAAGAATAGCAGCTTCTAATCACACTACGCGCTCACGTTCTGAGACGAGGACTCTCTGCAGCTTCGACGAGACGACGCTATTGAGAAGAGCCAGATATGCCTTCTTGGTTTCCAGGTGTGCCCGCTGGTCGTCTGGATCACTTATGGGCTGTCTCAATATATTGCCGATGTGCCCACTCAGCGGGCCAATGAGCTCGTCGAGCACAGCGAACATATCATTCTAAATGGTTATATATGAGTTCACTGAGATGTTGTAAATTGTAAGAGACGACGAACCTGGAGCTTGTAAATCAACAAGCCGATGAAATTCACGAAATCAACCAGTTCTGTTGGTTGGAAATGGACGAGGAGATTGGTCATGAGAGCAGGGATGTAGTGCGTCACACTGGGTCCAGCAGCCGCTAAAATCCGAGCGAAAGCGAAGCGCGTCTGTTCAACGGTTAGTAAACGCCCTAAAATGGTAAATGAAGTACCCACGCATCGCGAACATCCTAATGACGTTCATGTTTTCCAGGCATACGAGGATGGCTTGTGCTACTTGCACAAAAACATCCAATGTTGGCAAAACATACCCAGGAGGCGTCGGCGAAGGATAGTCAGGATAACCTTTGGCAATAGTACCAAAGAGCCATGATGATATGATGGATAGTGACGATAGGTCCTACGTCCTGCGTCCCCTTACAAGCCCGAAGGTTCTCCGGACAAGTTGTCCATCAACGGCTTTACGAAAGATAACAAGTGTGCCGCAGGTTGATCTGAACTCTTGGCCGATAACGAGCAAAGGGTTCCGACTGTTTCGTAGAGGAAGAGCTGGGAATCGAACGCAGGATCTCTTGCCGCATCGGTCAATAGATCCGTTTCCACATCCTCGGTTCTGGGACATGGATCTGTATAGGAAGCAGGTCCCGGATACTCTGGGTGAGCGTGATACAGATGTCTGGTGGTATGTCGTTTTTGTTGTCTTTGATGAATCGGGAGAATAGGTAGAAGAGGCGTGATCGAAATGTTTGATTGGAATTGTGAAGACCCCTGAATAACGATTAAAATAGACTCAGACGATGCTGCTCACACCTACCGTGTATCGACCATGGCCTCAAGGTTGGCATAATGCACTCTTTACGCACTTTGAAGAAGTCTGTATAGCGAGTCACTGTCTCGAAGAATTGCAGAGCTACTGTTCGATGAGGGTAACCGACAAGCCCGATTGTACCAGGGTCAATAATAACTCCCCATGAGTAGTCAGAGCATACTCCGAGTAGTTGGTCCCTTTCCTTTTCTCCTTGTCTATGACGGAGGGTGTATGACAGAAGGCAGCACGACCTTTCCCTCCGCCTACATTACAACTATTTAGCATTGTGGGTCACCCGAGATTTAGAAGGACTTACTTTTGTTGACCTCCCCGAAGATGTATACCATGTAGACTCCCAGTTCGGCTTCGTACCACTCCATGGATACGCCGTTTTGATAAGCTGACATCGTGTTCAGTGCCAAAGTGCGCACTGAGTCAGTAACCAGGTCCTGATCGATAATTAGCACAGAGTCCATGAAATTACGTAGCTCCTAGTTCCTTGTCAGTGAAGATTATGATGATTAGCAACGTGCACACCCTGCGAAGTTTCTCAAACTCGGCATTGTCATCTTCGTCCAAATCATCAGGATCGGCTTCAGAATCCCACTTCATCTTTGCCAATATGACTTGTAGAAGAGACGAAAGGAAAGAACGTTTTGATTCATCGAGAGGATCTGAAGAAACTTTTCGACTGCGCTTGTACTATAATGGAATCGTCAATGATTTCGTAGAAATTGCAAGAGCAGCAGCCATACATTAGCAAGAATAGCCTGAAGGAGAGGAAATACAGTGGATGACGTGTCATCATATTCATCCGCCATAAATCGAAGAAGCACCGGCAGAGACTGAGTGAGATAGCTGGTAGCCTCAGAACGCACTTGTCCATTGGGACAATCCTATTTATGACGATATAAGCTGGCCGGTTGAAGTAGATTGGAACGGTACACACCTCTAATTTTGTCAATTCTAAGCCAAACACGTTAAATAGCTTTCCCAAAGACTCCCGGTAGGATTCTTCTCCCTCGTCAGTTTCCGGACCTCTTTCCAACTGCTGCTGTCGGGTCTTGGCTTCGAGAGCATCTATGACCTGTCCTAAAGAGAGGACTTTGATCAGTTGAAGCTTGTCGCTAGGTTCTTTGAGCCCTTTGGCGACGATGCGTAGCAGCGCCACGCAAGTGGCTAGTCGGATGGGTAACGAAGGATCGGCCAACAGTGTGAAGAGAAGGGGCACAGTGGTCGGTGTGATTGTCAGATTAATATCAATCCACCCTGCATATGCAAAGAATTAGATCGTGAAAAGTGGAGGTATAAGTTGTTACGCACCCACATAGGATCCGAATGTCCTGACACCCAGTCTACAACTTCAGTGACCTCATCTAGTTCCCGGTTTGAAGAACTTTGATCCTTGCGTATGTTCGCCATCCTCTCCGAGCCTTCAACCACGATGGTCAAGACTGCCTCATTAATCCTCACCGCGTCTCTCTCCCTAACAGCATCTCTGACGCGACTGTCCCGCGTTGCTCGTATGGTGGTGTATTGTCGGGCAGCTTTGATCATCTGATCTGCAACCTCGCCCGAGATTTCTAGTACGATATGAAAGAAGAGGAGTGAGATGTGTCGATTATAAGATGATGATTCCGAGGATCGTATAAGAGTGAATATATCAGCGAAAAATGTTGGCCATTGTTCTATATAAGTGCAGAGAAAGAATAGCGTCAAAGTGTGCGAGAACTTGTTGCGAAGGACTGGCATGAAATTTAGCAGAGCAAAGGAAAAAGAAAGCTGTCGACGCACAGGAAGCACTGGATTCTGACGACCCGAAGACAAACTCGGATTGTATGTAGGATACCAAAGTTTGTTGTAATGTCTGGAATGTTTCCTGATCCAGGGGTTCAAATCTGGGAACAAGCCATGAGTCAATCAGCCACACAGCGATCAATGTAACAAAGTAAAGTCTTTCAGAGCAGAAGGCGCTGTTTAGAGCATGTGCCCCTTCGCGCACTGGAATTTGTGGTATCGATGGGGTACAGGAGAGGCCCAATAGATAAATGCAGTCGCCCTACTTACCGACTCTCCAAGAACGCATCCAACACACGCAAAGCAAAGAAACGAGCCTGCGGTGGGTATTTTCGAACCCCTTCAGAAGTGGCTTCAACGAATAGGGACAGCGCAATTCGCCATGTCTCTGTGGCGTTTTGTTCGATGGTGGAAAGATAGGCCAAGGCCTCTGGATGTAATGGAGTTTGTGCAGGATCAGATGCGACTGTAATTGCTTGTACGACCCTGTCGATTTCTTGCTCCATTTCCGAAACAAAAGAACGAGGACGATAGTTGAGCGCGGAGCCGAGAAATACGCGAGAAACCTCCAGCAGAAGGGAGAGAAACAAGGATAGAACAGAATCAGAACACGGAAATGGATCTTCAAAAGATCGATTTCATTGGGAGAGGCTTATCACGTGCACCTAAAATCTGAGATCTTCTCCGGCCCGAATAACTTCAATGAGTCACTGATTTAAATTATCGTCGTGGCTCTCACACGACCAGCTTCGTCGCGACCTTGCTAAACGCGACTGTAAAATCATTCACGAAAAGCAGTATTTAACAATAAAAGAGGACTCTGTGACAGACGCGCATGTCTCGATAAGATTTTCTTGAACAACGCGTTCTCGTAACTTAGCCCATACCTGAGCTACTTGCAGAGTATAGACGAGGACGTGGATGGTTTCAAAATAAAGAGGCATATCAATTGTGATGACACCGTGAACGTGGTTGTAACTCCAGGCACGCAAACCTACCTCTTTGCCATATCGCATCGAGTTGCCCCCTCTGCCGTGTTTGCTCTGCAGGTTCTCTGCCAAGATTTGACCCAAAGAATTGTCCGACGACTCTATTTAACGTATACAGCCGGCTGGTCGAGGTTAAAGGACAGTATGCATACGGCAACGGTGGCTGTGTCGGAACGCGGTCCGCTAGTCTTGCGGGTCCGAAAGTGTTAGCTTTGAGTAGTAAACTGTCAGTATGCAAGCTGGAGAAGGTCACACCAAAGCCACTCACAAGTAGAGGACGTATAACTCTCCTGTATGGAGTCCGAGACAAACTCGTCCTGTACTTTCCTCGAAGGCCAAGGATTGGCATGAAACGACCTCAAAGGGCAAAACCAGATGCGGAGGAAGCAGCTTTTCAACGATAGTTGGACCTTTTTGTTCCGGGGAGAAGGTGCCTTTCATCAGTGTGAATACATCCGCGTCCCAACGACGTTCCAACCATACAGCTCGTCGACCGCTGGATCCGATACAGACAATGTCGGAAACGGCACTAGCTGGCGTGGGGAATACATGCACGGGCATGGCGCCGTGGGATCTAGGGCACATTGTATCCCTTTCTGAAGGGAAGGAGAATACCGACGCAGTTCCTGGACGATGTAGTGATCCCGCGGAAGCATGGAACGATAAGGCTGTCATGCACGGAAAATTCTGGCTCAGATATCCGTCTGAAAGTGTATAGTCCGAATCCGCCGGTACATCGTCTGTTTCGTACTCTGCAATATACTGGCTGAACGTGTCCAGATCATCGGTAGGGCTGCTGCTTTGGTAAAGACCAGACAGTCTGGCTATCACCGGAGATAAGTCATAGATACGGACGACGAGCCGTTCGTGAAGTTTCATCCCGGCGATCACCATGTGGGCGGGAAGAGCCTGAAGTGAACATGGCTGAAATGCTTTTTGAATATTAGTTTCACAGCGAAGCTCGTGGAATGAGATGCATCATACCTCTGGAAGCTTGGGGCATATTGATATTTGGCTCCCGGTTTTGATGCTGAGAACAATGAAGCGGTATGTCGGTGGATTGAATATGTTCTCAAAGTACGCTATCGCAACAACCACGATGTCCCCGTATATCCGGACTTCACCCGGGGTTCCCTCAGATTTGGCTTGCGAAATCTGACTCACAAGTTGAGGGCAATGGGACATCGAATGCTCGCTGTCCGCGTCACTCTCAAGCGCGATGGAATATACCTTGACCTTACTGTTTTCTTGATAAATAGAATCCAGATGAAAGCGATCAATGCCTCACGTCGTTCGAGTACCATCCATGAGGATGGCAACAATTGCATCACGCCCATCATTCCGCAAGGATGCAGCAAATGTCGTGGCGGATGGCACGTCCATCGAAAGATAGCGTCGTTCTCTGCCTGGTACGCCAATATACCAGACAGAGAGGTATAACGCGCTTGTGGGAGCACGAGACAGGGTAATTAACCACTGGGATCCTAGAAATTGTATTCGGAAGACGATACCACCGTGAATGATGCGGCACATCTTCCTGAGTTGCGAAGCATGTCTGCGCCAGTTGCGCTCAAGACGTAAACCTCGAACCCAAGCTCGATGGAGCTCCGGACCGGAAATTGAGTTTATGTCCTTGCCAGGAGGAACGTCCAAAGGTAGGTCAACTTTGATTTGGTGCCAAATAGTCTGTCGAGCCCAATGCGTGGAGGACACGACATGTCTGCGTGTCATGACCGTCAAATATTAATGACAAATCTTTGCATTATCGGGGGGATCACGCACCTGGATTAAAGAAAGTAGATCTTCGACAGGAATTCGAGCGAAAATCGCTAACAAGATATCCTCCGGGCGCAAGCAAGCAAGAGGACATGAAAGTGGTGAGAAAGAGTAGTTTGGCGACAAGATGAAAAGTTATCTGATAAGATTAAAATCGTATTATTATGTCATTAGCGTGCCGAATCTGCCGAAGGTTACTCATTCGGGTTGCCCGTTGCCCTTTCAGCTTCCCTACTCCTGACCACCATGAACGATACGTCTCCTAGCAGCGACGCTACTTACGATATGTCAGATTATCCTCAATCGCCTGGAGTGTCTGAGGATAGCCTTTCTGACTCTGACTGGCTCGACATCGCCAGCAATCGCGAGTCCGATGACAATGAGTCGGTATCGTCGCGGGACAGTGATCACAATGAGGTATCGATACCTCTCTCCCGACGCTCTTCCATGAGCATTGGAAGCTCTAGAGATGGTGAAGTAGATGCTTGGGAAGGTTTCGTTGATGATAGTTCTGATGAAGGTCATACCAACGAGTTCGAGCCGACAGGAGCAGTGGCAGACGGTCCATTCATGGGACCTCTCCTCGATTCAGAAGGAGAAGAGCAGCGTGTCCGAGAGGCCTTGGACCAAAGCATGATAAGCACCCTGGGTGCCTCCCGAAGCAGCTCACATCCTTCTACTGTTCACAGCTCCCTCCGAGACCTCAAGCTGTCTTTCCCGATCCTCTTACTAGCTCTCATGAACAATTGAGCGGTTCATACGACAACGTCTCTTCCTCGAACCACGAATTACCTTCCCCGAGGCTGAAGAAGCCAGCACCGAAGTCATCTTGAATGACTCGTTGCCTGTTACGGATCCGGGTCTGTTACCCGCCCGAGAATCCTACAGATACTCGAGATATTGACTTCGGTGATGTGGAATACGACGTTTTTTTGTATGGATATTCATCCTCTGTCAAGTGGACCGTAGTCCATGACTTGCTGCGAAAGCTTCTCTTGGAGCGGGCATGCGTCTCGCTTCCATTGAAGATATGGCCTCAGGCGCCGCGCAATTGCTCCATTTCTCTATTGCGGATTCCACAGATATCTTCAAATCTGTCGCGGTTTACGACAGAACTGGTCAAGATAACGTGCGTATCTTCCCTTTCCTTTTTTGACACTAACATCCAATACATCGTAGCCGAGTTCGGAGATTTCTTCGAACCGGCCTTCCCTTGGAATTATATATCTTCCTTGCGCACCGTTCTCTTTTCTTCCTCTGCATACTTTACATCTTCCTGTTGCTGCACCCCTCCCGGGAGAAGACGTGGTGGACCTGGATACTATTGTCCGTGCAGAAACTGCATGGTCTGAATTACATATACCAGCGGAGAAGGTCCTACACGTGCAGAAAGGCCTACACTCGCCAGTCCTTTGCGTGGAGGAAATTTCACGGCTTCATGCCGTTGATGTCTGTAATGGCATAAGACAGATCACTGCAAGAAGCGTCAAGGCAAAGGACTATCTGAACACTTTACCTCCGTCCACGCAGTCACGTTGTATGTCGATTTTCCTTTGACGTTTTCTAGGTTCTGATTTCCGTACTAGTTTCGCAATTCTGTCCTTGATAGTCGGATTTCACCGTTAATACCGCGTTTAGCTCATCTGTGCCATCTCCAACCCAACCGCC